>SJYX01020883.1:105950-136908 GCA_006410675.1 Oreotragus oreotragus
GCAGGTCAGGTGGTCTGGTATTCCCATCTCTTTCAGAATTTTCCACAGTTTATTGTGATCCACACAGTCAAAGGCTTTGGCATAGTCAATAAAGCAGAAATAGATGTTTTTCTGGAACTCTCTTGCTTTTTCCATGATCCAGTGGATGTTGGCAATTTGATCTCTGGTTCCTCTGCCTTTTCTAAAATCAGCTTGAACATCAGGAAGTTCAAGGTTCATGTATTGCTGAAGCCTGGCTTGGAGAATTTTGAGCATTACTTTACTTGTGTGTGAGATGAGTGCAATTGTGTGGTAGTTTGAGCATTCTTTGACATTGCCTTTCTTTGGGATTGGAATGAAAACTGACCTTTTCCAGTCCTGTGGCCACTGCTGGGTTTTCCAAATTTGCTGGCATATTGAGTGCAGCACTTTCACAGCATCACCTTTCAGGATTTGAAATAGCTCCACAGGAATTCCATCACCTCCACTAGCTTTGTTCATAGTGATGCTTCCTAAGGCCCACTTGACTTCACCTCTAGGATGTCCGGCTCCAGGTAAGTGATCACACCATCATGGTTTTCTGGCTCATTAAGATCTTTCTTTGTATAGTTCTTCTATGTATTCTTGCAACCTCTTCTTAATACCTTCTGCTTCTGTTAGGTCCATACCATTTCTGTCCTTTATTGTGCCCATCTGTGCATGAAATGTTCCCTTGGTATCTCTAATTTTCTTGAGGAGATCTCTAGTCTTTCCCATTCTACTGTTTTCCTCTGTTTCTTTGCAGTGATCACCTAGGAAGGCTTTCTTATATATCCTTGCTATTCTTTGGAAGTCTTACCACACAGAATTGCTTCTCAGCCTCTGCTGTTCTTTTCCTTGTGGAGCAAGCTTCCCTGTTATGAAGCTCCTGGGCTCTGTCCACCCCTGGCTCACTCTCTCCCATTATCTCTAAGCAGATTTAGAAGTGATAAGCTGGCATAATTATCACTTCCCTTCCCTGTTACTCTTGACAGTTGGTCTGCCCTTGGTGAACACATGTCCTCCAGTGGCCTAAGGGGCCTTGCAACTAAGTGCATACATTTCCTCAACTCTCAAATATAATCTCATATCAGTAATACAGTTGATGTTTTTATTTTCCTATGCCTTTCCCATTCATTAATTTATTCCTTCACCCATTCAACAAATAATTATTAAGTGCCTATTATAAACCAGGTACTATCTAACAAGGAGCTTCCCCAGTGGCTCACTGGTAAAGAATTTACCTGCAATGCAGGAGACATGGAGATGCAGGTTCTGTCCCTGGATCAGAAAATGCTCTGGAGAGGAAATGGCATCCTACTCAAGTATTCTTGCCTGCAAAATCCCATGGATAGAGGCCCTGGCAGGCTACAGTTCATGGGGTCACAAAAGAGTTGGACATGGCTGAGCAACTAAACAACCACTGTCTATCATGAGGATTCAGCCATGAACAAAACAGACCAAAAAATATCCTGTGTTCATTGATCTATGTTGCTATCTTTAAGGTTGGAAGAGATAAGCAAGGTAAATGAGTAAAATTATATTGGTCAAAAACTTGAGCAAAGAATACAGAGGAGCTGCTTATTGGCTTGGTTATAGCCCAAGAAAGAACAATGTTGTAGGTTCTTCAGTCTCCTGACTCAAAAAGATTATTATATTCTCCTGTTTGCATCCTTGATTGCAAGCCATAGAAAGGAACACTGACTCTTATGCATAGGTGAGATTAATGAAACCATAGAGGGGTTCACAAAGTACAGAAGCAAGCTTGATATGTAAACAGGAGCCAAGAAAGCTCTGGAAGCTGACAGCAGAGTGTGATCTCTGACTGCTCATTTCTGAAGTCATTGCTAAAGGCCTCACAGCTCCTCAGCTGCTTCTCAAGGGACAGGTTCCCCTACAGGAGCATCTTAATGGTGGAGCTGAAAGCAGGTACACATGCTCTGGCTGTCAGAGATAGGGAAGGGACTAACTGGCCTTTTTCAATTTCCATAGCTTAAGGGTTGAAGGGTTGTGCATTCCACTTAGGCTCACCTAATGAGATCATTCAAAAATCAGACTGGTTCAGTGTTGTGCTGCCTGGCTGGCCAAAAGACATATATCCATTTTATTATACTGGGCTTCCCAGGTGGCGCCAGCGGTAAAGAACCCACCTGACAATGCAGGAGACATGAGACGCAAGTTCGATCCTTGGGTGGGGAAGATCCCCTGGAGGAGGGCATCACAACCACTCCACTATTCTTGCCTGGAAAATCCTATGGACAGAGGATCCTGGTGGGCTACAGACCATAGGGTGACACAGAGTTGGACACGACTGAAGAAACTTAGCACTTGGTATATTAACACCATGTTATTTCATGCACCTTAAGTCCAGTTAATCATAGTTTTCTGCTTCCTTTTTTATAAGATATACTTTCAACCTAATTTTTTTTTCTTTTAATCTTATGACCAGAAATTGGGAAGAAAAAAACATCATTTTAAAACTGCAAATACTTCTGTCTCCTGACAGATGGAGAATCAAATTAACAATTGAGGCAAACTGCCCCTTCATTTTCTGAAAAAAGAAAACACACACACACCCCTATTGCACAACAGAGCATCCATCCTGAGCATCCTGAGTACAGACGTTTCTAGCAGAGCTATGTCTCTGAATATTTAGCTGGCTGTTGATAAATGTTGCTAGTTTTCTGTAAGAACAGAAACTGCCCTGTCTTTGTTTTTGCAGCAATGTGCGCATGTGCATGTGTACCTGCGTTCAAGCGCTTTCTCAGAGGCAATCTGGGAGCAAAGATGCTAAAAAGTGAAGAAATATGATATATGCTGTGCGCAGACAAGAAACAGTAAAGAAACTGGAAATATAAAGCTCAACATACGGTGTTGTTCAAAAGGGAACAACACAGACTTGGGAAAATAGACTTATTTTGGACAGTGTTTGGAGGTGATGATCTTTTGCCACCGTCTCAGGACAAGACCGTGAGCTGTGAGTAGGCTCCCCTCTGGAGAGCAAACGTCCCGCTAGCCCCAGTTCAGCCACCGCTTTGTCTTGCTGCAGCTACTACAACAGCTGCGTGCACTTCTCCACCCAGGAGCCCGACCTGACAGCTCCCGCTGCCTCTGCTCTGATCCTTCCTTCCCCCGTGTCACTGGCTCCTGACACCGTACCTGACGGGAGGGCAGCTCCGCAGTGCACACTGGGTAATCTGCTCGCCCTCTAACTGCAAGGCAGTCTGAGCCAGCCAGTGGGCCGCATCAGGAGACAGGTCTTTGCCAACAGTCTCCAGTCTCCTGCCAAGGTGAGGGATTCCCACACGGTGGAAAGAGTTTGAATAGATAAACAGTGACAAATGACCCACACTTTCTAATGTTGTAAATATGGTGCTGTATTTAGAACACAATCAAATGTTAATTAGTTTTAGCCACTGTTACCTTCATTTTCTACCTCGGAATCATGACATAACAACAGTATGATGCCCAGAAATTTAAATTTTCTGGCATTAAAAATTCTTTTCAATTCGTTAATTCAAGCAATCCAATAAGTACCCATTAAGTGCCAAATCTCAGCTTGTGGTATTTAGTAATAATTCGGAGTGGTTTGAGATGAGAAGCAATGTAGAATGCTTTACATAAACATTTTATTAAACATTTGGAAATTACTCAAATTTTAAAATATCTTAGAAAAAGCAAATCTTAGAAGTGTACCCTCTCTCTAAATTTTTCTGTATTTGCCTGCTTTTCCAATTTTCTTTCATATTTCTAATACTTCTTCATATTAAAGTCTTACAGAATTGTATCTAAAATATTACAAATGTACAAATGAAGGCAGTAGGGACATAATAAATGATACTGGGGTGTTTTTTTGATAAAGCACTCTCAGTCAGTTCAGTTCCGTTCAATCGCTCAGTCGTGTCCGACTCTTTGCGACCCCATGAATCACAGCACGCTAGGCCTCCTTGTCCATCACCAACTCCCGGAGTTCGCTCAGATTCACGTCCATTGAGTCAGTGATGCCATCCAGCCATCTCATCCTCTGTTGTCCCCTTCTCCTCCTGCCTCAATCCTCCCAGCATCAGAGTCTTTTCCAATGAGTCAACTCTTTGCATGAGGTGGCCAAAGTACTGGAGTTTCAGCTTTAGCATCATTCCTTCCAAAGAAATCCCAGGGCTGATCTCCTTCAGAATGGACTGGTTGGATTTCCTTGAAGTCCAAGGGACTCTCAAGAGTCTTCTCCAGCACCACAGTTCAAAAGCATCAATTCTTCGGCGCTCAGCCTTCTTCACAGTCCAACTCTCACATCCATACACGATTACTGGAAAAACCACAGCCTTGACTAGACGGAACTTAGTCGGCAAAGTAATGTCTCTGCTTTTGAAAAGCACTCTAGAGACACAGAAATATCTCCCCTGAATCTCCAAACATTTTCAAACATCATGTAATAAACTCATACTATGTGACAGAAAAACACAGTCTGGTTTTGAGACAGACTTGTTAATAGTTACATAAAAAAAAAAAACACATTTTACCTTTCACAATTAAATAACTTACTTTTAAGTAAAGTTTACTTATGATGGGAAGTAAAATGTATTTTCACTTCCTTGAATATGAAAAACTGTCCCAGAATCACTTGTTTAATCATATTTCTCTTCCTCCTTGATCTATAACATAAGCATCATTGAACATCTAGCTGAAATTGAGCCAGGGCTCTCTACTGTGCCCACTGCACTATCACTATCCCTGCATTAATGCCAGGCTCTCCAAGCACAGTGAACTACTCCAGAGACATCTCCTCTAGAGGAGGTTTAATGGGCTCAGGCACTTGGCTCCTGTCATGTAGGCAAGAGATGATCCCAAAGAGATCCCCAGAGGATGGGCCTGTGTCAGGGTCTATCAGTTCTGAAACTGGGCCCATCTAGAACCAACAATAAATTCCTCCCTGTGTTGTGCTTCCTTCCTGTTATTCCCAAATCTCCGTTAAAAGTGTGCCAGATTTTATACCCTTGACTCATCTTTCACCCAGGGAAAGCAGAGAAGGCACAAGCAGGTAACAGAATGAGAACAGTACCGGGATACGCAGCTGTTGGGAGGCAGTGTTCCATCAGGGTTTTCACGTTTCTGCACTCAGGACCTCCTGAGCGAAGAACACCGACACCTGTGTAGAAGGAAAACTGAAGAGCAACCCTAAAGATACGGACATCTGGAGAGAACGAAGAGTTATCACCCTGGAACCATTGGTTCACACTGCAGAGTGAGGATTTGTTCACATTACAAAACAAAAACCATTTTNCACTGCACTATCACTATCCCTGCATTAATGCCAGGCTCTCCAAGCACAGTGAACTACTCCAGAGACATCTCCTCTAGAGGAGGTTTAATGGGCTCAGGCACTTGGCTCCTGTCATGTAGGCAAGAGATGATCCCAAAGAGATCCCCAGAGGATGGGCCTGTGTCAGGGTCTATCAGTTCTGAAACTGGGCCCATCTAGAACCAACAATAAATTCCTCCCTGTGTTGTGCTTCCTTCCTGTTATTCCCAAATCTCCATTAAAAGTGTGCCAGATTTTATACCCTTGACTCATCTTTCACCCAGGGAACGCAGAGAAGGCACAAGCAGGTAACAGGATGAGAACAGTACCGGGATACGCAGCTGTTGGGAGGCAGTGTTCCATCAGGGTTTTCACGTTTCTGCACTCAGGACCTCCTGAGCGAAGAACACCGACACCTGTGTAGAAGGAAAACTGAAGAGCAACCCTAAAGATACGGACATCTGGAGAGAACGAAGAGTTATCACCCTGGAACCATTGGTTCACACTGCAGAGTGAGGATTTGTTCACATTACAAAACAAAAACCATTTTCTTTCTTGTGCTTTCTTTCCCTCCCCCTACCCATCTCCTTCCTCCCCAGTTCCCCTTGAAGCTCCCAGAGGGCATGATGTGCAGTTGTGCCTGCAACTCTTATATAAATTCCAAGTTTCATAATCTGGGGATTCCTCGCCTACAAACCTCTGCATACAGCACTCACCGTGCATTCACCCCCTGGAGAATTCGGGTTCAGGGAACTGATGGAAGCTGCTCTACGAGAAGGGTCCATTCCCTGATCCTGAGATGTTATGTTTATATATAGAAAGATATAGATTATATATATATATACGCACATACACACACACACATGGATAAGGGTTTGGAGACAGACATACGAGGACAGAGACAGAAAACTGTGGCAGGCCAACTTTTTAGCTTGCAAGTACTGTAACACTGCAGANCTGGAGAATTCGGGTTCAGGGAACTGATGGAAGCTGCTCTACGAGAAGGGTCCATTCCCTGATCCTGAGATGTTATGTTTATATATAGAAAGATATAGATTATATATATATATACGCACATACACACACACACATGGATAAGGGTTTGGAGACAGACATACGAGGACAGAGACAGAAAACTGTGGCAGGCCAACTTTTTAGCTTGCAAGTACTGTAACACTGCAGACTTTTCATGGCTCAGACTTAACCACTGCTACAATCCAAGTAAAATTTATTTGGAGATCACCGAAAGTGATCTTGAAATGATACACAGTGGCCCACGGGCAGCATGGAGATAAGAAACCTGGGTCTGTGAGAAGAATCCATGACAGATTTGATCTCAAAGCTTCCCATAACTCTGGGGCAAGAAAACCAGTATTACAGATTGAATGTTTTTTATATAGATTGAGCTTTATATAAAGTAAATTTATATAATGTAAGGGGGTTAGGAGATGAGGTTGGAAAAGTAGGCTGGACTATGCCCAGAAGTACTAATATCACATTGAAGAATTTGGACTTCCTTCTACAGGTAGTCAATCATTTTAAGCAATGGTCAGATCTGCGGATTTTTTAATTTTGTTTTTGTTTTCAGATCACTCTGACAACAATGTGCTTAGTATAAATTATAAGAAGTGACTGGCAAGAGGGAGAAAATACCGAGACTGTTATATTAGTCTAGGTAACAGATGAGGAAGTCTACAGATTCTAGCCCTGTCTCTCTTAAACGGATGTTACAATTAGAACTAGCTTCTGTGGTGATGGGAAATGCATTCGTCCTGACTCCAGAATTTGGACTATAACAAAGAAACTTCTTCTGCTCATCCAAATTGAATATCTAATCAGTCTCCACGACATATGCCCTGGCCACACTGCTTCTTATAACTAGATGTTCAGCAGATTCTTAAGCCACATCTTTCCTTGAGAAGGTCTTCATACTCTTCTCTTATTCTGCAGCCCTTACAGAACATATACTGGGAATGCCTACTTTCTTCCCTTGTGCCATTCTTTCATCCTCTGTCTTCTGATCATCTGCCTCCAACTTCTCAATTTCTTCCTGTCTTTCCAGCCCTGAAAATGAAAGTGTTAGTTGCTCAGTTGTGACCGACTCTTGGTGACCGCATGGACTGTAGCCTGCCAGGCTCCTCTGTCCATGGACTTCTGCAGACAAGAATACTGGAGTGGGTTGCCATGCACTTCTCCAGGGGATCTTCTCGACCCAGGGACTGAACCTGGGTCTCCCACATTGCAGGCAGATTCTTTACTGTCTGAGCTTCCAGGGGCATCCCTGAAGGCTCCCATTTGTAACTGATAGCTGACAGTGATGATGCCCCTTGCTAAACCAAGGAAACAATATCCAGGGCCTCAGATACCTTACTTCCATGTGTCTGCAGTCCTAGGCCCTGCTGTTGTTGACCTTACAGTCTTTCTCCAGCAAGTTGTGTACAATTTGAGCCCATACATTCACTGTATCCTGACTTATCCCTCTGGTGCCAATTTAAGGTCCAGTAGATTTTACATTTATTAATGGATCTTCCTTCTTCTCCTCACTGCTAATGTCTCTGTGTCTTTATTCCTGGAAGCATTTGGCCCTTAGAAAGAAGGTAAACTTAAACTTGTAGTAAACTAGCAAAATAGAAATTTAAAAAATATTATCTCCACTTTATAGGTAGAAAAACTAGGTTGCAGACATGAATTGACTCACTTCAGAGTCATCCAGTTAGTGGGTGTCAGTGCCGGGACAAATAACCTGACTGCCTTACCCATCACCTATCACTATTTCTAGGATAACATCCTACCCAGTTAGAAACATTTTTGAAACCAACGGCTTTCATTCATACCCAAGGACTTAACTAAAACTCAAAGCAAAAGAAAAAAAAAAAAAACAGGAAAATCTTAGAATAGAACTTATAATATTATGATTCAAACTGCCTTTCTTTAAAAAAAAACAAAAGCATAACACTTTTTCAGAACATTTGGACTATTTCAGACAGAAACCAGTGGATNAAAAACAAAAAAAAAAAAAAAAAAAAAAAAAAAAACAGGAAAATCTTAGAATAGAACTTATAATATTATGATTCAAACTGCCTTTCTTTAAAAAAAAACAAAAGCATAACACTTTTTCAGAACATTTGGACTATTTCAGACAGAAACCAGTGGATGTAAAATATTAGAGTTCAAGAAAAATCCTTTTAAAGTGATTTCCAACAGTCCAGATAATAGTGGGAAAGGGTTTAATGAGCATAGTCAAAATAACAATTTTCATCACACTATACATACACAACTGAGGAAAAAGGAAATCTAAAAAATACTGTTGTCATGTCATTATATGATTGTATAATTTTCCCCCAAGAAATATAAAGACTTGAGCCAATAGTTTAAGAGATAGGTGAATCTGCAATAGATTAGATAACTTGATGTTCCTTCCAAAACTATAGAAATTCCAACAACAAAAAAATGTCTTTGAATTTTCATTAAAGCTTTTATCTCCCATGATCTCAACAAATAAAAAGAAATGACTTGGTTTCTGTACCTGCCATAGACATTTTTCAGTAAGGTTTACAAGCTAAACATTTTTGTTTTAAATGTTTTATATGTATTGAAATAAGAAACAGAACTGAGAACATTCATTATTCTTCTAAGGTATAACTTCAATATTCAATGAATATATAAATTCTACATGGTTCATGATATTAATTAATATCATGATATATGATATATGATCATATGATATATGACATATATGATAATGATATGTGATCCTGAATACAAGAACTGTCAAGTGTGACCAGAGTATTTTTTTTCCTTTCAGCTTACCTGAGAGATATAATTAAATATAAAATTGTGTAAGTTTATGGTATACAATGTGATGATTTGGTGTACTTACATATTATGAAGTGTTTACCACAATAAGTTTTAGTTAAAACATCTATCACCTCTCACCTCACAGAGGACCTTTTGGGTTTTTTTGCCTTGAGATCTTTTAAGATGTACTCTCTCAGCAACTTTCAAGTATGCAATACAGTGTTGTTAACTATAGTCATCACATTGTATATCAAAGATGAATTCATCTTATACATGGAAGTTTGTACCCTTTGATCACCTTCACCCATTTCTCCCAGTGGCCCTGGAAACAACCAATGTACTCCACTTCCACATCCTCCTTACTTAAAGTTATTGTTCAGTCACTCAGCTGCATCTGACTCTTTGTGACCCCATGGACTGCAGCACCCCAGGGTTCCCTGTTCTTCACCATCTCCCAGAGCTTGCTCAAACTCATGTCCATTGAGTCGGTGATGCCATCCAACCATCTCATCCTCTTTCATCCCCTTCTCCTCCTGCTTTCAGTCTTTCCCAGCATCAAGGTCTTTTTAAACGAGTCAGTTCTTCTCATGGCCAAAATATTGGAGCTTTGGCTTCAGTATCAGTCCTTCCAATGAATATTCAGGGTTGATTTCCTTTAGGATTGACTGGTTGGATCTCCTTGCAGTCCAAGAGACTCTCAAGAGTCTTCTCTAGAACCATACTTTTCACTATATGGACTTTTTTTTGGCAAAGTGATGTCTCTGCATTTTAATCCTCTGTCTAGATTTGTTATAGCTTTTCTTCCAAGGAGCAAGCGTCTTTTAATTTCATGGCTGCCGTCGCCATCTGCAGTGATTTTGAGTCCAAGAAAATAAAGTCTGCCACTGTTTCCATTGTTTCCCGTCGATTTGCTATGAAGTGATGAGGAGACCATTTAAGTAAGTGGGCTCTTCCTCCAGTCTTTACAGATTCACTGCATTCTAGAACCATACTTTTCACTATATGGACTTTTTTTTGGCAAAGTGATGTCTCTGCATTTTAATCCTCTGTCTAGATTTGTTATAGCTTTTCTTCCAAGGAGCAAGCGTCTTTTAATTTCATGGCTGCCGTCGCCATCTGCAGTGATTTTGAGTCCAAGAAAATAAAGTCTGCCACTGTTTCCATTGTTTCCCGTCGATTTGCTATGAAGTGATGAGGAGACCATTTAAGTAAGTGGGCTCTTCCTCCAGTCTTTACAGATTCACTGCAGCATGGAAAAACATTCACTAGTTAGCTCAGGGTAGGGTACTGGGTGGGTCAACAGGCAGAGTCCATGGGCAGGCAGGGCTTGCTCTCAGGGTCTCTAATTGGTCAAGACCACTGCCCATGCTCTCAGGTCAAGGAGAGGCAGCGGATGCCTCTGGCTAAGCTCGATGGCTGAGTGAGCCTGCCGGCTGGTTGAGGCCACGGCGTTAAAGGACATTAAAATCCAGCACGGCGTGAGCCGTGAGCCTGGTTGAGGCCACGGCGTGAGCTTTGTGCCCAGGAGGGGCTTCTGGTGGTGCTTCACAGTCAGGTCAGGCCACTAGCTAGGCTCTGGTCAGCGAGGCTGCAGGCTAAGTAACCTAGCAGGGCAGTGCCACTGGTTGGATTCTACCATTTGGCACGGCTGTGGGCTGGGCTGAACAACTGTTCCTGGTCTGGCGTGGCCCCAGGCTGTGCTAAACTAGATGGTGCCACTTGTAAGACTCCATATTCAGTGGGATGTGTGCAGAGCTTTGTGGTTGGGGGGACTCAGCCTGTGGTCTGTGATGGGGTGAGGCCATGGGCAGTGCTACAGGGTCTGGTGGGGTCACAGCTGGGGCTCTGAACCTGAGTAGCCCACTAGCTGTGCAGCTGTGCTGCAATGCTGGGCAAAGTTGCTGGTCGGGCACTCTGACTGGGCATGACCTCCAGCTGTACTCCACAGCTGAATGGAGCTGAGGCCTGTGCCCTGCAGCAGGGCAGGGTCACAATTCAGGCTCCCAGGTACCGCAGGTTATGTTTTGTGACTGGACAGGGCCACTGGCTGGTCTCCTTGCCTGGGCAAGGCCACAGGCTACATTCAACAATTGAGCAGGGCTGCGGGACTGGGCTGTGGGCCACTCGGGGTCATTACTGAGGGTCCTTGGTTATGCACAGTTGTAGGCTATGCTCAATGGTTGGGCAGGGCTGCTGGCTTGGCTCCTGAGGCTGTCGAATGGATTCTGCAGCTTTCACCAGGCTTCCTGATTGAGTGGGACAAGAGGCTTTGCTCAGCAATTGGCTGGAGCTGCATATTTGTCTCTCGGCCCAAGTGGATTCATAAAACAAGCTCCACAGTGGTAGGGCTTATTGTCCAGGGATCCAAATCAGGCATAGTTTCCATTTCTTGGCTAAATGGGTCCACTGACTTGACTCTCCTCATATAATTCGGATGGGAGTGTCCCATTAGCTGAGATCTCTGCTAGAGATCTACTGCAAGTAGGAATATCTGAACAATATCTGAAGCCCAGTTGCTGTAAACCCTGTCTGCTTTGTGTCTATCTGATTGATCCCCAGTGTTTCTCCTGATGATCACCATGAAGTGAAATTTAAGGAGACCTCTTGTGAAGGGTCCTGCAATGCTGAGAAAGCTAGATGTCCACTTTGCACTCCCACTGGAGAAATCACAGGCCAAGGGGTGGGGATCGGGTGCCATATTGTTGAAGTGCTATGCCAGCCTGGGAACGATGGTCAAAGTAAAACTGTTTGTCAAACCAGTCTAATCCAATTCTCCTCATCTCTGTGGACCAATGAGTGCTTCAGCCTCACCCTGGGTTCTGGGATTTTCACAATGGTGTCTTCTTTATGTAGAGTTGCCAGCTGGTCTTCTCATGAGTGTCTTTAGAGTCTTTTACATTTAAGAGTATATTTGAATATTTAAGTTTGCTCTCATTCTTCTATCCCACATAACCCATACCCTGTAATCCACTGGATTATGCAAAACTCTGAATCCTTATGTTTCAAGAAACTGAAGGTCAGCCTGGCTTTGAATGGTGGTGCTTTCCACAGTTATTGCTTTTCTTATGCTATACTTGAAGCCACTATCAAGTATCTGTTAAATACTGCTTCTTAGGAAAAGCTAAAGATGTGCCTCTCTCAGACCTTGTCTACAGGGACAAGTCCTCTAGCGTCCATGAGCCACTCCCAGCAGTGGCCCATTACCTGTTGAGGAGCTTTGCAAATCTCCATCATCCACAGAATCTATTACCCATCAACACAGCCTGCCTCAGTGAATCCCTGCTGAGAAGACTCTCTTCTTCTTCCAAGCATCAGCCTCTCTCCCCTCATTCTCTTCTCTTAACAACTTCACTGCATCCCTTGTTGAGCCTGACTTCCCCAACAAAGGCTACTTGGCTAAACCTGAAGGTGATACAAAAGGGAAAAGAAGGAGCCCTTGATCAATGATTCTCAAAACACACTCTGGATAAGTATAGCTTGAAGTCAAGTGAAGTCAAGTGAAGTCAAGTCACTCAGTCACGTCCGACTCTTTGCGACCCCATAGACTGCAGCCTGCTAGGCTCCTCTGTCCATGGGATTTTCCAGGCAATAGTACTGGAGTGGATTGCCATTTCCTTCTCCAGGGGATCTTTCCAAACCAGGGCTCGAACCCAGGTATCCCACATTGTAGACAGACGCTTTACCGTCTGAGCCACAAAGACTTCCCTGGTATAGCTTGAAATACCTTTAAATATATACATCTTAGTCAGTCAGTTTTGAGTGGATCCCTGAAATTTATAGGAAGGGCCTTGAATAAGTTGGAAACAGGTGGTTCAAGGACCACACTTGGAAAAATATTGGCCTAGGTCCTACAGTGAGCTTCCCTGGTGGCTCAGATGGTAAAGAATCTGCCTGCCATGCAGGAGACCTGGGTTCAGTCCCTGGGTTGGGAAGATGCCCTGGAGGAGGGCATGGCAACCCATTCCAGTATTCTTGACTGGAGAATTCCCATAGACAGAGGAGCCTGGGGGGCTACAGTCTATGGGGTCACAAAGAGTCGGACATGACTAATTGACTAAGAACAAACAAGAACAAGGTCCTACAATACAAATGCTTGGCTAATCCTCCAGAAGGGAAGGGAATGGAAAAGTGCCTCTTAGACTTTTATTCTGAACCTACAGTCAGCCTTCAATGTGGAAAGTAGCAGTTATTTCTCAAATCTGGTTGTTTAGCTTAATGTGCTTTGCAGTCTTTTTCTAAAATATAAATATTCTGGATGTCAGAATGAGAATCTGTCCATATGAAGTGACAACTGCTAATAGATCAAATCATTTAGTGTGCAAGAAGCAAAAACTGTATTAACATGATATATATTCAAATAATTTACATGTCTATATAAAGCACAAGCTGGAATCAAGATTGCCAGGAGAAATATCAATAACCTCAGATATACAGATGGTACCACCCTTATGGCAGAAAGTAAAGAGGAACTAAAGAGCCTCTTGATGAAAGTGAAAGAGGAGAGTGAAAAAGTTGACTTAAAACTCAACATTCAGAAAACTAAGATCATGGCATCTGGTCCCATCACTCCATAGGAAATAGATGGGGAAACAATGGAAACAGTGACAGACTTTACTTTGGGAGGCTCCAAAATCACTGCAGATGGTGACTGCAGCCATGAAATTAAAACACACTTGCTCCTTGGAGGAAAAGCTATGACTAACCTAGACAGCATGTTAAAAAGCAACAACATTACTCTGCCAACAAAGATCCGTCTAGTCAAAGCTATGGTTTTTCCAGTAGTCATGAATGGATGTGAGAGTTGGACTATAAAGAAAGCTGAGCACTGAAGAATTGATGCTTTTGAACTGTGGTGTTGGAAAAGACTTGAGAATCCCTTGGACTACAAGGAGATCCAACCAGTCCATCCTGCAGGAGATAAATCCTGAGTTTTCATTGGAAGGACTGATTTTGAAGCTGAAACTCCAATACTTTGGCCACCTGATGCAAAGAGCTGACTCATTTGAAAAGACCCTGATGCTGGGAAAGATGGAAGGCAGGAGGAGAAGGGGACAACAGAGGATGAGATGGTTGGATGGCATCACCGACTCAATGGACATGAGTTTGAGTAGGCTCCGAGAGTTGGTGATGGACAGGAAAGCCTGGTGTGCTGTAGTCCACGTGACTGCAAACAGTCAGACACAACTGAGCGACTGAACTGAACTGAACTGAACTGAATAAACTGCCTAGTTGCTAAATTGTGTCCGATTCTTTTGTGACCCAATGGACTTTAGCTCATCAGGCTCCTTGGTCCATGGAATTTCCCAGGCAAGAATACTGCATTTCCTTCTCTAGGGGATCTTGCCAACGCAGTGACTGAACTTGTGTCTCTTGCATTGTGGGCGGAGTCTTTACTGCTGAGACACCAAAGAAGGCTATCTGTGTAAATTACATATACATAATTTCAGGCTATTTTATTGCAAGTGTTTTCATTGCCAACTTATTTTGTAAGCCAATATGTTATACATATGTCTTCTCAGGTGGTTTAGGGGTAAAGAATCCATGTCTGCCAATGCAAGACATGCCAGAGACATGGGTTCAGTACCTGGGTTGGGAAGATCCCCTGGAGGAAGAAATGGCAACCCACTCCAGTATTCTTGTATTGAAAATTCCATGGACAGAGAGGAGCCTGGTAGGCCACAGTCAGTTTTTTATATTAAATATTCTCTCATTTAAATTGTGGTGTATTTTCTATCTCCTAACATGACCCTGACCAACACAACATCCAAGTGGAGATGCTTCTTAATGATTTGCAGATGCAGCTTTAAAGAGATATTTAAACAGGAGATTTATACTTGGAAGACTCCAGAATACTGATGGAATTTAAAGCAAAGGGTAGATGATTAATCATGAAGAAGATAAAACATTTACTTTGAAAGCTGCCCCATTAATTAATTTGTACTTCTTACATATTCCCCTCCTTAAGTAGAAATGGTTCTTACTATAAGATTGGCTAAGTACTGTGAGATGAAAGCAAAACAAGAAAGAATTTCTCTATGAGAAAAGCAAAGTTACTCTGTGCTTCTCTATAAGGCAAAAATAGATGTATATGTATAACTTTGCTTGCTTGTGCTGTGCTCACTTGGGTCTGACTCTTTGCAGCCCCATGGACTGTAGCTTGCTCCTTGTGATATTCTATGTTTCAGATGTTCAACTGTGTTTCACCTTATTTTAAGATACTGATGGGCAAGCTTATCATATTTATCATAAAACATAAAAAGAAAAAGGATTATCTCCAAAAAAGATAATACTTAAAAATGAATTTTCATATACTATGGAGTCTCCTTCTTTTGATTCCTTTTCTAATAACAATACACAATAGCCACCAACTATTTGTTCATTGACTATACATGATCCAAGAAAAAGGGATCTCAGCTATTAAATAGGGACCCAAGTAGGTGATTTCCTCAGAAGAGTAATATAACTATTTCAAAGAAGAGGAGAGTATGTGAAAGACTTCTTAAAATAGAATTCAGCAGAATAGGAAAGATGAAAAGAGAGTTACTGAAAGACATACATCATTATTATAATGTTATACATCTTTCAACACATTATTATGTATGTCTTTCAACATCACAGTAATCCAAGTCTATGCTTCAGCCACTGATGCTGAAGAAGCTGAAGTTGACCAGTTCTAATAAAGATCTACAAGACCTTCTAGAAATAATACCGCCCCCCCAAAAAAAGACATCCTTTTATCACAGGGGATTGGAATGCAAAAGCAGGAAGTCAAGAGATACCTGGAGTAACAGGCAAGCTTGACCTTGGAGTACAAAATGAAGCAGGGCAAGGGTTAACAGAGTTTTGTCAAAAGAACACATTGGTCAAAGAAAAGACCCTTTTCCAACAACACAAAAAATGACCCTACACATGGACATCCCAGAGGTTAAAGCATCTGCCTTCAATGCGGGAGACCTGGGTTCAATCCCTGGGTCGGGAAGATCCCCTGGAGAAGGAAATGGCAAGCCACTCCAGTATTCTTGCCTGGAGAATTGCATGGATGGAGAAGCCTAGTAGGTTACAGTCCATGGGGTTGCAAAGAGTCGGACACGACTGAGCAACTTCACCTCAAATGGTCAACACCAAACACCAAAATCAGACTGATTGTATTCTGTGCAGACAAAGATGGAAAACCTATATACACAGTCAGCAAAAACAAGACCTGGAGCTGACTGTGGCTCAGATCATCAGCTCCTTATTACAAAATCCAGGCTTAATTGAAGAAAGTTGGGAAAACCACTAGGCCATTCAGATATGACCTAAATCAAATCCTTTATGATTGTACAGTGGAGGTGACAAACAGATTCACTCGATTAGATCCTGTAGACAGAGGGCCTGAAAAACTATGGACAGAGCTTTGTCACATTGTACAGAAGGCAGTGACCAAAACCATCCCCAAGGAAAAGAAATGCAAGAAGACAAAGTGGTTATCTGAAGTGGCTTTACAAATAGTTGAAGAAAGAAGGGAAGTAAAAAGCAAGGGAGAAAGAAAAAGAATCCCAACTGCATACAGAGTTCCAGAGAACAGCAAGGAGAAAGAAGATGGCCTTCTTAAATGCAAAATGCAAAGAAACAGAGGAAAACGATAGAATGGGAAAGACTAGAGATCTCTTCAGTGGAACATTACATGCAAAGATGGGCACAGTAAAGGACAGATACGATAAGGACCCAACAGAAGCAGAAGAGATTAAGAAGAGGCAAGACAGCAAAAGAGATACAGATGTGTAGAGCGGACATATGGACTCTGAGGGAGAAGGAGAGGGAGAGGGAGAGGGAGGGATGATTTGGGAGAATAGCATTGAAATATGTATACTATCATGAAAAATTCTTAAAGAGATGGGAATAACAGACCATCTTACTTGTCTCTTGAAAAACGTGTGTGTTGGTCAAGAAGCAACAATTAGAACCAGACATGGAACAATGGACTGGTTCAAAACTGGGAAAGAAATACATCAAGGCTGTATATTGTCACCTTGTTTATTTAACTTATATGCAGAGTACATCATGCAAAATGCTGGGCAGGATAAATCACAAGCTGGAATCAAGACTGTCAGGAGAAATAACAACGACCTCAGTTATGAAAATGATACCACCTTAATGGCAGAAAGCAAAGAGGAACTAAAGAACCTCTTGATGAAGATGAAAGAGAATAGTGTAAAACCTGGCTTAAAATTCAACATTCAAAGAACTGAGATCATGGCTTCCGATCCCATCACGTCATGGCAAATAGAAGGGAAAAAGTGAAAACGGTGATAGATTTTATTTTCTTGGGCTCCAAAATCACTGTGGATGGTGACTGCAGCCATGAAATTAAAAGACTCTTGCTCCTTGGAAGGAAAGCTATGACAAACCTAGACAGAGTCTTAAAAAGCAGAGACATAACTTTTCTGACAAAGGTCCATATAGTCAAAGCTATGGTTTTTTCAGTAGTCATCATGTATGGATGTGAGAAATGGACCATGAAGAAGCTGAGCACTGACGAAATGATGCTTTCAAACTGTGGTGTTGGAGAAGACTCTTGAAAGTCCCTTGGAAAGCCAGTTAATCAAACCAGTCAATCCTAAAGGAAATCAACCCTAAATATTCATTGGAGGGACTGATGCTGAAGCTGAAGTTCCAATACTTTGGCCATCTGATGCAAAGAATCGACTCTCCTTGATCCTGGGAAAGACTGAAGGCAAAAGGAGAAGGCAGCAGAGGACGAGATGTCTGAATTGTTTAAACAAAAAACAACAACAACTTCTTTTTTATTGCCTTATACTCTTAGGTATACTTTAACTCCAATCCTGAATTATTTTGCTAAGTGATGGCCCTTAAAGGTATAGCATTCAGAATTTCTGCCTTTCCTCCTCCTTGCTTTTCGAAAGCAGTTAATTACTTATTAGCCAAGATTTAAATGCATCAAAGGAAACTATTAATTTTACAAAACAAGGTCACACTTTTAATAATGTTAATCCTCAAAATTTATGTAATTGTTTAGCAAATCTAGTTTCTTAATATTAATATGCCTAACAGATATAATTTATGCTTTAATCATTTCAGATATCATTACTTAAAATTATAGTTGAACTTTTCCACTGAAATTAGTTAATTATTTCCAAAATTCCAGAGAGCTAGTTTTCATTTATAGAAAAGTTCAGAAAAGTTAAAATTAAGTAATATATTGCTTATAGACACATAATGCAAAGTTGATTTTAAAATAAAAAAGTTTAAAAAGCAAGAGAATGATTAACAGGAATGTCAGAATGTTGCCAGGATGGGGACAGAATTGGGAATGGGCATACAGAGAATTTTTAAAGTGTCTGTGAAATTCTGCTTTTGATTTGAGTGGTGGCTACACATTAGATTTTTATTATGACCCTTTAAAAGGTATGTATTTGTTTACACATCCTTATATAAATATATTTTACATTTTTAAAAGGAAAAATAAAAAAGAACACAAAGCAAAATCAATGTCGTACTTTAGGGAGAGGACAAAGGGAATAAACGGAAAGAAAAAGCCTTCCCAAAAGGCTAGAAATGATGTTCAATCTATCAGCAAAGAAGCAGAGCCAAAGGTATCTGACTAGCAGAAAAAGCTGATGTCTGGAAGTAAATAAAAAGAACTACCCTTGTCTCCAAATATCTGTGAATAGTCCCAACTGGAGCATGATAGACTTCTGAGAAAGAGATCCAGACTAACTCCAAACACTTCTGATACTGTCTAAATATTCCAGGTCGGTAAAAGAATATTCTAGAAGATCAACTATGAGCACCAAAAAGCTAAAATGGAAAATGTCACACAGCTAAAATGGAAAGACTCCTCTTATATTTATCTACTGTATTATAAACCGGGAAAAGGAATAACTTAGTTGGAAATTTGAGCTCAGATCTCAACGCAGGACCCTGATAAACCAGATCGACTCATCGGTTTACTTTTGCTAAGGCTTATATGAACCCAGGGAGCAAAAACAATGGTAGAAAAATAAACTAGGTTACTGTCTTCTACCTCTAAACTCACAACAGTCTCTTGTACTTCTGGGGAGGAAATTCAGAGAACACACACCAGCAAGGAGAGAAGTTCGCAGAGGCAGTTCTTAGCCCAAGGCTGGAAAAGCTACTCCGTTGGTCAGCTTACGGCACCAACACATCGCCCTGAAAGAGTCTAGGATGCAAATAAGAAGCCAAAGTAAAAGGAGACTGTTGGAGTTTCTCTTGAAAGGAAGCATCCCTGGCCAGTTTCACACCCCAGTCACATTAGGCTGTGTGCCAGGAGAAGAACAAAGTGAACAAAGGCAAGGGATCCACCTGTGGGAGCCTGGGTGGTTAAGAACACTGATCAACCTCTAAGGGAATCTGCCAGAGAAAATGAAGGTGTGGATCACGGCAGGTGGATTTCATGCCACAAGGAACCAAGTGGGTAGAGTGGTCATGCATTCCCGTTTCCCCAGAAAAGTTAGATTTATACCACCATCCGGGCATATTATTAACAGCGCTTCATCTTGCTCAGAAAGGTGTCTCTGTTTTGACAATAAATTATATAATCCTTCTATACATAAGGGGAGTTCAGAGAGCTGAAGCTGAAAATGAGCCCGTTTGTCGTCAGTTTCTTCACCTATTTTTGATAAACACCTCTCCCAGCACTTGATACCCTATGCCTGTCTCCTTGACTTGCTTTTCACCTCCCTTTTTCATTTTTCTTCAACAGAAATCACCTCATCATTATTTTATTCCAAATGAATGGAAATCAAAATACTTTTGGTAGAGTGATTCATTGGATCATAAGAATTTAACAGGAATCCCCAAATTATAGGATTCAAATTGTGGTCTAAGAAGGGGAGAAAGATGAGTTTCTGGCACAGGATAAAATATGAAAATTCCTATAGTGGATATGTCTTGGTTTATATTATAATCTTCTTGTTGTTCTTATAACATACCTGCTCCAATGCCAATAGATGCTATTTTTAATAGTTTTAGACATTCACATTTTACTTCAGTAAGTGCATTAAACTGCAGCTTCAATCCAGTAACTTCCATTTCATCTGCTCATGTTTCCTTTCATTTTTCTGTGTGTGCTGGGGTGTTCCCAGCAGCTAGATAGATGTTTTATCTCTTCTTTCTTAACTTAGAGATTATCAAATTCTTCACTTACAACATGTATATACTTAATACTAAAGATGATTGACAAGTTATCACTGTATAGAATTGAACACATCTAAAATGCATTGAGATAATCTCGTAGATCCCAGCTTTCCTCCCTTAATTTCCATTCTTATGTGATTTTAGCACTAGGCTTCTAAAAGCTCCTATTTGTGGTTTTTTTTTGAAGGTGAGAACTCTACCATCTGTCTCTACAATGATCAAATTTTTCCCTAAAATATAGTACAGAACTCTCATTTTCTAATTCAAAACTTTAGTCTTATTAAGGTAGCTGACATTTTATAGTTCAATCAGAATGCAATTTATTTGAAATAGATGAATCTTTTCAAAATCCCTAAAGGATTTCAGATCAACAACCCTATAACCAAGGAGTAATAGCAGAAAAGAAGTGAAAATATCAATTTACTGATTGTTCAGTCCTTTCAGACTCAAGTCTAAGCTTGTGACATTAACTACTCCCATCACTATTCCTACTCTAAACTTAGAATACAGCATGTGTTAATTACCTTCAGAGAGAGAGATGGCCTGGGTCACAAGATGAGCCTTGAATTCATTCAACTGTTTAGTTACAATAAAGTGAAAATGAATAAAAAACTTTCACCTATGCCCATGACTTTCCTAAGAAAGAAACAAGAAGGATATGTACATATAGTAGATACAGATATAGATATATAAAAGAAGCTATGAGTGAGTGCTGGATTTTAATGTCCTTTAACACAATAATGTAATAAATTGTGCCTCTGAACAGTTGACTTTTCAGTTTCTCCTCCATTTTTGAAAGATAAAATTGGTTCCTTCCCAAGGCACTATGCTGGTTAAAGTGGTACAAGGATCAGCATTACAACCTCACAAACAGCTCACACTGTTGGAATAAATGGCAGATGAATCAACTATCAGCTCCTTCAAAGGCTAGACCTACATTATTCTAAGGAAGTGAAGTGAAGTCACTCAGTTATGTCCGACTCTTTGTGATCCCATGGACTGTAGCCTACAGGCCTCCTTTGTCCATGGAATTTTCCAGGCAAGAGTACTGGAGTGGGTTGCCATTTCCTTCTCCAGGGGATCTTCCCCACCCAGGAATCGATCCCAGGTCTCCCACATTGTAGGCAGATGCTTTATCATCTGAGCCACCAGGAAGCCCACATTATTCTACTAAATATGCATTAATCTAACCAAGCAGTTTCAAAATATTTGATTCATATAGTCACAGGGTCTATAAGACAACAACAAATATTCACTAAAATTAAAAAATTATTTAACTAGTTTGATTCTAAGATTTTCAGAGTCCATCCAACCCCCACACAAGGATGGATTTAAGCTTCTGATCAGTTTAAAGCAACACATAAAGGAATCATGGTTTCAAAAAACATAAAAACCACTGAGACTTTCATTCATTTATTCAATAAATACTGATTAAGCACCTACCTAATATATGCAGACACTAAGGATTCAGCAGTGAACAAGAAAACCAAGGATCCTTCCCCAAGGAATTTATTTTTATAAAACACAAACACAAAGTATGCATAACTCATAAAATCATTGTTTTGAAATAAGTACAGATCTGTAATGTTTCCTAGAATTGAAAAAAACGTATCCATAAATTAAAAAGAACAAGGACTTGAAAGACTATTTTAAAAATAGTCTTCAAAAATAGTCAGATAAGAAATTCAAAAATGAGAAATAATTTGTACAATGACTACTCTCTTCACTAGCGTGAATATGTGGCCCTCTTCTGCTCAAAAACAGATGTCGCTCATTGATTATCACACTCTTTCCACCTGAGCCCAGACATAATCTCAGAATATTTCTTGCAGTCCCCTAGGTAGCAAGTACAATCAATCATGGTAGTCACTTAAGGTGGAACCATTATCCTAACTGATAGAGAGCATCTATCAAAGTATTTAATGAGTATCTGCCATGTATCTCCAACTCCTGCTAACTGTTAAAAGGGAAAAATAGGATTAGAAGACATGGAGGTAAGCTAGAAATCTTACACACATCAACAGTTACTGAACAAGACTTTCATTACCATGGAGAGAACATAATGGAATTTAATGTCCTTTTCCTAGGCTGAAAACTTCCTACCTGTGAAATCTCAGGCTCGTTTCTTAACTGTGTCTCAACTTTCCCTTCAATGAAATGAGAAAAATGATGTTTATTTGGCTTATATCTCAGTTATTGTATGGATAAAATGAGGCTTCCCTTGCAGCTCAGTCTGTAAAGACTCTGCCTGCAATGCAGGAGACCCAGGTTCAATTCTTGGGTTGGAAAGATCCCTTGGAGAAGGATATGGCAATCCACTCCAGTGGTCTTGCCTGGAGAATCCCAGGGACGGGGGAGCCTGGTGGGCTGCCGTCTATGGGGTTGCACAGAGTCGGACACGACTGAAGCGACTTAGCATAGCATAATAAGAGTATAATCTCTAAAAAGTTTTAATCAGCATGTTGTTCATCTGAAACTAATATAATATTGTGAATCAATTATACCCCAATAAAAAAAGAAAAAAAAATGAATAAGTAAAGAAAATGTTCTCAAGAATTTGAGGAAATGAGCACTCTCATATTATATCAAAAGAAATATATACTGGTACTATGCCCACAGAAAACAGCTTCTCATTTGACATCAAAATTTTTACTGTGTTAAATATTCCTGTATATGACTGCCACAACACTGATTATAATAAAAGAAAATTAAAATAGTTGAAATGTTCATCAGTAGAACATTTGATATACACAACTTATGATTTTCTACCAATGTAATGCTCTGTAGCTTATACAAAAAATAATATAGCTCTTTACTTATTAGTCCATGTATTTAAGTGTCTATAATATATCATGGCTTTACCATTTTGTTATATTTCAATCTTTGTCTTTAAAAAATAAAAGCTTGAGTATGTCATGGCCTTACCATTTTGTTATATTTCTTTGTTTTTTTACAAAATAAAAGCTTGAGTGTGAATGAGCATGCACAGCAAAATAAGATCTTGAAATAAAAACATCAAAATTTGAATCATGACCATCTTTCCATGGTACAAGTGGTAGAAATTTCCTCTTTATATTTTTCACATCATGTTAATTTCTGCATTATATATATTTCATTTTCTAATCAGAAAAATCAATGGAACATTTGAAATATACAACAAAAAGTAAATACATGTTTTAGATTGCTACATGAAAAATAATATTATTTTTCTGATATAATTTAATGTACAATTCTGTGATTTAAAAGCATGTTTTATGGATTTCACAAAAGAGCAAATGAGAGAAGTGGAAGACATGACATTCTCTTTGCTTTCTTCCAAACATAATGACTTGTCATTTGTGTAGCTTAAAGAATGGGCCCTGAAAAAAAAGAAAACCTGGCTTCAAATTAAAGTTTTATATCTACTGCTTTACACCCTTGGCAAACCATGATCTCTTTCAGATTCCTTTTGCATTCTTGGAAAAGTATATCCTTTCATTTTCATTATTCAAATGGAACTAATTTTTAAAATTTTTACTTTAAATTCTAAGGCTCATTTTGAAGTCAAAATGCATCGCAACTATCAGAAACCCTTTAGATCATTATCTTACAAATGGTTAATTTCCAAAAGAATCCTTAGCTCTTGCAACAAAATGCACTCCTGACATACATCATTCTCATCACTTGGGTTTTCTTGTGCAGTAATAGACTGCTTCATTAAAGACTGAAAAAGTTATTATTTGATGTTTCCAAAAGAAAACCTGATAGAAAAGAAAATTCCGTGATCTCTTCCGGCCTCCTGGCTGTAAATGTCAACTTATCACAGATGGTTCTGAAATTTCCATCTTCAACCCTGACAATATGTCTAACTCTTATTGACATGTCCACTCTTTGCCTAATAAACATATCAAAATATCCAAAATCAAATTTATGGCCTTTCCTCCCCAAATCCTGTGGCAACACCTAATGCTCTATTTCAGCAATGATTCCTCTATTCACCCAGTTGCTCAGGCCAGTTATGCCTTCTCTTGCATTTTATGTTTGACTTCTCTTTCTCGTGTATGTCATGTTGATTCCAGACACACAGTGGATGTAC
Source organism: Oreotragus oreotragus (assembly GCA_006410675.1). Classification (NCBI taxonomy): domain Eukaryota; kingdom Metazoa; phylum Chordata; class Mammalia; order Artiodactyla; family Bovidae; genus Oreotragus; species Oreotragus oreotragus. Next base: position 130,277 of record SJYX01020883.1, read on the forward strand.
AGACTTAGCTTTGCAGACTTCCCACCACGATAGCTCCATGCTCCCAGCCCAAGCCTCCATTACCTTTTACCTGAATTACTTCAATAGCTTCCTGCTTGTCTCCACTCTTGTTCTCCTTCTCCCAAATTTTGGAAGCTCTTTTTTATAATTTGATACCTCACACTCAGAATGAAAATCATATCTATTAACACATTCAATTTAAATTCATTTTAGGTTTTGCAAGAAATCAGAAAGAAAAAATATAAATGCCTGGAAGCAACTATTTCTTAAGTATTTTCCGCAAGGTGTGTTCAGCAGAATACTAGGTCATTCATTTATTCATTCCACAAAAATCAACTGGGACAGGCACAGGGACAGGAACTAGAAAGAGAATGGGGAAGGCCTATTTCAACAAGCATTCTTAGAACATGTGGGTGGTGTCATGAGGGCAGAAGTGTAATAATCAACTGAAGTGCGGTAGAGGGCAAGAAGGGCATGACACTGGAGGGTGGCATGTAAGCGGACAGCACGAAGAAGGGGCACTTAGTGAGATAAAGAGGAAAAGAAAGAGAACAGCGTGTGCCACATCTGGGAAGGAAAAGACACCTGGAGCCACTGAGGAAATATGCTCAAAATACGCTCAGTTTGGGAGGGCAGGGTGAAGGGGAACAGGTGAGAAGTGAAGCAAAGATCACTGATGACTTACTGCTTCAGCTCTTCGTGCATTTTGAGATTTTGAGCACCTACATTATGGCAGACCTGTGCTGCGTCTGATGTTCTGCAGAACTGATGTGACCCTGCTCTTGTTGGGCCTGTCTCTTATACACATCTAGATGTGTATAAGAGACAGACCTTATGATCACNTTGAACACATCTAAAATGCATTGAGATAATCTCGTAGATCCCAGCTTTCCTCCCTTAATTTCCATTCTTATGTGATTTTAGCACTAGGCTTCTAAAAGCTCCTATTTGTGGTTTTTTTTTGAAGGTGAGAACTCTACCATCTGTCTCTACAATGATCAAATTTTTCCCTAAAATATAGTACAGAACTCTCATTTTCTAATTCAAAACTTTAGTCTTATTAAGGTAGCTGACATTTTATAGTTCAATCAGAATGCAATTTATTTGAAATAGATGAATCTTTTCAAAATCCCTAAAGGATTTCAGATCAACAACCCTATAACCAAGGAGTAATAGCAGAAAAGAAGTGAAAATATCAATTTACTGATTGTTCAGTCCTTTCAGACTCAAGTCTAAGCTTGTGACATTAACTACTCCCATCACTATTCCTACTCTAAACTTAGAATACAGCATGTGTTAATTACCTTCAGAGAGAGAGATGGCCTGGGTCACAAGATGAGCCTTGAATTCATTCAACTGTTTAGTTACAATAAAGTGAAAATGAATAAAAAAACTTTCACCTATGCCCATGACTTTCCTAAGAAAGAAACAAGAAGGATATGTACATATAGTAGATACAGATATAGATATATAAAAGAAGCTATGAGTGAGTGCTGGATTTTAATGTCCTTTAACACAATAATGTAATAAATTGTGCCTCTGAACAGTTGACTTTTCAGTTTCTCCTCCATTTTTGAAAGATAAAATTGGTTCCTTCCCAAGGCACTATGCTGGTTAAAGTGGTACAAGGATCAGCATTACAACCTCACAAACAGCTCACACTGTTGGAATAAATGGCAGATGAATCAACTATCAGCTCCTTCAAAGGCTAGACCTACATTATTCTAAGGAAGTGAAGTGAAGTCACTCAGTTATGTCCGACTCTTTGTGATCCCATGGACTGTAGCCTACAGGCCTCCTTTGTCCATGGAATTTTCCAGGCAAGAGTACTGGAGTGGGTTGCCATTTCCTTCTCCAGGGGATCTTCCCCACCCAGGAATCGATCCCAGGTCTCCCACATTGTAGGCAGATGCTTTATCATCTGAGCCACCAGGAAGCCCACATTATTCTACTAAATATGCATTAATCTAACCAAGCAGTTTCAAAATATTTGATTCATATAGTCACAGGGTCTATAAGACAACAACAAATATTCACTAAAATTAAAAAATTATTTAACTAGTTTGATTCTAAGATTTTCAGAGTCCATCCAACCCCCACACAAGGATGGATTTAAGCTTCTGATCAGTTTAAAGCAACACATAAAGGAATCATGGTTTCAAAAAACATAAAAACCACTGAGACTTTCATTCATTTATTCAATAAATACTGATTAAGCACCTACCTAATATATGCAGACACTAAGGATTCAGCAGTGAACAAGAAAACCAAGGATCCTTCCCCAAGGAATTTATTTTTATAAAACACAAACACGAAGTATGCATAACTCATAAAATCATTGTTTTGAAATAAGTACAGATCTGTAATGTTTCCTAGAATTGAAAAAAACGTATCCATAAATTAAAAAGAACAAGGACTTGAAAGACTATTTTAAAAATAGTCTTCAAAAATAGTCAGATAAGAAATTCAAAAATGAGAAATAATTTGTACAATGACTACTCTCTTCACTAGCGTGAATATGTGGCCCTCTTCTGCTCAAAAACAGATGTCGCTCATTGATTATCACACTCTTTCCACCTGAGCCCAGACATAATCTCAGAATATTTCTTGCAGTCCCCTAGGTAGCAAGTACAATCAATCATGGTAGTCACTTAAGGTGGAACCATTATCCTAACTGATAGAGAGCATCTATCAAAGTATTTAATGAGTATCTGCCATGTATCTCCAACTCCTGCTAACTGTTAAAAGGGAAAAATAGGATTAGAAGACATGGAGGTAAGCTAGAAATCTTACACACATCAACAGTTACTGAACAAGACTTTCATTACCATGGAGAGAACATAATGGAATTTAATGTCCTTTTCCTAGGCTGAAAACTTCCTACCTGTGAAATCTCGGGCTCGTTTCTTAACTGTGTCTCAACTTTCCCTTCAATGAAATGAGAAAAATGATGTTTATTTGGCTTATATCTCAGTTATTGTATGGATAAAATGAGGCTTCCCTTGCAGCTCAGTCTGTAAAGACTCTGCCTGCAATGCAGGAGACCCAGGTTCAATTCTTGGGTTGGAAAGATCCCTTGGAGAAGGATATGGCAATCCACTCCAGTGGTCTTGCCTGGAGAATCCCAGGGACGGGGGAGCCTGGTGGGCTGCCGTCTATGGGGTTGCACAGAGTCGGACACGACTGAAGCGACTTAGCATAGCATAATAAGAGTATAATCTCTAAAAAGTTTTAATCAGCATGTTGTTCATCTGAAACTAATATAATATTGTGAATCAATTATACCCCAATAAAAAAAGAAAAAAAAATGAATAAGTAAAGAAAATGTTCTCAAGAATTTGAGGAAATGAGCACTCTCATATTATATCAAAAGAAATATATACTGGTACTATGCCCACAGAAAACAGCTTCTCATTTGACATCAAAATTTTTACTGTGTTAAATATTCCTGTATATGACTGCCACAACACTGATTATAATAAAAGAAAATTAAAATAGTTGAAATGTTCATCAGTAGAACATTTGATATACACAACTTATGATTTTCTACCAATGTAATGCTCTGTAGCTTATACAAAAAATAATATAGCTCTTTACTTATTAGTCCATGTATTTAAGTGTCTATAATATATCATGGCTTTACCATTTTGTTATATTTCAATCTTTGTCTTTAAAAAATAAAAGCTTGAGTATGTCATGGCCTTACCATTTTGTTATATTTCTTTGTTTTTTTACAAAATAAAAGCTTGAGTGTGAATGAGCATGCACAGCAAAATAAGATCTTGAAATAAAAACATAAAAATTTGAATCATGACCATCTTTCCATGGTACAAGTGGTAGAAATTTCCTCTTTATATTTTTCACATCATGTTAATTTCTGCATTATATATATTTCATTTTCTAATCAGAAAAATCAATGGAACATTTGAAATATACAACAAAAAGTAAATACATGTTTTAGATTGCTACATGAAAAATAATATTATTTTTCTGATATAATTTAATGTACAATTCTGTGATTTAAAAGCATGTTTTATGGATTTCACAAAAGAGCAAATGAGAGAAGTGGAAGACATGACATTCTCTTTGCTTTCTTCCAAACATAATGACTTGTCATTTGTGTAGCTTAAAGAATGGGCCCTGAAAAAAAAGAAAACCTGGCTTCAAATTAAAGTTTTATATCTACTGCTTTACACCCTTGGCAAACCATGATCTCTTTCAGATTCCTTTTGCATTCTTGGAAAAGTATATCCTTTCATTTTCATTATTCAAATGGAACTAATTTTTAAAATTTTTACTTTAAATTCTAAGGCTCATTTTGAAGTCAAAATGCATCGCAACTATCAGAAACCCTTTAGATCATTATCTTACAAATGGTTAATTTCCAAAAGAATCCTTAGCTCTTGCAACAAAATGCACTCCTGACATACATCATTCTCATCACTTGGGTTTTCTTGTGCAGTAATAGACTGCTTCATTAAAGACTGAAAAAGTTATTATTTGATGTTTCCAAAAGAAAACCTGATAGAAAAGAAAATTCCGTGATCTCTTCCGGCCTCCTGGCTGTAAATGTCAACTTATCACAGATGGTTCTGAAATTTCCATCTTCAACCCTGACAATATGTCTAACTCTTATTGACATGTCCACTCTTTGCCTAATAAACATATCAAAATATCCAAAATCAAATTTATGGCCTTTCCTCCCCAAATCCTGTGGCAACACCTAATGCTCTATTTCAGCAATGATTCCTCTATTCACCCAGTTGCTCAGGCCAGTTATGCCTTCTCTTGCATTTTATGTTTGACTTCTCTTTCTCGTGTATGTCATGTTGATTCCAGACACACAGTGGATGTACAGACTTAGCTTTGCAGACTTCCCACCACGATAGCTCCATGCTCCCAGCCCAAGCCTCCATTACCTTTTACCTGAATTACTTCAATAGCTTCCTGCTTGTCTCCACTCTTGTTCTCCTTCTCCCAAATTTTGGAAGCTCTTTTTTATAATTTGATACCTCACACTCAGAATGAAAATCATATCTATTAACACATTCAATTTAAATTCATTTTAGGTTTTGCAAGAAATCAGAAAGAAAAAATATAAATGCCTGGAAGCAACTATTTCTTAAGTATTTTCCGCAAGGTGTGTTCAGCAGAATACTAGGTCATTCATTTATTCATTCCACAAAAATCAACTGGGACAGGCACAGGGACAGGAACTAGAAAGAGAATGGGGAAGGCCTATTTCAACAAGCATTCTTAGAACATGTGGGTGGTGTCATGAGGGCAGAAGTGTAATAATCAACTGAAGTGCGGTAGAGGGCAAGAAGGGCATGACACTGGAGGGTGGCATGTAAGCGGACAGCACGAAGAAGGGGCACTTAGTGAGATAAAGAGGAAAAGAAAGAGAACAGCGTGTGCCACATCTGGGAAGGAAAAGACACCTGGAGCCACTGAGGAAATATGCTCAAAATACGCTCAGTTTGGGAGGGCAGGGTGAAGGGGAACAGGTGAGAAGTGAAGCAAAGATCACTGATGACTTACTGCTTCAGCTCTTCGTGCATTTTGAGATTTTGAGCACCTACATTATGGCAGACCTGTGCTGCGTCTGATGTTCTGCAGAACTGATGTGACCCTGCTCTTGTTGGGCTTACACAGTGCTATGGGAGGGGGGTAATTGAGCTTTTACAGAAATAGAAGTAGGAGCACCTAATTTCAACTTAGGGGACAAGAATTCAGGAAAGGCTTCTTGAAGAACAGGGCCCTTAAGAGAATTGCTACAGAATGAATAATATTATTCATGGAAAAGGGAATGAAGAAGAAAAACATTCCAGGCAAGAGGACCAAACTTTGTGCCAAGGCTTGGAAGGAAGAGGAAGCCTGGAGAGGGAGACTGGAAGAAGTTCACTGTGGCTGAAGCGAGGCAAGGTACCAGGCGAAACTTGAGATAGTGAAGGCAGGTCTCAAAGGGCCTCACCGGCCACAAAAAAGAAGTTTCCTGTCATCCCAAGGGCAATGGAAACCATGAAGCACAGGGGTGATATGAACAGACTCACCTTTCAGAAAGGTAATTCTCATTGAGGTGTTCAGAGTAGATTGGAAGAGGCCAAGACTGGGTGAAGAAATGCTGGTTAAGAGGATATGGTAATAATGAGGGATGAGGAGTGGTGAGGGCCTGGACTAGGGCAAAAGCAGTGAAGGATTATTGAGAGAAATGGTGTTCCATAGAATTAATTTGTCTGTGATTGTCATCAACCAAAAAAAAAAAATTAAGATTAAAGAACAAACTTTATATGTATATATGCAAGCATGTATAGAGAAAGCATCAGCAATTCAATAGCCATGAGTTTGAGCAAACTCCTGGAGACGCTGAAGGACAGGGAAGCCTGGCATGCTGCAGTCCACTGGGTCACAGATTTGGACACAACTGACCGACTGAACAACAACATAAAGATACATATGCATATATGTGTATGTATGGACCTAACAGAAGCAGAAGATATTAAGAAGAGGTGGCGCAGGATGCAGGATGCTTGGGGCTGGTGTATGGGGATGATCCGGAGGGATGATGGGGGGTGGGAGGAGGGAGGGGGGTTCATGTTTGGGAGTTCGTGTACACCCGTGGCAGATTCATG
>SJYX01020883.1:142654-211811 GCA_006410675.1 Oreotragus oreotragus
AAGCAGAGACATTACTTTGCCGACTAAGGTCCGTCTAGTCAAGGCTATGGTTTTTCCTGTGGTCATGTATGGATGTGAAAGTTGGACTGTGAAGAAAGCTGAGCACTGAAGAACTGATGCTTTTGAACTGTGGTGTTGGAGAAGACTCTTGAGAGTCCCTTGGACTGCAAGGAGATCCTACCAGTCCATTCTTAAGGAGATCAGCCCTGGGATTTCCTTGGAAGGAATGATGCTAAAGCTGAAACTCAAGTACTTTGGCCACCTCATGTGAAGAGTTGACTCATTGGAAAAGACTCTGGTGCTGGGAGGGATTGGGGGCAGGAGGAGAAGGGGATGACAGAGGATGAGATGGCTGGATGGCATCACGGACTCGATGGACGTGAGTCTGGGTGAACTCCGGGAGATGGTGATGAACAGGGAGGCCTGGCGTGCTGCTATTCATGGGGTCGCAAAGAGTCGGACACAACTGAGTGACTGAACTGAACTGATGTACATACATAACTCTTTACAGTATTTATTATTTTAATACCTTATTGTATGTGTATATTTTAACAAAATGTTAAAATAATAAATACTATAGTAAATTATGTATACAAAAATATTAGGGTGATGATGATAATAGCTACTGTTTATTAAATATCTTCCATGTTTTAGACACTAAGCTAGTTACTTTACACTATTAATAACAATTGGCTGCTCTGGTGGCTCAGACAGTAAAGAATCCTCCTGTAGTGCAGGAGACCCAGGTTCGGTCCTCGGGGCAGGAAGGTCCCTGGAAAAGGGGATAGCAACCCACTCCAGTATTCTTGCCTGGAGAATTCCACAGACAAAAGAGCCTGGCGGGCTATGGCCCATGGGATTGCAGAGTCGGACATGACTGAACAACTAAAACACACACATTAATAATAATTACAAAACCAGGTAGAGCAAGTAATACCATCTGTCTTTAAAGTAGAAGAAACAGATATAGGGAAACTGTGACTAATGCAAGTTTATCAAAGTAACTGGTGGAACTGGGCTCCAAACACAGAGCTGTAGGAACCCAAAACCTGTTCTATTTCCACAGGTTCCTATTTTAAACACAAAGCCAAAGAGATGTCTATTTTTAAGCTGATAATCTGAAAAACCTTTCTTGCTGAAAGAGATAAACACAGTGGACATTTTTTAAACATCTTTTTAAAAGCATTGCTATTGTGGAAAGGAAGTAAAGAATGCTCACAGGCTAAAAAAACTCGGTGAAAGGGGAACTGAAAAGGCAAGCAGAGCACTGATTCTGATTTCACTCCGAGGGCAACGGCTGAACCCTGATGAACTTGAGCTCGAGTTTTGATGGCCCTGTGCATGCTCAGTCGCTTCACTCATGTGCAGCTCTTTGTGACCCTGTGGACTGTGGCCCACTAGGCTCCTCTGTCCATGGGATTCTCCAGGCGAGAATACTGCAGAGGGTTGCTATTGCCCTCTCCAGGGGATCTTCCCGACCCAGGGATGGAACCCATGTCTCCTGCATTGGCAGGTAGTTTCTTTACCACCAGCGCCCTGCATGTGAGGCAAAAGAGACCAAGCCTGAGGGTAACCCAAGATAGGGAGTCAAATAGGGATCCGGCACAAATGTGGGATATCAATGAGATTCACCTTCACTGTGAGGCAGAACTAGAAATGAGCCCATAGACTGAAGGGTCTTTCAAGGTAACATACTTATCCTAACTTCAGTGCCCAGTCAAGAGGGAAATTCCCCCCCAAGAATTAGAGACACAAGACAACACACAAGTTCATACTATCTAAGACATTTAAAGGAAAAGAAAAATAATAAAGCTTGGAGCTGAGAATTGACTTTAAAGTCGTCCTGAGTTGATAGCGCTAATGAATAAGCAGAAGCAAACAAAAATCTTATTTGCTTCTATGGACCTGCAACTCAAACCTTAAAATATTCCTCTAGATCAAGTTTTAGAAAATGTGAGCTCACAGTGAAAACCAAAACATACAAGGTAACATGGTACCATGCAGGACACAACAAAATCAATACCAAACAGAATCAATCAACAAAATCAACATTAAACAAAATATTCAGGTATTGGAATGATGAAAACAATATCAAATAGCTACCAACATTATGGTTTAAAGAAGTAAAAAGCAGATAATATCATCAAGGGATTGAAACATATCTAAGTAAATTTGCAAAAAGAACTTCTAGAAATAAAAACTTTGATAACTGAAATTAAAACTTAAAAGTCAGATTTAGTAATAGATCTGGAAAACACATATTAACTGAAAGATAAATCAGAAGAAAATATTCAACACAACAAAAAATGAGAGGAGATGACAAGTGAAAGAAAAGGTAGGAAGCATAGAGAATATAATGGAAACGTTCAACATTTCTCTAAGGGGAGATGCATAGTTCAGAAAAGGCAATTCATAAGGAGATGACTAGTTATGTCCTACAAACTCACAGTTCAGATAGGAAAGAAATCTGAGAGTATTCCCAAATACAACCTCACTCCCTGCAAGGATAGCACATTGTCCATAACAAGTTAGGGAACAAAAAGCAAATTTTCTAAACTAGCAGTAATAAAAACAACTTTTGGTTGAATATTCTTAGAGAAAATACTAAATTATCTTTCTATTCTCCATGAAAAATTAAATTACATAGGTGTTATGAAGAGACTTTCCAAAATATGTAGTTAAAAATGTAGGAAAACATTATTAGACATATGTATTAGATAGTCAATAATAGCAAGTAATGTTATCAGTCCAGGTTTTGTGTTAAGTATGATTTTTCAGTTGTTATGATTCCTCATTCTAAATAAATATTTGTTTTTATACCTGCTGCTGCTGCTGCTGCTAAGTCACTTCAGTTGTGTCCGACTCTGTGTGACCCCATAGACGACATCCCACCAGGCTCCCCCATCCCTGGGATTCTCCAGGCAAGAATACTGGAGTGGGTTGCCATTTCCTTCTCCAATGCATGAAAGAGAAAAGTGAAAGTGAAGTCGCTCAGTCTGTCCGACTGTTAGTGATCCCATGGACTGCAGCCCACCAGGCTACTCCGTCCATTGGATTTTCCAGGCAAGAGTACTGGAGTGGGGTGCCATTGCCTTCCCCGGCTTTTATACCTAACTTTATATTAATAATATTAATGCTGTTATTTTTTAAAGTAGGCTTCTCAAAATTATAAAATTTGGTCTTCACAAAACCTAAATTCATCATGTGCTCAACTAATAGTTATTTTTCACAGAATAATGCATTATAAAGCTAAATATACATTTTGCATGATACAGCCACAGACATTTACAATGAATGTGTCAGCAAAAGTGTTACTTATAAATAATTTTAGGCAGCTAATTTGTAATTGGAGATAATTGTGAGATGAAATTGCAAGTGTTAAATCTGCTATTTATTTCTAAATGTTTGGCAGAAATAAAAGAGTAAAGAAATATTTTCCTACAGAGAACCCACTCCCAACAGTATCAGTTCAGTTCAGTGGCTCAGTAGCATCCGACTCTGTAACCCCATGGACTGCAGCACACCAGGCTTGCCCTGTCCATCACCAACTCCCACAGCCTACTCAAACTCATGTCCATTGAGTTGGTGATGCCATCCATCCAACTCATCTTCTGTCATCCCCTTCTCCTCCCGCTTTCAAGCATCAGGGTCTTTTCATTAGGTAGCCAAAGTACTGGAGTTTCAGCTTCAGCATCAGTCCTTCCAATGAATATTCAGGACTGAATTCCTTTAGGATGGACTGGTTAGATCTCCTTGCAGTCCAAGGGACTCTCAAGAGTCTTCTCCAACACCATAGTTCAAAAGCATCAATTCTTTGGTGCTCAGCTTTCTTTATGATCCAACTCTCACATCCATGACACATACATGACTACTGGAAAAATAACAGACATCAAATTAGCTCCATCTTTCTCTACTTGTAAGGAACCAGGGCAATCAGCCAATAAAACTGTATATAGACAGATACAGTCTTGGCAAAAGAAGAATTTAAACGAAGACATCAAATGCTCTAAAGATAGGTATATGACAGAGAAGAGACAAAGCCAAATCTATATTTTGTGGATCCTATAAAGTCCATGCTTAATTTTAGGTTGGTTTCTCCCCTCTATCCCAAATTTTGTGGGTCAGACCTCTCTCTGCTTTCAGTTGCTATATGTTCAGGGCATACAAACCAATTTCAAGACCTAAGGGGAAAACCTTTAAGAAGAACATTTGCAAGAATAAATTATTTAACATAGTTCAATGCAAAATATCAATTATTCTGAACTCAGTGGAATCATCTACATATCCATGAACAGAATAAAGGAGAATGGCAAGTTGTACATGTGTGTGTTTGCATCTCAAAAGTTAAAATATTCCTTAGTGTAGCCATAAACTGGATAATCTGAAATTCTAAATACTACACTATAATAAATGCATGCAGATGAAATAGACTCATGTATCATTTACTGAAAAATATGTATCTTTTAGTATTAATATTTATCAGCAGAATAAGCACTCTAGCTCCCATTAAAATTTAACACAATATTTATAACAGCAAAATATTAAAATTTATCAAAATATAGCATGACTGAAATTGTAACACTAATAACGACCTTCTGTGCGTCTCCTTCATTCTGCTAATATTACCTACCACCTACTTTTTACTAGACCCAGGTTAACTGATTCCTACCTCGTAGAATGCTCTGAACCATAATTTCAAAAATTAAGAAAGAGAGAGAATCCTCCCATTTCAATAATATGAGAAAGCAGACACTATAAAATGTGGCAAATAAAAACTAATTGGGTATTCTACTAGACCACTGGGAATGTCACAGTGATCAAAGGAGATAAAATCATTATTCTCATGGTTTCTACAGTCTGCTGAAAAGAAACGTTTCTATATAAGTTTGAAATGATCCTTCTGTTCACTTCTCAATTATCCACTGATACAAGAATAACGAATATCAAGAATGTGATTTTTGAGAGTCAAATACTAAAGAATGTGGGATTTGTTTATTTGTACAGCTGAAGTTTACTGAGATTTCACCCATATCCCCTGATACACACACTGCTTTCATAAGGCCAAAGGCGGCTCAGCAGTAAAGAATCTGCCTGTCAATGCTGGAAACATAGGAGATATAGGTTGTATCCCTGGGTCAGGAAGATCCATTAGAGGAGGAAATGACAACCTACTTCAGTATTCTTGCCTAGAGAATCCCATGGACAGAGGAGCCTGGAGGGGTCACAAAGAATCAGACACAAATGAGCAACTGAGCACGCACACAAAGTGTCTAACTGCACGCATCTGTAACTCTTCACCTGAGTGCATCTTTAGGGTCAGCTGGGATGGCCTGAAGTGTTAGGGAGTCCACACCTTTACAGGTAACCTTCAGTCCCACTTGAGAATTAGAAAATGGTCCCTCAGCCCCCTCACTCCTTGAGTGAGACCATTCTGAGTTCCATATGCACACCATCTCCCAGAGATGCCCACAGGCATTAGGTGCCAGTTGCCCATGGAGTTAACTGCTTATAAATGCACTCTGAATCAGCATCGGGCTTCCCAGGTGATGCAGTGGTAAAGAATCCACCTGCCAATGCAGGAGACGCAAGAGGCATGGGTTCAGTCCCCACAGGAAGATCCCCTGGAGTAGGTAATGGCAACCTGCTCCAGTATTCTTGCCTGGAGGATTCCATGGCCAGAGGAGTCTGGTGGGCTACAGTTCATGGGGTCGCAAGAGTTGGACATGGCTGAGCAACAGAGCATGGATCAGCATCTTTCTTTTTTCTTATATTGTATATGGTTCAAGCACCTCCATCTAACTCTTTCTCAAGAGGGGGCCTTTAGGATATACTCTTCACAAAGACAGTTACTGTTGTCATTTGAAAAGGCTAGTAGCATCTTTGAAAAATTCTGCTCTGGATATCTTCTGTAATTTGGGAGTGACGGTGGGGGTGGGAGGATTCGGATTCTTTATAGACATGGGGATGGTTGGATCCTGGGATGCAGAGGCAAAATGGCAGCACTTGACTGGCTGAGGCTAGATGGACATAATTACTGCAATGAACAGCAAAACTGGAATGTCAACCAAAGTGTTTTGACTTACTGGGTTCTAAAGATGATGGTTAATGGATAATGATATTCTTTTTTTAACTTATTTTTATTTATTACACTAATTTTAAATGTAACTTTCCATTTGTAGTTATTACAAAATATTGGTTATATTTGCCAAGTTGTACAATACATCCTTGAGCCTATCTTATATCCAATAGTTTGTACCTCCCCTATATCACCCACCCACTGGTAACCATTCTTTTGTTTCATATATCTGTGACTCTGCTTTTTTGTTGTTGTATGATTCTTTAGATTCTACATATAAGTGATATTATACAGCATTTCTCTTTCTCTGTCTGGTTAATTTCACTTAGCATAATGTCTTTCACATCCATCCATGCTGCTGCAAAGGGCAGGTTTTCACTCTTTTTTTTATGTTCCAAGTAGCATTTCATCATATAAATATACCATATCTTCTTTATCCATTCAGCTATTGATGGACACTTAGGTTGCTTTCATATCTTGACAACTGTAAATAATGCTGCTATGAACACAGGGGTGCATGTACCTATCCAAATTAGTCTTTTTGTTTTCTACATAAATTTCCAGGATTGGAATTTCCGGGTCATACGGTACTTCTATTTTCAGTTTTGAGAAATCTCCACACTGTTTTTCACAGTGGCTGCACCAATTTACATTCCCACCAACAATGTGCAAGGGTTCCCCTTTCTCCACATCTGCACCAATATTTGTTATCTGTGTTCCCTTGATGATAGTCAATCTGACAGGTGGGAGGTGATATCTCATCGTGGTATTAATTTGCATTTTGGCATGATGAGCATCTTTTTACGTACCTGTTGGCCATCTGCATTTCCTCTTTTTTTACAATTTATTTATTTTTGGCCACACTGGGTCTTTGTTGCTGCACACAGGCTTTTTCTAGTCACAGAGAATAGGGGCTACTCTTCGATGTTGTGCACTGTGCTGGCTTCTCTCACTGCGGAACACAGGCTCTAGATGCATGGGCTTCAGCAGTTGTAGCACAGGGGCTCATTAATTGTGGCTTGTGGGCCCGAGAGCACGCACATTTCAGTAGCTGTCACGTGACGGCTCCATAGTTATGGCTCACGGGCTCTAGAGTGCTGGCTCAGTAGTTGCTGTGCGTGGGCCCAGTTGCTCCATGGCATGTGAATCCTCCTGGACTAGGGATTGAACATGAGTCCCCTGCCTTGGCAGTTGGACTCCCATCCACTGTACCACCAGGGATGTTCCTCCATTTCCTCTTGGGAAAATTGCCTATTAAGTACTGCCCTATTTTTTAATTGGGTTGTCTGTTTTCTTGATGTTGAGTTGCACGAGCTATTTATTAATCCCCATCTATTTGCCATGAAGTGATGGGACCAGATGCCATGATCTTCATTCTCTGAATGTTGAGCTTTAAGCCAACTTTTTCACTCTCCTCCTTCACTTTCATCAAGAGGCTTTTTAGCTCCTCTTCACTTTCTGCCATAAGGGTGGTGTCATCTGCATATCTGAGGTTATTGATATTTCTCCCGGCAATCTTGATTCCAGCTTGTGCTTCTTCCAGTCCAGCGTTTCTCATGATGTACTCCGCATAGAAGTTAAATAAGCAGGGTGACAACATACAGCTTTGATGTATTCCTTTCCCTATGCTAGACTACAAAACAAATCTTGGCAAATTTAAGAGAAATAAAAACATATCAAGCATCTTTTCTGACCGCAGTGTTAAGAGATTAGAAATCAACTACAAGAAAAAAAACTGCAAAAAAACAGAAACACATAGAAGCTAAATAACATGCTATTGATCGAAGCCCTGAAGAAATAAAAGAGGAAATTAAAAAATCCCTAGAAACAAATGAAAATGAAAACACGATGATCCAAAATCTACAGCTCACAACAAAAGCACTTCTAAGAAAGATGTTTATAGTTATAGATGCTTACTTCAAAGAATAAAAATCTCAAATAAAAAAAACTAATATTAACAAAAGCACTTCTAAGAAAGATTCTCAAATAAAAAAAAAAAACTAATATTACACCTAAACCAACTAGAGAAAGAAGAACAAACCCAAAGTTAATGGAATGAAAGAAATCAAAAAGATCAGAGCAGAAATAAATAAAATAAAGACTAAAAAAGGATCAATGAAACTAAAAGGCAGTTCTTTGAAAAAGTAAACAAAATTGGTAAAACTGTAGCAAGACTCATTAAGAAAAAAAAAGGGAGAGGGTCCAAATCAATAGAATTAGAAATGAAAAAGAAGTTACAAACAAAACCACAGAAATACAAAGGATCATAAGAACTACTAGGAGCAACTATAGACCAGTAAAATGGATAACTTAGAAGAATGGACAAATTCTTAGAAAGGAACAATCTCCCAAGACTGAAGGAGGATGAAATAGAAAATATAAATAGACCAATTGACAGCAGTGAAATTGAATCAGTAATTTTAAAACTCCCAACAAACAAAAGTCAAAACCAAATGGCTTCATAGGTTAATTCTAACAAACATTTAAAGAAGAGTTAATACCTTGCCTTCTCAAATTATTACAAAACATTTCAGAGGAAGGAGCATTCCCAAAGTCATTCTGGAGACCAGAGTCACCCTGATAGCAAAACCAAAGATATCACAAGTGAACATAGATGCAAAAATTCTCAGCAAAATACCAGCAAATCAAATCAAACAATATATTTAAAAGTTCACACACCACGATCAAGTGGACTTTATCTCAGGGTTGCAAGAGTTTTTCAGTGCACACAAATCAACATGATATACCACATCAATAAATTGAAGAATAAAAACCATATGATCATCTCAATAGATACAGAAAAAGTTTTTGACAAAGTTCAACATAATTTATGATTAAAATCTCTAGAAATTGGGCACAGAAGGAATATACCGCAACATAATAAAGGCCTTATATGCAAAGCCACAGCTAACATCATAAAAAATGTTGGAAATCTGCCCATACCATCTCTCCCAACCTCCTTGCAACCACTAATATACTTTTTATCTCTATGGATATTCTGGGCATTTCATATAAATGGAATCATAAAACATTGGCCTTTGTGACTGACTGCTTTCTCTTGGTATAATTATTTTAAAGTGTCATCTGTGTTATAGAATAAGCCAGTGCTTGATTTTTTTTAAATCCACTGTATGGATATTTTGCTTATCCACTTAAACATTTTGTTTACCCACTTATCAGAAGTATCTTCCATAGTGGCTGCACCATTTTAAAGTTCCTCCAGCAATGTAACAGTGTTCCAAACTCTCCACAACCTCATCAATACTTATTATGCCTTTCTCTTTATTCTGGCTGTCCTAGAAGGAAACGGTAACCCACTCCAGTATACTTGCCTAGGAAATCCCACAGACAGAGGAGCCTGGCGGGCTATAGTCTATGGGGTCGCAAAAGAGTCAGACATGACTTAGTGACTGAACAATAACAGGAAGTGTGGAAGAGTATATAATTGTGGCTTTAGTTTGTATTTCTTAATGGTTAATGATGTAGATCATCTTTCCATGTGCTTGTAAGTCATTCATGTATATTTTAACAGGTGTTTCTATTTGAATCTTTTGCCCCACTTTGTTGAGTTTTAAGAGTTCTCTATATCAAATATATGATTCACAAACTTCTATGAACTATCTTTTTTACTTTCTTGATGGTGTCACTGCAACACAATCTCTTACTTTGATAAATTGCAATTTATCTATTTTTTTCTTTTGTTGCTTATGCTTTTGGAATCATATCTAAGAAGTCACTGCCTAATGCAAGATCTTGAAGATTTACTCTTATGTTTTCTTTCAAGAGTTTTACAGTTTTAACCCTTACCCTTAGGTCTATTATATATTTTGAGTTATTAATTTTTGAATACAATATGAGTTAGAAGTCCAACTTCATTCTTCTAAATGAGTATCTATAGATTTTCTGAAAATACTATTCTTTCCTTCATTGAACTGTCTTGCTGTTGTTGATCAGTTGCTAAGTCGCATTTGACTTTCTGAGACTCCAGGGACTGCAGTACGTCAGGCTTCCCTGTCCTTCACTATCCCTTGGACTTTGCTCAAACTCATGTCCATTGAGTTGGTGATGCCATCCAACCATCTCATCCTCTGTCACCCCTTTCTCCTCCTGCCTTCAATCTTTCCCAGCATCAGGATCTTTTCCAATAAGTCAGCTCTTTGCATCAGGTGACAAAGTACTGAAGCTTTAGCTTTAGCATCAATCCCTCCAATGAATATTCAAGGCTGATTTCCTTTAGGATTGACTGGTTGGATCTCCTTGCAGTCCAAGGGACTCTCAAGAGTTTTCTCCAGTACCACAATTTGAAGGCATCAATTATTTGGTGCTCAGTATTCTTCATGGTCCACCTCTCACATCTGTACATGACTACCAGAAAAATAATAGCTTTGACTACACGCCAGACCTTTGCTGGCAAGATGATGTCTCTGTTGTTTAATACCCTGTCTAGGTTTGTCATAGCTTTTCATATTTTGCCATAGCTTGTCTCGGGACCCTTGTAAAAGAAAAAGCAAACAAGTTTTTATTTACATAACCAAAAATATTATGAGCTGGCAAAAAAAGGTCTGAAATCAGCCACCACATTTAGAGCTCACCATCTCACTCTGCAAGGTTATGCAACTATTGTTATCCTTAGTTTACATAGTAAGGACAAGCTGAAGCTTTTTAAATGATTTGCCAAAAATTGTACAATGATTAATGAAAAAAATCAGAATTCAAATCACTGGACTCTAGACTTGGTTCTCTGAGTAAGCTCAATTTTAAAAAGAATTAATGATAAAACCTTTCCTGATCTTCCAACCACACATGATAATGTCCTCATGTACATTTAAAAAAATACCACACATGTTCTTGGCACATGGTATACATTTATTTGACATTATATCCCCTCACATTTAGTCTCTGAATTTGCATAGTTTTTCACGGCACATTCTTTTGACAATTACCTTAGGCTATAGTTTAATATTCTCTTATTTCCTCTGCTAGATTTATAAATACTTGAAAGTAGACTTGAGATCCCCTGATTTCTTCAGCAATTGATATACTTCAATCTGATGGGTCACTGAACCCCTCTCCCTATAACTTCTCCCTAAAGGTGATATTTGCCTTACCGTGGTCATTCTCTGTGATCTTTATTTTCCCAGTCATCTAAAAGTCATGGCTAGTGGAATCCCAAGATTACTATTTTTTACCTACTTATTATCTCTTGAGTGACTTCCAGCCACCAGCCAAACAATTATCTTTTTAGATCTAGGAACAGCACTATCCTCCTTCTGAGACCAGACCCAGACTCCACCACTGTCATAACCTTCATTCACACATTTCTCCTCTATTACCACCATCCTAATGTCTAACAATATCCTTCATGCCCCTAGCAGAAAAGGGCACTCCTTGCATAATGTACACATGAACTGATTTATAAACTGGTGTGGTCTTGTGATACTGTTTTTCAAGGTTCCAACAGACCAGCTGCTCCTGTATACCAACCAAACATTAAGGATATGTGAAACACCAGCTATTTGGATCACATGTGCCAGCCACTATGAGAAATATTTAGTGTCTATATGTTAACTAATACTGCAACTTATTTTTTTGTTCCTTTCTAATTCCATTAAGGTCATGATTCCTTATTCTGAAGTTAACACTGCAGATTTATGACAGGATTAACTCAAAAGTTTGATAGCAATATTGTACCATACGGTTAAAAGCCTTATTATTTTTCTGTGGGTTGTTACTGCTACTCAACACAACAGAAAGGTATCAAGGATATCATACTATTCGGGCTACACATCATATATTTTGAGCCAGCAAGATGAATGCAACTGATATAATTTGTTAATCCAGAGTATAAGCTCCCCTATTAAGTAGCGAACTCTTGAAAGTCAATTACCAAGTCTTATTTATTTGTGCCTCCTGTATATAAATATTTTGCTGAGTCAATTAGGGAACAATATAAGATTAAAGTGCTAAAATGAGTAGTATAAGGCAAACTCTTATGAAACTTGGATAGGGAATATATTCTAATTTCCAGAACTGATTATGTGAAATGCACTATTTTCACCTTGTCATCAACATATGGTAATATGGAGACAGGACTCCAAAACAAATAAGAATAACTTCAAAAACAACACATGAAACTTCTATTGAAAATTTTATAGTTACTCTATGTCCCTTAGAGTCATTAACATTGATTTAGGTTCAGTATTTCTCATTGCTCCCCAAACTAATATTTTGCCCATTTTGAAAAATATTTCATGAAGGTATACTCTACGGAAATTACTTGTCTTTCTTTCATTTATTAACATGGACTTTGTCCAGATGGCTCTATTCTGAGTAATTTAGCAGTATTCTTTGAAATACATGAGCTTTTTAGTCTCTTTTCCACCTGACATTCCAGTTACTCAGCTTACCCTAGATTCCATTGCCTTTCAAAAAACTTATGATCAGTGTGTTTTGAAAAATAATGAATATTTTTTTAATGGGTAGCCATCTAGACCTTCACTGCCTCTTACATCTTCTTCAGTTCAGTTCCTTTAATACTTCCTGAATGACTAAATGGAAAATTAATTTTTAAAAGTTAGATTTCTATTAAAAAGAGTCTTATGCACGTATATTCATAATATCTTTTCCTTCCAAAAGGGATTAAAAATGCCTTACAAAAAATAAGAAAGAAGCATAAAATAAACTAATTTAATAGAAATGGAAATGGAAAACTAGCATTGAGGCGAGTAGGGAAGTAGAGAGTCAATAGAGTAAGTGAACTTAGTTATAATTTTCCTGATACCCCAAACTAAAAGGGATATCTAATATGTTATACAATGCGCAACATCAGTGAGGAGGAAATAAATTCTCCAAAGCATAAAAGGAGTGATTAGTCCAAAAAGTGTAATAATTTTCCAAAATACCTTAAGGTAGAAGTAATATCTTGCCATTCCCTTAATAAGGAATATTAAGAAGAAATATTAAGCATGTAATTCAAGGACTTACACTAAGCATTGTACTGAATATCAAGATGCAAAAAAACCCTAGTCCCTACGTACAGAATATGTATAATCCAGCTGGACAACGAAGAGGTGTGCTTATAAAAGCAAATGACAGGAAGGCCTATGTATTTAAATGTGAAATGAGTTCTGCAGCCATTAAGAGTTGGAGAAACTGAGAGGAAAGAGAGACCGCTGTTCCAGGCTTAATAAGATAACCACATGACAAGCAATGTTAAGAAAATTAGTCCTAGGATTTGGACATGCAGAGCAGAATGTAACTGGGCATCCTGTGGGCAGAGATGAGGGTCAGAATCCAGGGTATGCGGGCAAGCCTAATGATGCAAACAAATTTTAGTATCTAAGAAAATTGACCAAGTTTGACTTTCAGAGACCCAAGCCCAGCAGAAAGACACAGTAGAAGTAAAATCCAAAAATACATCCACACTCGGGTTTCCGTCCTCAAGCCATTTGTCTGGTAACAAGTGAAGAATGGGCTTTCATCCAAAAGGCTTGAAGCCCTGTCTGTTTTCACACTCCTTGGAGGGAGTGGATAAGAAAGAGACAGAGTAGGTGCTTCTCGAAGTGAGGCAACGGTCTCCAGAGGCTGGCGCCTGCTCAGAAAAACAATTCTGGGAGCCACCTTTTGGGAACCAGTAACCTCAAATCAATTCCAGGTTTGTTCAAACTAGCAAATGAGGTAACAAAGGGTCTGGAAGTGACTGCAAGTGAAGACTTTTTAAAGAATTGATCACGTTTGTGTTAAAGGTAAGGAGATTAAGAGGAGTATAATAGCTATCTTCAGATATTTTAAAGGGTTGCCATGTTTATCTGTGCGTGCATGCATGCTCAGTGGTGTCTGACTCTTGGCGACCCCATGGACTGTAACCTGCCAGGCTCCTCTGTCCATGGGATTCTCCAGGCAAGAATTCTGGAGTGGGTTGCCATTTCCTACTCCAGGGGATCTTCCCGACCCAGGGATCGACCCTGCATTTCCNTTTATCTGTGCGTGCATGCATGCTCAGTGGTGTCTGACTCTTGGCGACCCCATGGACTGTAACCTGCCAGGCTCCTCTGTCCATGGGATTCTCCAGGCAAGAATTCTGGAGTGGGTTGCCATTTCCTACTCCAGGGGATCTTCCCGACCCAGGGATCGACCCTGCATTTCCTGCATTGGCAGGCGGATTCTTTACCATTGCACCACCTGAGAAGCCCTACGTATATGTATAAATGTAAATCATTTTATTCTCCATTTGTGCATTATTTCTTAGTTTTAAAGCATTAAATATATAATCTCAGTTCAAATTTTTCTTAATGGAATGAATTGTCTTTTAAAAACAAATGAGTTTTCCATCCGAAGAGCTGGAAGTTAGATGACCCTCTGTTAGAAATGCTATAGATGATATTCTGGCACTGAATCACTTTCAGGTATCTCTGCTCTATCTTCTGGTAAGCTTCATAGTTTCAACACTATCTTACTTTCAGCCAAGGAATATCTTGATCCCTCTTAAACACACCAGCTTTTCATAATAGATCTGACAATACTTTACACTTGGTCAGGGGAAGAACGTTTCATAGCATATTCCTGATCCTCCTGACTTGAAGCCCTCCTAATCATTGAAAACCAAGGCTAAAAGAGGTCTGATAACTCACGTGAAGTCGCAAGGTTAGTTAATGGAGGAGCTGCAATAGCAACACTCCAAAGTCTTAGTGATTCTCTTTCCATTCAACCACTGTTCCTCTCTTGCAGGAGGAGGAACGTATGAGAGAGGCGTATTGTAAGGCAAGTGCAAAGGGCAGAAAGCATATCCATATTGAATGAGAATCCAGGCAGGACACAAACCAGTCACCTTTTCAAAACTAAGGTATTTCCTTGCAGAATGCTGAGCTATCTCATTTCTTATTTGCTTTGTCCACACACAGACAAGTAGTCATCTTCAAAACTGGAAGCATATACCCTAAGTTAAAGTGTTAGTCACTCAGTCGTGTCCAACTCCTTGAGACTCCATAGACTGTAGCCCACTAGGCTGCTCTATCCATGAGATTCTCCAAGCAAGAATACTAGAGTGGGTAGCCATTCCTTTCTCTAGGGGATCTTCCCAACCCAGGGATTGAACTCAGGTCTCCCTCACTGCAGGCAGATTCTTTACCATCTATTCCACTAGGGAAGTCCCAAGAATACTGGAGTGGACACTAAGCAACACACAAAACAACCCATCGGGATGGGAAAAGAATACAGCAAAAATTTTATTTATATTAATTTTAATATAACCCATCTGTACTATTTTTATATAGTTATATATATACATATAATGCATTGTTAGAGGTGCATGTGTATATAATCTATACATTAACATACACATATTGAAGATATGCTCAAGAAGCAATCAGAAAAGTTTAGAGACCACTGTTTGTTTGTTTGTTTTTTAAGATATTTTGATGCAGACTGTTTTTTAAAATCTTTATTGAATTTGTTACAACATCGCTTCTGCTTTGTGTTTTGGTTTTTGGACCCCAAGGCATGTAGGATCTTAGCTCCCTGACCAGGAATCAAACCCACACCCCTCCACTGGAGTGCAAAGTCTTAACCACTGGACCTCCAGAGAAGTCCCTAGAGACCGCTGGTTTCAAAACAAACTATGCATGAGATGCATCTGTAATGTTCACTGCATTCCTGGGTTGCTGCCTTCAAATACTTTTTCCCTTGGTTACACAAAACAAAAGAAAATATATACCCTTTATAATTAGCTTTAACTGGCTACCTGCAAAAAGTCCCAAGGTGCAAAATACATCAGAGATTTACCTCAAGGCTCAGAATTGCAGAGCAAAAGTGGACATCACAAGCAATGGCTTGATTTCTACAGCAGAGACAAAGTCCTGATGTCCAGGCTGAGCAATGGATAAAACAAAATAATCAGGCTGTTTGTATCTCCTCAGGGCACAAGCAACAGACTGGATTTATATCTGTTTTGAGATTAAAGGACCTTATTTACCTCTTGAACTGCATCTACGAAAGGAGCAAGAACCTGTTGGTAAGTCAGTATTTTATCACTCCTCACAAAGTATACAGAATGTGTCTGAGAAAAAAAAAATGAGCTGAAATACATGTAGAAATAAATTTTCTCATAAAAATTCATGGAAAAGGATAACCTTACTCAGCCACGGCATCCACTGCATTTTGCTGGAAGAATTCTAATATGAGGAATGCTGAGGGTCACTATTCCAAGTGATGTTGCTCCCAAGTGGGGAGGACACAAGTCACTTGGAGCCCTCCAGGTCTGACAGCAAACCCAGTCTGATCCACACTTCATGTGCCCTGCTTAGGACTACTAAGATGCTTTCTCAGAGGCAGCTTTTAGCGTCTTGCATCAAAACTTCAAAATCAACTAAAAGAACGTTTTCCTCATGTGAAGTAAAGCCAGTCACAAGCCGGTAAGGCAACAGTGATCAACAAAATCAAAGTTCAAACTAGATGTCAGAAATAATGGGAACAACATGGGTGAGGAAAGATGTTATGCTTGCTCTCTAATGAATGAACTGATAAGGTCTGCTGGAGACTTCCCTGGTGTTTCAGAGGTTGAAAGGCTACTTGCCAATGCAGGGGACACGGGTTCGATACCTGGTCCGGGAAGACCCTGGACATGCTGCAGGGCAGCTAAGCCCGTACACCACAACCACTGAGGCCCACGCGCCGCAGAGCCTGTGCTCAACAAGGGAAGCCACTGCAATGAGAGGCCACTCACCACGACAAAGAACAACGCCTGCCGGCCAGAACTAGAGAGAGCTTGTGTGCAGCAGCAAGGACTCGGCGCAGCCAAAAATAAACAAACACATAATAAACACAACCTTCTTTAAAAAGAAAAAAAAAAGATCTGCAAACAGAACCAAATCTGACTCCACTACAAAAACACAGCTCCTAAACGAGAGTGGCGGGGAGTCTCAGAAAGCCAGGCTTAGCGGCTATGCTACTGGCACAATGCCCCAATTATACCATAGATTTTCCCTGGTGAAGATGCCACTGTTTTCCACACCTGGGCAAGGGACCCCACAGTTCCCCCACTGATGCGATCACTGGACTTCCATCCTGCTGTCTCTTCTTCCACCCTCACCAGGCTGGATGCCCCACAACACCTAGTGCTTAAGGCCATTAGTTTCGGAACTGAAGCCTCTTATGAGTGAGTCTGATTGCTAGGGACTTAGGTCATGCACCTGAGATACAATTGCAAGGGAAAGGCCAACAACTGACTTCTACCTTGAGGACGGAGTTATCATAAGTTGGGGAAGTATCCAAACATCAAAAGGTATTCACAGAGTCCAGAGGCTACCATTTCAAACAGGTATCACATTGGAAAAAGGTATAGCTCCCTACTACCAGGCACTGCCTGACATCTGGGGTGGGATCCAGCGAGACAGCCTCCCATTTGGCTGGATCAAGCTCTTCTCAGTGGGGTAAAAGGGTGTGCCTGCACCTTTTAATACAACTGGCATGAGGCAACAGTGTGCAAACAGAGAAGTTCTTGTCTAGTATCAAATTAATAGCCTTTCAGTTCAGTTCAGTTCAGTCACTCAGTTGTGTCCGACTCTTTGCAGCCCCATGAATCGCAGCACGCTAGGCCTCCCTGTCCATCACCATCTCCCTGAGTTCACTCAGACTCACGTCCATCGAGTCAGTGATGCCATCCAGCCATGTCATCCTCGGTCGTCCCCTTCTCCTGCCACCAATCCCTCCCGGCATCAGAGTCTTTTCCAATGAGTCAACTCTTCGCATGAGGTGGCCAAAGTACTGGAGTTTCAGCTTTAGCATCATTCCTTCCAAAGAAATCCCAGGGTTGATCTCCTTCAGAATGGACTGGTTGGATCTCCTTGCAGTCCAAGGGACTCTCAAGAGTCTTCTCCAACACCACAGTTCAAAAGCATCGATTCTTCGGCGCTCAGCTTTCTTCACAGTCCAACTTTCACATCCATACATGACCACAGGAAAAACCATAGCCTTGACTAGGCGGACCTTAGTCGGCAAAGTAATGTCTCTGCTTTTGAATATACTATCCAGGTTGGTCATAACTTTTCTTCCAAGGAGTAAGCGTCTTTTAATTTCATGGCTGCAGTCACCATCTGCAGTGATTTTGGAGCCCAAAAAAATAAAGTCTGACACTGTTTCCACTGTTTCCCCATCTATTTCCCATGAAGTGATGGGACCGGATGCCATGATCTTCGTTTTCTGAATGTTGAGCTTTAAGCCAACTTTTTCGCTCTCCTCCTTCACTTTCATCAAGAGGCTTTTTAGCTCCTCCTCACTTTCTGCCATAAGGGTGGTGTCATCAGCATATCTGAGGTTATTGATATTTCTCCCGGCAATCTTGATTCCAGCTTGTGTTTCTTCCAGTCCAGCGTTTCTCATGATGTACTCTGCATATAAGTTAAATAAGCAGGGAGACAATATACAGCCTTGACGTACTCCTTTTCCTATTTGGAACCAGTCTGTTGTTCCATGTCCAGTTCTAACTGTTGCTTCCTGACCTGCATACAGATTTCTCAAGAGGCAGGTTAGGTGGTCTGGTATTCCCATCTCTTTCAGAATAAATGCCTGTCTCTTATACACATCTCAGTCAAAGGCTTTGGCATAGTCAATAAAGCAGAAATAGATGTTTTTCTGGAACTCTCTTGCTTTTTCCATGATCCAGTGGATGTTGGCAATTTGATCTCTGGTTCCTCTGCCTGTTCTAAAACCAGCTTGAACATCAGGGAGTTCACGGTTCACATATTGCTGAAGCCTGGCTTGGAGAATTTTGAGCATTACTTTACTAGCGTGTGAGATGAGTGCAATTGTGCGGTAGTTTGAGCATTCTTTGGCATTGCCTTTCTTCGGAATTGGAATGAAAACTGACCTTTTCCAGTCCTGTGGCCACTGCTGAGTTTTCCAAATTTTCTGGCATATTGAGTGCAGCACTTTCACAGCATCATCTTCCAGGATTTGAAACAGCTCAACTGGAATTCCATCACCTCCACTAGCTTGGGCAGTCTTTATTTTAATATTAATACAACTTCTTGAATTTATTATTAATATTTGATATTAATATAACTTGTAATTTTGTACATGTCTGTTTCCATAAAAAATTGGAATTTTTTTTTGAAAACAGACTTCTACTCAGTCATTGTTGTTACATTCAGTGCCTGCTATATAATAAATTCATAGGTAATATAGTTTCATTTAAAAACAAGAATAAAATATATTCAAAACTTGATATACACTAGTGGAAGAAGAGAAAAAAGATTAGGAATAGGGAGGACTGCATTTTACAGAGTATTTATTTTATGACAGACCAGGTATCTGGCTTTGTTCAGGATGTCTATTTAATGTCTGACCACTCTTCCCAGATGAAGTGGGAAGGGAAGATCCAAATCTATTGATACAGTATTATTTATCAGGATTCTGAAGTATGAATACCAGAATAAATGAGAATTTGATAGCATTATCATTGATGCAAAAATCCAAATTTGGGTTTGTTTCATTTTACAAATGAAATAGAGAAGAATGACTTGAGATGCAAAATCAAAGGAAGAAAGTAGATGAGTGAGGAGATGTCCAATCAATTCAATCCCTCAGTCAAGATGGACTTTTTGTGATCCAAAAGACGGCAGTATGCCAAGCTTCCCAGAGCTTGCTCAACCTCATGTCCATTGAGCCAGTGATGCCATCCAATCATTTTATCGTCTATCGTTCCCTTTTCCTACTGCCTTCAATCTTTCCTAGCATCAGGGCCTTTTCCAGTGAGTCAGTACTTCGCATCAGGTGGCCAAAGTATTGGAGTTTCAGTTTCAGCATCTGGCCGTCCAATGAATATTAAGGACTGCTTTCCTTTAGGATAGACTGGTTGGATCTCCTTGCAGTCCAAGGGACTCTCAAGCATCTTCTCCAACACCTGCACCAGGCTCCTCCGTCCATGGGATTCTCCAGGCAAGAGTACTGGAGTGGGTTGCCATTTCCTTCTCCTCTACCCTCATAAATTATCCAAAAATGGCAGAAAGTGTTAAGACTCAAAACTACAAACTTCATCCTTGGTAAAAAGAGAAGGCAGCAAAACCACAATGAATGAAAACTGAAAGCAAATGAGAGAAATGGCGAGCACAAAATGTTAGTGCCCAGAGATTTGCAACATGAATGATGAATAATGCTATTTACTCCCAGAAAGTCTCAAAAGAAAGGCTCGAGACTCACAGCATGAAGCTTATAACACAAAGCAATGTGAAGAGTTGCGGTAAAAAAAAAAAAAAAAACCTCAGAAAATGGATGAGGATTATATAAGCAGCAGTTGAAATGTCTCCTTTCCTTAACCCACCATGCGTAGAAAAAGAACAATCAGAAAATAAGGAAATAATAAATAATGCACTAAAATAGAAGATACAGCCAAGAAGCACATCAGAATGGAGTGAGAGGACCAAATGCTGGACAAAAACAGAAAAACCAAGAAATGAGAAGATGACTTCAAGAGGCCCAATATTCTACTAATGGAATTTCCAGAGTGAAACAACAAAAAAGTTGGGAGGAATTTATCAAAGAAAGACTACTAAAACTTTTCACTTAACTGAACACAGAAGCTTCCAGATTGAAAGCGCCCACTAGATACAAAGCTCATTGAATAAAAACAGGCCCACACCAAGGCACATCATTTTGAAAAGTGAAACAGTGAAATCATAAACACTTCCAGAGAGGAAAAATTGGACCACATACAAAGGATGAAAAAGAATGACACTTGACAAGTAATCAACAACATTTAAAGTTAGAAACAATGGAACAATTCCTTCAAGGAGGAAGGAAGATCATTTTGAATTCTAAATCCTACCCCAAATCAAATTATAAATTAGATGTGAAGGTATAATAAGCACATTTTCACACACACAATGCCTCAGAAATTTATTTTCCACATACTTTTCTCAAAAACCACCTAAGGGCAACAATGAGATAAGTAGGGGAAAAAAATCAAAAAAAGACACAGGGTATAGGAAGCAAGGAACAGGAAGACACTCAAAGGTAAATCCCAGTATAAACCCCAGGATGCCAAGAAGGCTAGAGAAGACCATTCGGATTGAAATAAGAAGCTGAAAAACTCCTTCAAGGGCAAACAAGAATCTGATTGATGATCTCATTCAATTCAAATATGGAAAACTGTATTGAAAAGCCATGGAAGGTAATGAAAATAGTACTGAGTACAAAGAAAATTCAAACGAAGAAAGGAGGCAATGATTAACTCCAGGAAAAAAAATTTTTTTTTTCAAGAAAAGAAATTTTAGTATGTTATTGTCTCAGCAGTGAACAGTGTTTTGTATAACAGTCATAAGAATGCAAACTCTAAGTTTTGAATATCCCAAGTTGTCCTATAACTGTATTGGAAAGATGGGTGTAAGGACGCAGAGTGTATGTAGGAAGTGAGATGCTTGGGCAACAAGTCTATGTATATGAGAGCTAATTCTTAATCATCTTCAGGCAAAAGTTGAGACAAAGTCTAAAATTGGTTCACCATGAAATAGTATAAACAACATTTAGAAATATGAAGATAAATACGGAAAGAAGCTACTAAAAGACTATGAATAATTTACCTCTGGAGAGTAGATCAGATGCTAGGAATTGGGGGGGGGGATGACCATTTTCATAAGCCTTTAGCACTCTTTCAGTATTTGCTTTTTCTTTGTACATTTTTATTAAAATTTAAATTACTTTTAGAAAGATATTCTCAGAGCTAGAGTTACATAGTCTTACAACACATTGGAAAAGCAGTTTAAAGAGCAACAAGGCATTTTACAAGAGCTGGCGGGGTCAAGTCTGGGCTAAATCCCCTCGAGGGCTCGAAGCTCTTTCCCAGCCTAGCTCCTCCCCCATCCTTGGTACTCCTGTGGAACCACGTGCAGCTCAGCCTCTTGCAGACTTCCTTCACAGACCCTGCTTCCAGCCCGGGCTCTCACCCTGAGCTACGGACTCAACAACGTGGTTCACTGTCATCTGCTCCCTCCACCAGGACACCAGGCCTGTATCCCACAGTTTCCAGGTGACTGTGTCAAACCACCAGCTGAATCTGTGAGGCAAATGAGGATATACAGCCCAGGATTGAAAAGGCGGGAAACAGTCTTCTGAGAAGTCCATCCAAAATGCCCAGCAGCATATTTCTTGCTGGAAGCTTTTTAGTAATCACTGAAATTTTGTGCACTAACTCCTGCTTTCTGATGGCTTAAAGGCTCCTCCTGGGGTCTTCATTAAGTATCTGATCCATGCCTATTAGCTCAGTAAATCTCAAATAACATTAAATTACATGCAAGGAAGAATGTTCTGATCTATGTGATGAAAAGCAACTAGCAATTTTTGCCTATCTTATGCACATTAAAGTCAGAAGTTTAGGGGATTTCTGTTTATTAATAAACTTAATATCATTGGAAAAGACCCTGAGATACTGGGAAAGACTGAAGGACAGAGGAGAAGGGGACAGCAGAGAACAAGATGGCTGGATGGCATCACCGACTCCATGGACATGAGTTTGAGCAAACTCTGGGAGATGGTGAAAGACAGGGAGGCCCAGCATGCTGCAGTCGACAGGGTCATAGAAAGTCGGACACGACTGAGCGAATGAACAACACCAAGAAGGAATAAATAGCCTAGCAATATTCCTCCTGGCTTCCCTGATAGCTCAGTTGGTAAAGAATCCACCTGCAATGCAGGAGACCCCGGTTTGATTCCTGGGTCAGGAAGATCCGCTGGAGAAGGGATAGGCTACCCACTCCAGTATTCTTGGGCTTCCCTGGTGGCTCAGCTGGTAAAGATTCCACCTGTAATGCAAGAGACCTGGGTTCGATCCCTGGGTTGGGAAGATTCCCCAGGAGAAGGGAAAGGCTGCCCACTCAGTATTCTGGCCTAGAGAATTTCATGGACTGTACAGTCCATGAGTCAGACACGACTGAGGGACTTTCACTTTCATTCTTCCAAGATTTGCTAGGGACAGGAGCGCTAGCAGACACGAGGGTGGCCTTGTGATCTGCTGCCTTCTCTCGGATTGGAAGACATCAAGAAGGGCACAAAAGAGCCTGAGAAAGGAGCCCCCGCTATTGGCTAGTGAGGCCCTGACACTACACAAGTAGAGAAGCACCCACTCTCTTCTGATAAGATGAAGGCTGGGATAAAATGATAATATAATGTGGCAATGTGTACAGTACAATATTGGCTCTAGTCTCATATGCTATCTCAGCATTTGTTTGTGAAGTGAGCATAAATCTCACTCCTGATATGAGCAGAGGTCCAGAGCCCAGATCTCAAGGTTACACTCACACAATGCACTGAGCCATGGCAGAATTTATAACTATTAGGAAAGTACCCTTCTCCTTTGTTTCCCTGGTCCCAGATCTCACACAGAGATCTAAGTTTTGCAGTTGACTCAGACTGATCATTTTAAGCTCTGGCCCATAGCTGGTATCGACAGAGTTTTGCTGTGGCACAACTCTTCTCTGAGAAGCCTTTGCAGAGACATCAGCATTAGATTTGTTTACCCTTCTCATTTAGTAGTTTAATGTATTCATTCCACAAATGTTTGAGTACTTTAAATGTGAGTACACACATGAAAATGAGGTTAACTGCCTTCAATGGGTTCTCAGACTAGTAAGGGAGACAGACTTCAAACAACAGCATACATGAGTGTGCTAATACAACTACACTTGTGATAATCAGCATCACTGGAGGGGCAAGAACCTCGTGAAGAGGGGTCAGGGAAAAATTGCCGAACTACTGAAGGGTTCAATACTAAGAAATTCTAAAGCATTCTAGAGAGAAGAAATAGAATACAAAAAGGGCCAAAAAGAAAGGGAGGTTATGGCCACTTTGAAGACTGAGAGTAAATTGGGTTGTCTAGAGCACAAGGCACTGTGCTGGGAGATAACAGATTTAGAGCGTTGAACAGTCTGTATACCATGCTAAGAATTCGAGCTTTTTAGCCTATTACAGATGGGAAGTCAAGGGCTAAAAAAATTCAGAATTATATTTTAGAATGATTCAGTTCAGTTCAGTTGCTCAGTCATGTTCAACTCTTTGCAACCCCATGAATCACAGCATGCCAGGCCTCCCTGTCCATCACCAACACCCAGAGTTCACTCAGACTCACATCCAGCAAGTCGGTGATGCCATCCAGACATCTCATCCTCTGTCGTCCCCTTTTCTACTTGCCCCCAATCCCTCCCAGCATCAGAGTCTTTTCCAATGAGTCAACTCTTCACATGAGGTGGCCAAAGTACTGGAGTTTCAGCTTTAGCATCAGTCCTTCCAAAGAACACCCAGGGCTGATCTCCTTTAGAATGGACTGGTTGCATCTCCTTGCAGTCCAAGGGACTCTCAAGAGTCTTCTCCAACACCACAGTTCAAAAGCATCAATTCTTCGGTGCTCAGCTTTCTTCACAGTCCAACCCTGACATCCTTACATGACCACTGGAAAAACCATAGCCTTGACTAGACGGACCTTTGTTGGCAAAGCAATGTCTCTGCTTTTGAATATGCTGTCTAGGTTGGTCATAACTTTCCTTCCAAGGAGTAAGTGTCTTTTAATTTCATGGCTGCAGTCATCATCGGCAGTGATTTTGGAGTGCCCCTCCCCAAAAAAAAAGTCTGACACTGTTTCCACTGTTTCCCCATCTATTTCCCATGAAGTGATGGGACCAGATGCCTACTGTAGCATTAAAGTGAAAGATAAATTTTAGTGAGGTTAGAAGAGATTGAAAGTGCAAGTGGGGAGCTGAATTAGGAGGTAAAATGGAAAACCAAACAAACAAAAAACAAACTCTAAGATGATGACTATGTGGGTAGAGATGGCAGACTTCAGATTTATCCACAGCAGGGCTGTTTCTCACTCCCCCACTGCTACTGCAACAGCACATAAAACACTGACCTGCTTGAACTGGTTTTGCCTCCTTACACAGACTGTTAATTGTAATCAAACTGAAACAGCACACAACTTCCTTAAATAGGTTGACTGATTAATCAAACCCTGAGTTATTTTATAGACAGCAATGCACACGTGCAAGATGGGAAATCAGATCTCCAAGATGATCCTAGAACCAAGAATCTCCTGTCTAGGGAGCTCAAAGAATAACATTGCTACCCATCCCTTTACAAAGCAAGATGCCCATCAATAGGGACCATGAGGTTTCCAGCAGCAAGAGTACCATCTATGGACTGGATAGAAACTAGCCAATCAGCTTCTAGTTTGTATTCCCCTAACCCTTAAATTTTACCCCAACCCTGGATGGAATAGAAAGATTTGACTCTTCCCTCCTCTCCTTGCTGGTCAACCTCACATTAAAGCCCCTTTTCCCCCGTCAAAAGCCATAGTATTAGATTCTATGCATGTCGGGCCCTTGCTGGTAACACTGCCACACTGGGGCAAGCCATTATTATCTCTTGACTGGATTTTCACAAAAGCCTCCCAGCTGGTCTCCCCATTTTCCTCTTCACTTTGCCTTCACCCATTCTCACTCAGCAACCAAAATGATTCTGTTGAAACTTAGATCTGATTATGTTAACTCCCCTGATTGAAATCCTCCAACGGCCTGGCATCATACTGCGAATACAAACCAAAGCTCTTTAAATGAGCCTCAAAGTCATACAGCCTTGTCCCCTCTCATCTCGCTGATGTCTTCTCCCATTATGCATCCCCAAACACACCAGGTACACTACTGACTTAGAGATTTTCCCCTTTTACTGGAATGACTTCCCCTAAATATTTCCTCTCTCATCTCCTTCAAATCTGCCCAAATGCCACTTTCTCCATGAGGGTTTCCTCACGGAAGAGGGAATTTTCTAGATAATTACCATCCTTAACTTTCCCTATTCCCTTTCCCCTGTTTAATTTTGTCTATGGCTCTTTTTATCTCCCAGTATACTGTATAATATTTTACTTTATTTTTCATTTATGCTCTTCATTTCATCCTGGACTACAAGTTCCATGTGGGTAGTTTTGGTCATTGCTATGTATCTGCAGTGCCTAGAAAGATGCCTGGTACATAGCACATACTCAAGAGATATTTATTAAATGAATAAACATCTAGGAAGTGAAACCAGTCAGACTTGTTGACTGATAAAATGGAAGAGTTAGGAGAAGGAAAGCGTCTCGGTTGCTTTACAGGCTTTCCATTTGTCTGACTGGGAAGATAAGTGATACCATTTAGTAAAACAAGAATCAGCAGATACCGTAATTAGCTCTATTTTTGACAGATTGCTTTGGAGGTAACAAGGGAACCATTTGTGCCAGGTATCAATTATTGTTTCTGAGCCCCTAAATCCACCCTTCCTTGCTTTGTGTACTAAAGCAACCCCTGTAGGCAAATATCCTTTACTAGCTGACTCAGTGTTAGTGTTTATCAGCAGAAGCACTGGAGGGACCCTTTGAGACCAAAGCAGCAGAAGTGAATCAGCACATAGAAGGCCAGGGCGCCCACCTCAGAACCCCTCTCAGATCAACTCCCATGCCCTCTGGCAAGTTTTTTTCTTTCCTCTGACAACCAAAATCTCCAAAGGGGCCTGAGTCCGCCCTGGGAGGGAGGAAGGTAGCTTTTTTAAATTCTGAATTTCCTACATTTTTGCTCTTCCACAGCCCTAGAGGTAGTAGTTGCTTACTGCATTTAATAATCTACTTTTAGAGACTTACATTTCCTTTTGCTTCCCTAGTGGCTCAAATGGTAGAGAATCCGCCTGTAATGCAGAAGACCCAGGTTTGATCCCTGGGTCAGGAAGTTCCCTTGGAAAGAAGGGCATAGCAAGCTACTCCAGGATTGTTGCCTGGAGAATTCCATGGACAGAGGAGCCTGGTAGGCTACAGTCAGTTTTTTCTATTAAATAACCTCTTATATTTAAATTGCTGGTGTATTTTCTATCTCCTAACTGGACCCTAACCAACACAACATCCAAGTGGAGATGCCTCTTAATGAGCCATAGATGAAGCTTTAAAGAGACATTTAAACAGGCAATTTAAACAGAAGTCTCCAGAATACTGCTGGAATTCAAACCAAAGAGTAGATGATTAATCTGGAGAGGATAAACAGCACAGATATCATGGGCTAAAGAGGGAGCCCTGGGTCACCATCACTGGGGGTTAGGGGAGAGGGAGAGTTAGGAAAAGTGTAAACCTGGACAGTCAGGGAAAGGGGGAATTGGGAAACTCAAGTGGAGAATAAGCTCAGAAACAGTTCGTCTCAGAGATAGAAAGAAAATCAAGAGAAGCCAGAGGCAGAGAGGGTTTCAAACAGCTTGATCAATAATGCAAATACTACAGGAAACTCAATTAAGTTAACTGGAAACATAAAATAAAGTTAGGACTAATCTTTTCAAGAACAATATTAGTACAGTGGTTTGAGAAGTCAATAAAAAGAGAGGAAGTAGGCGTGACAGATGTAAACCACTCTTTTATTAAACTTGAAAGATTAGGCTTCTAGAGGGTCCAGATCAGCTCAGGTCAGTCGCTCAGTCGTGTCCAACTCTGCGACCCCGTGAATCACAGCATGCCAGGCCTCCCTGTCCATCACCAACACCCAGAGTTCACTCAGACTCAAGTCCATCGAGTCGGTGATGCCATCCAGCCATCTCATCCTCTGTTTTCCCCTTCTCCTCCTGCCCCCAATCCCTCCCAGCATCAGGGTCTTTTCCAATGAGTCAACTCTTCGCATGAGGTGGCCAAAGTATTGGAGTTTCAGCTTCAGCATCAGTCCTTCCAATGAACACCCAGAACTGATTTCCTTTAGGATGGACAGGTTGGATCTCCTTGCAGTCCAAGGGACTCTCAAGAGTCTTCTCCAGCACCACAGTTCAAAAGCATCAATTCTTCAGTGCTCAGCTTTCTTCACAGTCCAACTTTCACATCCATACATGCACTGGAAAAACCAGAGCCTTGACTAGATGGACCTTTGTTGGCAAAGTAATGTCTCTGCTTTTTAATATGCTGTCTAGGTTGGTCATAACTTTCCTTCCAAGGAGTAAGCGTCTTTTAATTTCATGGCTGCAGTCACCATCTGCAGTGATTTTGGAGCCNTCCCCTTCTCCTCCTGCCCCCAATCCCTCCCAGCATCAGGGTCTTTTCCAATGAGTCAACTCTTCGCATGAGGTGGCCAAAGTATTGGAGTTTCAGCTTCAGCATCAGTCCTTCCAATGAACACCCAGAACTGATCTCCTTTAGGATGGACAGGTTGGATCTCCTTGCAGTCCAAGGGACTCTCAAGAGTCTTCTCCAGCACCACAGTTCAAAAGCATCAATTCTTCAGTGCTCAGCTTTCTTCACAGTCCAACTTTCACATCCATACATGCACTGGAAAAACCAGAGCCTTGACTAGATGGACCTTTGTTGGCAAAGTAATGTCTCTGCTTTTTAATATGCCATCTAGGTTGGTCATAACTTTCCTTCCAAGGAGTAAGCGTCTTTTAATTTCATGGCTGCAATCACCATCTGCAATGATTTTGGAGCCCCAAAAAATAAAGTCTGACACTGTTTCCCCATCTATTTCCCATTAAGTGATGAGACCAGATGCCATGATCTTTGTTTTCTGAATCTTGAGCTTTAGGTCAATTTTTTCACTCTCCTCTTTCACTTTCATCAAGAGGCTTTTTAGTTCCTCTTTACTTTCTGCCATAAGGGTGGTGTCATCTGCATATCTGAGGTTATTGATATTTCTCCCAGCAATGTTGATTCCAGCTTGTGCTTCTTCCTGCCCAGCGTTTCTCATGATGTACTCTACTCTGCATATAAGTTAAATAAGCAGGGTGACAGAAGGGTAGCTGCTGCAAAAGCACCAGGGTCTCATAGCTCTCCTGGCTTTCAGCTTCCCTCCTCTGTCATCACCCAAAGGTGCCTGACCTTTAACATCTTTAAGTCTCCATTTGCTTTCTGCCCACAGCCTCTTACCCTTTCAGGTTTTTCTCTCCCTTACAGTGTTTACAAGTGCACACTCGCCCTCTCCCAGCACCAAAGCCCTTGCCCCAGAAGGGAGTGGTACTGTAGCAAGTGAGACTTGAAGCAGCCATTCTGCATGGGTCTGAGTGCAGGCTTTGGCAGCTAAGGCCTCATGTAGAGTTCTGTACCCTCTCTGATGTGCTGCTTCCATGCAAGCACTCCATCCCAGCAACCCTCACCCTATTTAGATCCATTCCGGGTCCAAGTCCAGCTCATATCCTTCGTAACTGGCCACTCCCCTCAGCTGCTGCAGACCCTGGCAGATGATGAAGCTGGGCCATGCAGCAAACAGGGTTGCAGCGGGCACCTGGCTCAGGCTGGGGCACATGCCAGGGTGGTTGTGGGAAACTGGCCAGAGTTCACTGAATTTTCAATCTGCTTTCTCCACTTTGTTCAATATGGTCTATAAAGAAAAAGAATATTTAAAAAGAGGTGGATATATGTATACATACAACTGATTCACTTTTCTGTATTCCTGAAATTAACACAACATTGTAAATCAACTACATTCCAATGAAACTTTTTAGAAAATAGTAAACAAGTGGGTGCATACTTTTTACAAGCAGGGTCTAGACTTTTCACAGTCCTCCAGTTAGTTCCACTGGTTTTCTAACTAGCTAAGTGGACTTATCTTCCCAGTGATGGAACCCAGAGCTGGCATGCCAAATATGTGGCTTGACCCACACACTCCCAGGGCAGGTCTCCACCTGTGTCATCTTTTGTCCCCTCCCAGGGGCACCAGTTTCAACATGATCGCTCCTCTCCTCTTCCCCTCCCACCCAATTCCATGTGAATCTTTCTTAGCCTTGGTTGTACAAGAGCCTTTCTGCTAGTCTCCAGTTACTCTCCCAAAGAATTGCTCCAAATGTAGATTTACATTCAATGTACTTGTGGGTGGAGGTTGAGTTCCATGTCCTCCTATTTGGCCATCTTGATCTGAATCCTTTGCACTGGTCATTTAAATCATCATTAGGTAGTGAACAGTAAAAAAAAAAAAAAAAGTATGCAAAGTTAAGGACAAATTTTTATTTGAATACCTACTCTAGGGTATAACATTAGCTAAACATAATTGTTTTAGATCAAACCACCTCCAAAACTTTGGGATTTAATATAAAACATAGTCAGATGCATCAAAATCAAGTTCAAAATTCAGACTTACCCTGGAGGCACCAATATGTCATTTAAGGATTTTAATCAAAGAAATGGGAATGGACTTGACTGACCTGTGACAACAGTTCAGAGTCAGCAAGCTTATTCTGTGAAGGACCAGGTGGGAAATATTTTACACTTTGCAGATCATAAGTTCTCTGCACAACTATTCAACTCTGCCATCATGGGATGAAAACAGCTGTGAACAATACAGAAGTGACCGAGCATGAATGTGCTCCCA
Organism: Oreotragus oreotragus; assembly: GCA_006410675.1. Lineage (NCBI taxonomy): Eukaryota > Metazoa > Chordata > Mammalia > Artiodactyla > Bovidae > Oreotragus > Oreotragus oreotragus. The sequence continues at coordinate 173,060 of SJYX01020883.1, forward strand.
AAACCTATTTATAAAAACAGGTAGAGGGCCGGACTTGGTCCTTGGGTCATAGTTTGCTAACCCCTGATACAGACATAATAAAACAAAAAGGGGGAAAAATTAAGGATAAATTTCTAAATTCGCTTGCTGCAACTTAGTTAACTTTGAAGACAGAAGGTTATTTAAATTTTTTACTGAAATGAAAAGACTAGCATCAGAAAGGTTGGGACTGTGTTTGTAATTCTTCTCTATTTCTTATGCTGATAGATTTCAAACTGGGGAAACCCTGCATTCTATATCTTAGCCTCATGACCTCCTGTTACCTGAGCTAACACCGCTATTCCCTGCTGCCCACGTGGCTGTTCTTGTTACTGTGTCAGACCCCTTCTTTCCTGACTGGTTTGTATTCACCTACACTTCAAATGTGGTGTTGGAGAAGACTCTTGAGAGTCCTTTGGACTGCAAGGAGATCCAACCAGTCCATTCTGAAGGAGATCAGCCCTGGGATTTCTTTGGAAGGAATGATGCTAAAGCTGAAACTCCAGTACTTTGGCCACCTCATGTGAAGAGTTGACTCACTGGAAAAGACTGATGCTGGGAGGGATTGGGGGCAGGAGGAGAAGGGGACGACCGAGGATGAGATGGCTGGACGGCATCACGGACTCGATGGACGTGGGTCTGAGTGAACTCCAGGCATTGGTGATAGACAGGGAGGCCTGGTGTGCTCCGATTCATGGGGTCGCAAAGAGTCGGACACGACTGAGCGACTGAACTGAACTGAACTGACACTTCAAATATACAGCTTCGTGGGAGGAGGGATTACAATGCCTCGCACTCATGGTACTCCAAACACCCATTACACAAGCTACACATCAGTCTGCTCAATTAAACAGCCCAGGACTATAAAGCAACTGTGTATCATGGGTAGCATCACTCTGCTACAGACACTATTCAAATATCTGACTTTGAGAGCCCTTCACTGCTTAGCCAGGTATTTTATCCTATCTTTTTAATTAAAAAAGCATCAACAATCGTCTTAAAATTTTTCCCATGCTCACTCATAACACTAATTTATAGAAAAAAAATTTGAAATAACTTCTTTTTCTCTCTCACTCTCAAGTTTCATTTCCAAATTACCAAGGAGACCTTTGAGTGTTCGAATGATAGTCAGATCTGGGGAAAACTGGCAAAGTTAGTTTTAGAGACTGCCTCTTAAAACTCTCTAGGCTCTCCTAATTCTTTTAGAAAGAATCAAAATGACTATACTTGAGAGTGAGTCTAAAGACAGGCCTGTGACATATCCCTGGAGTAGGTATTTTGGATGATGGAAACATTCTGCTCTCCAGACCACAAGGCCTACTTAAATGAAGAGCTGACTCTAGTTTGGGAACTAAATTTAATATACTATCTAAATAATCTAAAAGAAAAATCTGGAAGTATTTTTATATACTAACTTTAATAAATGTATATTTATTTATGTCAATTCTGCCTAAGATTTCTTTCTGGAACTCTTAGAAAATTATGCCATGACTCTAAGAGAAATAGACAAATCAAAACCATCTAAATTATAAATAAAGTCATTATCATATTGGTTGGGACTGCGATATTTATGTAGCAAGCCTGGCGGGGCTATCTCACAGAAAGGATGGACCTACCACCCCAAATTTGGTTTGCATGTTGAGACTGATCACGCCACACATGAGAGGGTATGAAAAGGCTTATCACTCACACCGTTCTGGGAGACCAGTGTATCCTCCTGACCAAGTCCTAAGAAAGCACAGACAGGCCACTGGCGTAGGATTATATGATGGTTAGGAGGATCAGGACTGGATGAGGGCTTCCTCTCAGAGGTGGGCCTGGCATTGTTTGAACTCCCTGCCAGCACTAACTGAGGGAGCACCCAACTTTATTATTAGAAAGTTTATCGCTGAGATGTGGGACAAGGGAGGAAGGAAGAGTTGTGGAGTGTGAATGCTGTCCATGGTCAAACATTAAAAGCGGAGTCAGACTCCTTAAGAGAAAGCCCCCTCTAGATCCTGCTTGTTTCCTTCATGTGGTAGTCAGAATGTGCTCGTGTGCACTGCTTCATTGCTTGTTACATCTCTCTCCTCTCAACTGTGAACTCCAAGGACCAGTACCTTATCAGTTTGCTTCATCAGTCGATACCCAGAGCTGATCATAACACCTGGCACAAAAGAGATGATCAAATATAGTCACCAGAAAGCCAACAGGTACATGAATGATGCTCAGCATCACTAATCATCAGGAAATGCAAATTAAAACCACAATGACATATCAACTCACAACTGTTAAGGTGGCTACTGTTACAAAAACAAGAGATAAGTACTGAGCACGGACATGGAGAAAGGGGACCGTTGTGCACTGTTGGTGGGCACGTAGATTGGTGCAGCCACTGTGGAAAACAATATGGAGGTTTCTCAAAAAATGAAAAACAGAACTACCATATGATCCAACAAATCCACTTCTGGGTATATATCCAAAGGAAATGAAAACAGGATACCAAAGAGACACACACACCGCTATGTTCACTGCAGCACCGTCCCCAACAGCCAAGATATGGAAACAACCTGAATGTACATCAGTGGATGAAGGGGCAAAGAAGATGCACATATACACAATGGAATACGATTCAGTCATGGAAAAGAAGGGAATCCTGACATTTAGAACAAGATGGATGTATTTTTAGGGTAAACTCCTAAATGAAATAAACCAGACAAAGACAAGAACTACATGATATCAATTAATTATATGTGGAATCTTAAAAACAAAAAAAAGAAAAGAAACAAAAAGGTCAAACTCAAAAGAATAGAAAAGTGGGTACCAGGGGCTGGGAGGTAAGGGAAAGGGTATAAACTTTTAGCTATAAGATGAATAGGGTCTAAGGATCAAATATAAAACATGGTGATTGTAATAACACTTACACAAGTGTTACTAATAACACTTACACAAGAAATTTGTATCACTGAAATTTACTAAGGAGTAAAACTTAAATGCTCTCACTGAAAAGAAAAAGTTAAATATGTGACGTAATGAATGTGTTAATTGACTAGAAGGAATCCTTTCACAATGTACACATACATCAAATCACCACAAAGTAAACTTTAAATCTTATAATTTTATATGTCCACTACACCTCACATCTGAAATAAAAAGCAAAACATTAAAAATATTTTTAAGCAATAATAAAACAAAGATGCATCTGTAGGCTTCACTTAGCTATTCTATGTGTATCTATTAACAGCATCCTTAATAACTCACGATGTACTTCAGGCGTCACTCCCCTGTACTTACAGCAGGAGTGCTGCAGTGCATACTGGATAAATCCTGGGGACTGGTGAGACTTTGTTATAACTGCTGCTTAAATTGGTAAAACATTCTTTTCAGTATGAATTTGATGGTGAAGTATACAGAATGGTTTCAATTATAATCTATGTTCACATGTTCATAACTTGATGAAAAAAAATGTCTTTGAGGCTGAAACTTTCCATTTCATGTTCAAGCTCCACCCAAATATAGTTATTTTTTTCCTCTCTGGAAAATTTGAGAAAATCTGTATGATCACTTATGAATGTGGAAAAAATGCAATCTTTCAAATGTTTAATTAAATAAAAGGATCAACAATGACAAAATCTTTAATATAAACCTACCATGCACATTTATAAAAACCAAAATATAAATATAGCAGGCCTCAGAAAAGAGATCATGTGTTTATTACCCATTTAGAGAAAAACTTTAATTTTGAGTGACTGCTAACTTGAAGCTTAGAGAAAGCTGTATTATGCAAGCACAATAGAAACTTTCATGTTAAGTGTGATCATTAATATGCCTTTATTATATATTTACTTTATTAATTTTTGCTAAATAATAAACCATGGGCCAAAGAATAGAACTGAGGATAGAGACTGTTTTCTGGTTTTCAATGCTCTGTATATAGTGTGTACTCAGAAATATTTACTTATTAAATAAAATATATACAATATGGCAAATGACTTTTTTATTGCTTAAAGTTAATTTAACTTTCAGAAGTGATTTTTTACCAAATCTTCATAACAAATTACTTTGAAAATTGTTAAAAATTCCATTGTTTTTAATTCAGAATATTGCCTAGTTGATGCTTAGTTTGGGTGAAAGTCATCAGTCAGAGCTCCATAATCATTATTCAAAAGTTTAATTCTTTAATAGCTTAGACCCAAGTTCACACCCTACCCAAAGACAAAATGACCTGGAGATTGATTTAAAATAATAGAATGCTTTTCACATCTTTTTTATATTCATTACAAATATAGCATTACAATGGTGCTCAGTCACGCAGTTGTTTCTGACTCTTTGCAGCCCAGCAGACCACAGCCTGCCAGGCTCCTCTGTCCATGGGATTCTTCAGGCAAGAATACTGGAATGGGTTGCCATTTCCTCCTCCAGGGGATCCTCCTGACCCAAGGATCAAACCAGCATCTCTTAGCTCTCCAGCTTTGGCTGGCAGATTCTTTACCACTAGTGCCACCTGAGAAACCCCAACAGTATTATAATCACTTCAGTCGCTCAGTCGTGTCCGACTCTTTGCGACCCCATGAACCGCAGCACACCAGGCCTCCCTGTCCATCACCAACTCCCAGAGTTCACCCAAACCCATGTCCATTGTGCCGGTGATGCCATCCAACCATCTCATGCTCTGTTGTCCCTTTCTCCTTCTGCCCTCAATCTTTCCCAGCGTTAGGGTCTTTTCAAATGAGTTAGCTCTTCACATCAGGTGGCCAAAGTATTGGCGTTCAGCTTCAACATCAGTCCTTCCAATGAACACGCAGGATAGACTGGTTACTGCTTTTTGACATCTTACAGTGGAATAGGCATTATGCCTCGCACTTTGCACAAATTATCTTCACAACAATTCACGAAGTAGGTATCACCTCCATTTTACAAATGGGGAAAATGAGGTTTACATTGTTACACACCTATTAAGAATCATAGATAAAACTGATCTGACTCCAGAGTACTATGGCCCTCATATCCAGAGTATACAGCTCTAGAGTCTTTGATATGAAATGCTAAAATCCCAATGGTACTGAACAATGGACATTTAGGTTTCTTCCATGTCTTGGCTATTGTAAATACTGCTGTGGTGAACATCTTTCCAAGTTTGATTTAGCAACTTCTGAAATAATTAAAAGACGCTTACTCCTTGGAAGGAAAGTTATGACCAACCTAGATAGCATATTAAAAAGCAGAGATATTACTTTGCCAACAAAGGTCCATCTAGTCAAGGCTCTGGTTTTTCTAGTAGTCACCTACGGATGTGAGAGTTGGACTGTGAAGAAAGTTGAGTGCCGAAGAATTGATGCTTTTGAACTGTGGAGCTGGAGAAGACTCTTGAGAGTCTCTTCACATCAGGTGGCCAAAGTATTGGCGTTCAGCTTCAACATCAGTCCTTCCGATGAACACGCAGGATAGACTGGTTACTGCTTTTTGACATCTTACAGTGGAATAGGCATTATGCCTCGCACTTTGCACAAATTATCTTCACAACAATTCACGAAGTAGGTATCACCTCCATTTTACAAATGGGGAAAATGAGGTTTACATTGTTACACACCTATTAAGAATCATAGATAAAACTGATCTGACTCCAGAGTACTATGGCCCTCATATCCAGAGTATACAGCTCTAGAGTCTTTAATATGAAATGCTAAAATCCCAATGGTACTGAACAATGGACATTTAGGTTTCTTCCATGTCTTGGCTATTGTAAATACTGCTGTGGTGAACATCTTTCCAAGTTTGATTTAGCAACTTCTGAAATAATTAAAAGACGCTTACTCCTTGGAAGGAAAGTTATGACCAACCTAGATAGCATATTAAAAAGCAGAGATATTACTTTGCCAACAAAGGTCCATCTAGTCAAGGCTCTGGTTTTTCTAGTAGTCACGTACGGATGTGAGAGTTGGACTGTGAAGAAAGTTGAGTGCCGAAGAATTGATGCTTTTGAACTGTGGAGCTGGAGAAGACTCTTGAGAGTCCCTTGGACTGCAAGAAGATCCAACCTGTTCATCCTAAAGGAGATTAGTCCTGGGTGTTCATTGGAAGGACTGATGTTGAAGCTGAAACTCCAATACTTTGGCCACCTCATGCGAACAGTTGACTCACTGGAAAAGGCCCTGATGCTAGGAGGGATTGGGAGCAGAAGAAGAAGGGGACGACAGAGGATGAGATGGCTGGATGGCAACACCAACTTGATGGACATGAGTTTGAGTGAACTCCAGGAGTTGGTGATGGACAGAGAGGCCTGGCGTGCTGCAGTTCGTGGGGTTGCAAAGAGTTGGACACGACGGAGAGACTGAACTAAACTGAACTAATTTTAAAAGATTAACATTTGCATTTACAGGTCCATAATCTCTCCTCTGAAGTCCTGGCAGTCAAGGGTGTTTCAAATTCTGTGTGTTTCTGATTTTAGGGAAGTATTACTTGGTATGCACTATATACCACGTAATGTCTTCACCGGCATCTGAAAGCCCAACCTGCAGTCAAATGCATTCTTATGTCTGCAACAAACACTAATAAAGATTCTAAGGAGCATCACATCAGTTTAGGTCAGATTGGTTATTGGATAAAAAAGATGTGATGCATATATAAATGGAATACTACTTAGCCATGGAAATGGATACAGATGAACTTATATGCAAAGCAGAAGCAGAGGCACAGACATAGAGAACAAATACATGGATACCAAGGGGAAAGGAGGGGTGAATTGGGAGATTGAGACAGATATACTATTACGTATATTCGTGAAAGAGACGACTAATAAGAACCTACTGTATAGCACGGGGAACTCTATGCAATGCTCTCTGGTGACCTAAATGGGAAGGAAAGCCAACAAGGAGGGGACGGATGGAAACACACAGCTGATTCACTTTGCCGTACAGCAAAAACTAACATAACACTGTAAACAACCATACTACAGTGAAAATTCTAAAATGAAATAATGCCATTGGCAGCAACATGGATGAACCTAGAGATTATTGTACTAGTGATAGTGAAGTCAAAGAAAAAATATCCTATGATAACATTTATATGTGAAATCTTAAAAAAATGATACAAATGACCTTATTATTTATAAAACAAGAATAGACTCACAGACTTCAAAAATAAACTTATGGTTACCAAAGGGGAAAGGAGGGGGAAGGGATAAATTAGGAGGCTGCCACTAACACACACACATCACCACATACAAAATAGGGGCTTGGCAGGCGGCTCAGTGCTAAAGAATCCAGCTGCCAAGACAGGAGATGCATGTTCCATCCCTGGGTCAGGAAGATATCCCTGGAGGAGGAAATGGCAAGCCATTCCAGTATTCTTGCCTAGAGAATCCCATGGACAAAGGAGGCTGGCAGGCTACAGTCCCTGGGGCCACAAAGAGTCGGACACGACTGAGTGACTGAACATGCATGCATCCATATATAAAACAAATAATCAAAAAGGACGTATTGCACAGGGATTTCCACTCAATATTATATAATAATCTTATGGGAAAAAAAAAGAATTGTGTGGGTTGTACGCTCAGTTGTGTCTGATGCTTTGCAGCCCCATGGACTGTAGCCTGAAAGCCTCCTCTACCCATGACATTTTCAGGCAAGAATACTGGAGCATTTCCTACTCCAGGGAATCTTCCCAATCCAGGGATCAAACCCTCTTTGCACCTCCTGCATGGGTAGGTGAATTGGAGGAGCCTGGTAGGCTGCAGTCCATGGAGTCACTAGGAGTCAAGCACGACTGAGCAACTTCAGTTTCACTTTTCACTTTCATGCATTGGAGAAGGAAATGGCAGCCCACTCCAGTGTTCTTGCCTGGAGAATCCCAGGGACGGGGGAGCCTGGTGGGCTGCCGTCTATGGGGTCGCACAGAGTCGGGCACGACTAAAGCAACTTAGCAGCAGCAGCAGTAGCAGCGCCACCTGGGAACCCCCGAAAAAGAATGGATATATGTATATTTAATAACTGAATCACTTTGCTGTCCACCTGAAACTAACACAGCATTGTAAATCAACTATATGCCAATATAAAATAAAAACCAAATTAAAAAAAAAGTTGGGAAGACAAATATTTATAAAGAAAATAAGAAAGACTGGGCAAAATCTATACTGACCTAAGTAATATAGCTAGGAATATACCTTTTAAAGTGGAAAGAACTTTTATCAGATGTGAGGTTTTCAATTATCTGTATATTATAGGAAAGTAGAATTGTGAATGTGCAAAAAAAAAAAAAAGATTTCTTTTAAAAATGTGCTTGCTATTTGAGCTGTAATTAAACGGGGAAAATCTTTGCAAATACATTTGCCTTCTACTTGTGAACTTTTAAAAAGTGAAAATTTGTCTTTTCACAAAGTTCAAATGAGACAGAACAAGTGGTTATGACCTTCTTCTGGTGTGGATGTGACATGCTGATTTTGCTTAAGCCAGGAAGTGTTTGTGTTTTTAATTAACCAATAAAACAAAGAAAGCTAAAAATAAATATGGAGCTACAGCATATTAAAACAATTAGACAAGTGTTTTTGCTAGTAAACAGACTTAGATATTATTGCCCTTCCTACTTTCTTTTTTTTTACAAAAAGTACTAACACATGAAAAGCAAACAGTATAATTCTGTAGCATAAAATGATACTTTCATGTAAATTGCTTGGTGGTATTAAGCTGGCCCTGTGTATTTGCCACATTCATTTGTCATATACTGATGCAGGCATTACCACTGGGCTCCTGTGAACTCAAGTGAACTCTTTTTTAAAATTTTTATTATAAAAGAGCTTAAATAGATACCAGGTAGAGAGAACAGCACAATAAACCACAGTTCATCCAGCACCTAGACTCAATGATTGCCAGTATTTTGCCATATTTTATCTCTCTCCTTCTCTCATGTTTTCTCACTCTTTCTTGCTTTTTCACCTTCTCAGCAATTGAAAAGCAAATCCAAGATACCATGACATTTAACTCCAAAGTACTTCAGGGTGAATGTTTTAAAATAAGAATATTTTCTTGCATAACAACAATACATTAAAAAAATTTAACACAGCTATAATCCTTTAATTTCATCTAGTACCCAGTCATATTCTAATTTTATTCATACCTATATAGTCAGGTAAAGTCAAGATTGCATCCTCACCGGGCTTCTCTGGTGATAAAGGTGCCAGTGCAGGAGACATAAGAGACGCAGGTGCAACCCCTGAGTCGGGAAGATCCCTCGGAGAAGGAACTGGCAACCCACTCCAGTGTTCTTGCTTGGGAAATCCCAAGGACAGAGAAGTCTGATAGGCTACAGTCCATGGGGTCTCAAAGAGTTGGACTTCGTAACTAAACAATAATAACAATAGGCTAGTACAGCGTTGGGACACAAAGGGGAAACGAAGTAAATTCAAGTTACCTTTAGGCAACACGTGCCTGTACCTGAGTTCTTACTTATTTTATTTTCTGGTAGATTTCCATATTCCACTTTCTGATCTTGGCTTCTAATATTTACTAGTTGTGTGATGACTTAAGAGAATGCTGCATAATCACTCTTGTCATCAGTTTTCACATCTGCAAAATGGATCTGATAAAACTTGCATCAGGGGACAGTTGTGAAGTTGCAGTGAAACACCTTTAAGCACTCAATGATGGTGCAAGTTCTGCTTAAACGTCCACCTCTTGTCCACTTTGATTAAATCAAGATTGCTCCATTTATTATGGAAGTAACATCCTGCAACCTTACAAGTTGTCCTTGATCAGCTCTCTCACTCTGTCCCAGACACATTCTTTCCTCTCCTACCATCTTTCTCCCTGCTTTTTACTTTTCTCTCCACTGATACTGCCTGTACCTTGGGCTGCGGAAGATAAGGTATTAATATGACTCCCATTCTTACAACATCTAAAACTATAATCACCACTAACAAAAACAATAACAGCAATAATAACTGCTTAAATTTAATATTTCAAATAGTTTTCACATGCCATTTTTGATGCTGTTCACAACCCTATCAACAGGATATTACTATCTCCCTCTTTATAGTTAAGGTAGCCAAAGAGTGAAGATTTGTTTGTGGGTTCAGGGGGAAAAAAATGTTGTTACCAGTATTCTTACCAATTATCAGCCACTCTTCAACTAACAAAATAGACTGATGAATTTTCATTTGTTCTTTCTATTTTGAAGCTAATTTTGAGGATTGGGGAGGCACCAGTTGGAAGGACTGTGGCTCCAGGTTAGAGTTTCTTTTTAAGCGTTGGTTAAAATAACTTAACTTTGAAGAATGTTGTATCCTTTAGGAAATTGGTTCTGATTTAAATAAATTCTACCACTCCATATTCTGTCTCGGAAGCAGATTTTACAAGAAACTGTAGCCGAAGGAACTGGATGGAGCATTTCTACTTTAGTTTATTATAAGCCCTGCTAAGGCAATAGAAAGTTAAGGGCCAAAGCAAAAATAATCAAAGTTTGTATGTGATAATCTCTCTGTTTCTGTAACAGAAAGATCAGAGAAAGAACAGGGACTGTGGAAAGCAAATGAAATTCCTAGCCTTAATATTAATACTTAGTGTCGTGGTCTGTGCACAGGCCGGAAAAGAATTTCCAGACACGAGACAGAATGAGAGGAGAATAAAGTTTACCAGCATGTGAGACGCTGTTAGAACAGCAGACCAGATTAAGGGAGAGTTGACCCCTTTCATGGGCTAGTAGCCTATATTTTATAGCGTCAAGACAAAAAATTCCTATTGGAAGGGTGGCATTAGGTGACTGGTTAGGATGCTATAGGGTGGGCAATAGGATGGGTATTTTGCCCAATATGGAGTCAGGGAACTGGCAGGTTTAGATCTGGAGGTTCATAGCAACAGCTGCTATGGGGATTGGTCAGTTCCAGAGATTTTTATCCTGTGACCTTGGTACAGGGCTACACACCTGTGACCTTGCTATTGGGTTCCACAGTAAGGAGCCATCCAAGGATTCACCGTAACAGCAGGGGGATTGAGTTGAGAAAAGCTGCCCACAGGGGGTTCACTTTGCAACTCTGAATCTACAGCTGCTGCTGCTGCTGCTGCTAAGTCGCTTCAGTCGTGTCCGACTCTGTGCGACCCCATAGACGGCAGCCCACCAGGCTCCCCCGTCCCTGGGATTCTCCAGGCAAGACTCCTCTGGAATGGACTTCTTGGCTATTAAGTAATAGAAGTAAGGTAATCTCTCCCACAAATAACAATAGTAAAATTATGCTTGTAAAAATTTCAGTAACTCATTAGAGACTAATGTAACATACACTAGTATAAGATGATGAGAAAGATATTTAATTAGGATAATTGACTTTATATACGACACTCTTTAACTGCCACACCAAAATTATCCTTAGAAGAATCCTGTTAAATTGTATGAAAGTGAAACTCTCTCAGTCATGTCCAACTCTTTGCGAGCCCATGGAACAGTCCATGGAATTCTCCAGGTCAGAATACTGGAGAGGGTATCCATTTCCTTCTCCAGGGGATCTTCCCAACCTAGGGATTGAACTCATGTCTTCCCACATTGAAGGCAGATTTTTTACCAGCTGAGCCAGCAGAGAAGCTTTAAATTGTATAAATCCCTAAAATAATACCTACTCTAGTTGCCCCTTTATTAAAAAAAAAATAACCTGGGTCTCCTGCATTGTAGGCAAATTGTTTACCAGCTGAACCACCAGGGAAGCCCTAGAAACTCACTACCTGGACTCTATTATTTTATCAAATAGGAGTAACTGGGGAGCTGTGGTTTGTTTTTATCATACATATTATAACCACTGCTGTGATTTAACGGTGATTTGTATCTTAGCTAATCTTGCTGCTACGGTTTGAATGTCTGCGTGATTCCTAAGACTTGTGTGTTGAAGTTCTAATGCCCCATGCTTGCTCTGTTCTCCATTTTCTCTCTGAACTAACAGAGTCACAATCCAGTAGCTCTCGATGTAAAAATATGGTGGCCATCTTGATTTTTCCCTTTCCTTGCATGCATATCATACTGCTCGACAACAACAAAATCAATTAACTTTACTTTCCAAATGTCTCTCAAGTCGACTTTCCTTCTTGATCCTCCCACAAGGCCCAGATTTTTATTTCTTTTTATTTCTCACTTGTGTTTTAACAGTCTCCAACTGGCTTCTAGGACACACATTTTCCCTGTGTGTCTCTCGGAAGAAAGATAAACTTGAAAAATTCAGACTGTACTGCTAAATAAATAATAAAAACCAGAGGTTTCTGATCAACTGGGAGTAAACTCAGCCTTTTCTGCAGGACACCCAGATAACCCACGGGCAAGTTCTAGTGTCTCCCCCCAGATTCATTTTTCATCCACACTCCTACACTCCTCTCAGCTGAAGTTCCTTCTGTCCCTAAAATACATGAAACTTGCATTCCCTTACATATGCTGCTCCTTCTTCCTAGAAAGCATCCCTCTTTTATCCAAGGCAAAGCTCTGTTCACTGATGTAGTATCATCTCTCCTGAAAAAAAGTTCCAACTCAATATTCTCACAACAAAGCAGTTTGAACATTAATCATATGGTAACAATACGCTGACCCTTCCGTGGGTTCTGGCTTCCTGAGAGCCAAGATTGCTATACCACTGACCCTCAATACAAGTTCTTTTTTTTTCATTTAATATAAATTGATTTATTTTAATTGAAGGCTAATTACTTTATAATATTGTATTGGTTTTGCCATACATTGACATGAATCCTCCACGGGTTCCCATCCTGAACCTCTCTCCCTCCTCCCTCCCCATACCATCTCTCTGGGTCATCCCAGTGCACCAGCCCCAAGCATCCAGTAACATGCATCGAACCTGGACTGGTGATTCATTTCACATATGATAATATATATGTTTCAATGCCATTCTCCCAAATCATCCCATTCTCCCAAATCATCCCACCCTCGCCCTCTCCTACAGAGTCCAAAAGACTGTTCTATACATCTATTCCTCTTTTACTGTCTTGCATACAGGGTTATCATTACCATCTTTCTAAATTCCATATATATCCGTTAGTATATTGTACTGGTGTTTTTCTTTCTGGCTTACTTCACTCTGTATAATAGGCTCCAATTTCATCCACCTCATTAGAACTGATTCAAATGTATTCTTTTTAATGGTTGAGTAATACTCCATTGTATATATGTACCACGGCTTTCTTATCCATTCATCTGCTGATGGACATCTAGGTTGCTTCCATGCCCTGGCTATTATAAACAGTGCTGCAATGCCTAAATAAAAGAATAAATTGACCAATGAAAAAATAAATACAGTGTTAGAATTTCTAAATAACTTGAGAGATAAAATTTCTCAAGCAATCTAAGCACCATTTACAGGAATACTAATTATAAACTTGCAGTCATTAAGTCTTAAGTAGATCAGTTAAATAACTTAAGAGCGTCAGGGTTATGGCATTAGGGTAGCATTAGTCACTTAGTTGGGTCCTACTCTTGGCAACGCAGGGACTGCAGCCCACCAGGCCCCTCTGTCAATGCTCTTCCCCAAGCAAGAATGCTGGAGTGGGCTGCCACTCCATTCTCCGTGGGATCTTCCTGACCCAGGGATCGAACACAGGTCTCCTGCATTGTAGGCAGATGGATTCCTTACCATGAGCGAAGCCTGATGGCTTTTAATTACTTAGCTTTTAATAACTTTAAAGTTATTTTAAGTAATTAAAAATTATGTTATTTAACTTGGAGTGGGTTGCCATTTCCTTCTCCAGTGCATGAAAGTGAAAAGTGAAAGTGAAGTCGCTCAGTCGTATCCAACTCTTCATGACCCCATGGACTGCAGCCCACCAGGCTCCTCCATCCATGGGATTTTCCAGGCAAGAGTACTGGAGTGGGGTGCCATAGCCTTCTCTGTTTAATTACTTAAAAGTTATTATTCCCAAAATTCATGCTGCCTTTCCTCTTGTGTTCTATAATTTTATTTATTCACTTAAGAAATATCTTCCTCAAAAGATTCTAACAGAGTCCATCAGAAAGTATACCATAGTTGTTTTGTACAACACTCAATTTGCAATACCTGCTCACAATATCTGGCCCAAAGTAGGCTGTCAAACAATATTTAGAGAATGAATGAATACATGGATTGATGCTTGTCAACTGCTAAAGACCTTGACAGATCTGACAGATGAAGGCTTAAATATGGTTTAAAATGAGTGGACTGGGCCTTAAATTGTATTAATTTTCTGAAGAAAACAAACCAGTATAGAGGCTCACTGACAGAAAAGAGTCTATCTTTTCAAGAGCAGTTAAGACATAAGAAGCTAAACTAAAAAGAGGCAAGGAGCTCATTACCACTCTAGTTGATTATAAAATTTTACACTGATTATTTCTCATAGAGTTACTGAAGTTTCTAGTTCTTCCTGAGCAAAAGATGTGTTGGTCTTTTAGAAACCTGCCAATCAACGTTGTCATGCTAAATCACTCCCTAATCACAAAAAATAAATATGAGTACTGCCATTTTAAAAGACTAAATTAGAAAGACTGTCTTTACATGTTTGATGATTGATGAAACGACTCCCCATATAATTCCTTTGTGTAGGAACTTCCTTAGCTCTTTCAAATAATTCTTGATTTAGAGCAGTTTAAAACATATAAGTCATTAGACAAGCAGTATTATATTACAGAACGTTGAAGTCAAACAGGCCTAGTTTGAATCTAGCAAGTTAGTAAAACTTACTAAACTCCAGTTTCCTTATCTGCAACAAGCAAATAATAATTCATACATCTTAAAACATGTAAAGCTCTTATCTCAGTGACATGCAAGTAGAAAGTGCTCAACAAATAGTTGCTTTAAGAAAAAAAAAGTATTTAGACTCTTCAGCCAAACATCTGCCCCCAAGTTATAGGAAAATTTTACAAACTAGGTTGTATGATTTCTATTAATGTTGAAAAACATATACATCTTTCTTTCCCAAACAAAGCCTCTGATGGAAATTCATTCCTGGAACACATATTTGGCTGACACCCATGAGTCAATTCAGCCTATACCTGAATGAGGCTGCAAGTTCCTGGAAAAGGGAATTCACCTGTTTTCGCTAACAAAAAGGAAAAAATATGTTTGATGTAGACATATTTTTAATCTTGTATTTACAAAATCGTATATTNCACCCATGAGTCAATTCAGCCTATACCTGAATGAGGCTGCAAGTTCCTGGAACTAAGGATTCACCTGTTTTCGCTAACAAAAAGGAAAAAATATGTTTGATGTAGACATATTTTTAATCTTGTATTTACAAAATCGTATATTTATGTGGCTTAGAATCAATGTTATCCTTCTCTTATTTTATCAAAAAGAATTATTAAATGAGATTAACTATTATCAAGTGAAAAAACAGTTATTAAACAGAAGGGGTTAATCTGTGTTAGGATAGAAAGTTCACAATAAGCAATATTACCCGCAAAATTCTCCATGGATCTTCTATGAGAGAGTGATGGGTTTTGTGCTTTTTACTGGTGACTATACTTATAAATCAAAGATGTAAGTCAAAAAATTAAGTTGTTCATTGGGTCAATACTTACTATCCAAAACAAGCTTCCTTTTCTTCAGAAGTGGTGTTTCCCATCTGAATCACTTAACTCACAGATTTAACTTGCATTTTGCACAAGAAATTCCACTTATAACACAGAGTTAGAAACCACTGACCTGCAGAACCTCACATGCATGGGTGTACCATGCTGTGTTCGTGTCTGACATGTGCTGTGGACATGCTAAGTTGTGTCCGACTCTTTGTAACCCATGGACTGTAACCTTCCAGGCTCTTCTGTACACAGGATCTTCTAGGCAAGAAAACTGAAGTGGGCTGCCATTTCATCCTCCAGCGGATCTTCCCAAACCAGGATTCGAACCTGTGTCTCCTGCAGCTCCTGCATTGGCAGATGGATTCTTTACCCTGAGTCACCTGGGAAGTCTCCCTTATATGCATGACCGTGGCTAATATCAAAGTGAATATCCTCACCTGAATTGACAGGACTCCAGAAAAGTTCCCTCCCTCTGAGAAAGAAAAATAAAGTATAAATAAAAAGAACTGTATAGACAACTCTATGGTGATAATCATTTTGCAAATAAAATGTACCAAATCAAACCTTAAGCTTATACAACGTTACATGTGGTTTGTTTAGTCACTAAGTCATGTCTGACTCTTTGTGATCCCATAGACTGTAGCCTACCAGGCTCCTATGCACGTGGGATCTCAGAAGCAAGCATACTAGAATGGGTTACCATGTTCTCCTCTAGCTATATGTGGTCGTATCTCAATAAAGCTAGGGAAAAAATTGTGTGCAGCAAATGAAGAGCAGTGGCAGCCTCTGGAGTAAGGGTCTGGGAAGCTGGCAGACAGGGTGGACAGCATAAGCTTTCCTTAAATGGTATATCATTGGGTACCTAGATTTTATGCAACTACACAAATAACCTATTCAAAAACAAATGGATAATTGTTTTATTAGGTTAGTGCAAAAGTAATTGTGGCTTCAGACCATGAATTTTAAATCATTATAACTAGGCTCAAACACATCTTTATAAATCAAAATAGGAACCATTACAATCTACACATCTTGGCCAATGAGAAATACATTTGTTCATTCCTGTGGCATAAAAATCCGTGCTTTGGGATTCAGCAAACTCTTGGAAAGTGTTTTCTGCTTCCTGCTGGCTGTGGAAGCATTTTCCCTGCAAAAAGGTGCTGAGGTGCTTGAAGAAGTGGTAGTCAGTTGGCTAGAGGTCAGGTGGATGAGGCAGAATTTCATAGCCCAACTTGCTCAACTTTTGAAGCATTGGTTGTGTGGTGTACGATTGGGTGTTGTTGAGAACCGGGGCGATTCTGTTGACCAGTGCCAGCTGCAGGCATTGCAGTTGTGGGTGCATCTCATCAATTTACTGAGCATACTTCTCAGATGTAATGGTTTTGTCAGGATTCAGAAAGCTGTAGTGGATCAGATGGGCAGCAGATCACCAAACGGTGAACATGGCCTTTTCTTGGTGTAAGGTTGGCTTTGGGAAGTGCTTTGGAGCTTCTTCTTGGTCCAACCACTGAGCTGGTCATCACCAGTTGTCATATAAAATCCACTCTTCATTGCATGTCACGATCTGATTGAGAAGTGGTTCCTCGTTGTCGTGTTGAATAAGTGAAGATAACACTTCAAAAAGATTTTCAGGTTGGCTCACACGGCACCCACGTACTGAGCTTTTTCACCTTTCCAATTTGCTTCAAATGCCAAATGGCCACAGAATGGTCGACACCGAGTTCTTCGACAACTTCTCACGTAGCTGTAAGAGGCTCAGCTTCAGTGATGGCTCTCAGCTGGCTGTTGTCAGCTTCTGATGGCTGGCCACTGGGATCCTCATCTTCAAGGCTCTCGTCTTTGACCTCTCAACCTCAAAATAGATGCCTGAGGTAAACCTCTGTCTCTACACTTACCAGTTGTGCATCTTTCAGCAAGTTAGTTACCTTCTTCATGTCTTGATTACCTATTCCAAACTATGGTGAGCACGACTGTTGTTACCTCAATAAGGTATGAAGACGAAATGAATTACTACAAGCAAAGCACGCATAACAGATCATGACACACAGAATATGTGATGGGGGAGCTATCACTATTAAGGCAATAGCTACTGTCTCATGTTGTTATCGTCATTACTTTATGTCACACAGGAGGCCTTATGTTTTACAACAGGATCAACCAACTTTTTCTTAAAGGGCCGGATAATAAATATGTTAGACTCAGGGCCCAGAATACAAAAACATTTAAAATGCAACCATGAAAATAATCAGAATAAAACTGGAAAAAAATGTAAAAAACAAAAATTTTTGTTGTTAATAGACATCAAAAAACAGGTGGCTGGTCAGATTTGACCCACGTGCCTGAGTTTGTCAACTCCTGTTCTAGAATCACACTGTCCAAGAGAAATATAAGGTGAGCCACAAATGTGAATCACACAAGTAATTTAAAATTTTTCAGTAGTCATATATTTAAAAAGGCAAAAACAAATAGGCAGAATTAAATTTTAATCTATTTTATTTAGTCTTATCATTATAAAAACATAATCATATAAAATGACTAATGAGAGAGGACTAAGCCTTTGAAATCTGGTGTATATTTTATACTTGCAGAACATTCGTGTACAAAAGAGCCACATTTCAAGTGTTTAAAGGACAACTTGATCAGTGCAGTCTAGAAGTATAGAATGAAAGAGTTGGACTAAATAGCATATAAAAATATATATAAAATATATGATATAAATAATATATGAATTCAAAACAATACATAAAAGTTTCCTTTTGCTCTAAAAACATCAATTCTGAAGTTAATCATTTTCTAAAATCCCACCAATATGCATTTATTTATCTCTGAAATTGAGTTTCCCTATGTAACAGGTACTGTGCTGAGCCTGAACAAAACAGACAACTTAAGAATGGTATTCCTATTCTACAGAGGCTCACTATCAATTTCTAAGACTATCAAAAATGAAACACAGTAAGAAAGTCACACAAAAGTGGTATTGAAGGAGGGTGTAGCACCAGGAGGACATGGTCATTCCCCCTGAGTACCGAGGAGGGCCAGAGTAGCATCACAGAAGTGGGGATGTTTGACTGGAGTTTGCAGAGTGGTAAAGGGTTTCAATTCCAGGACAGGAGGCAACATGATGAAAGGCAGGCGGGGAGGTATGAAATAGCCAGGCTCCATCAGAGACCTAAAGGTCTCCTTCTGACTGACTAGACTTAACGATGCTAGAAGGAAGAGTCCTAGCCAGAGATCTCAAAGAAGAGCCACATGCTGGCTCTTACTATTTAGAGGTGAAGGCTCAGAAGTTTGGACTGTACCCAGCAGGGAAGGAGAAGGCATCAAATAACTGGGAGTCTGGAGTTGGTGATGATCAGCTCTGCATTTTGAAAACATCACTTGCCTGAAGTTTGGAGCCTTGATTAGAGGAAGATGGGGAGACAGGTTGGGAGATCACGGTAGTAATCTAGACTCGTGATGGTGAAAGGTTGAACCAAGAAAGAAACAGAGGAGGACAGAGACAGGGGAAACAGTAAAGGCCACAGGTAGGTGTTAAGAGGAGGGACAGGAGAGGAGGAAAAGGCGCAGAGGCTCAGATTTCTGGCCTAGATAACTGGAAATGCAACTGGGCTTCTCTTCACCACCACAGGAGAAACAGAGGGAGGCTCTCCAGAGAGAGAAATTCCTTTACAGAAGCTTCCAGAGAGGCCCATTCTTCTCTGTAGCAAGTCTGCTTGGTCAAGTTCAGTATCAGGGACTCGATTTGTTTGTCCTTTCATAAAAAGCTCAGTGGAAGAAACAGATCTTTTTGAAATGCCCTGTGTGAGTTTCCAGCCCTACATTGGGACAATGATGCCAGTGTAAGTCCGATGCTTGTTTTCTGACAGAACATCTTAAGTTCATGATCTAATGTTCCTGAATCAACCGCAAACTCCCTGCAGAAAACTAAATTTGCCTGAACTGCAAGTACAATGCTTTTTCTTCACGATTCCCTAACGGAAATATATCAAGCTTCTCTTCGCCTCAAGCAGTCACTAGTTGCTATTGGTTGGTCCTTCTGACCACACTTTTTAGTCTCTTATTACCACAGATTTCACCATGATTATCAAGTCTTTCAGTGCAGATTCAATCATTAAAACCTCCCTTAACTTTGGTCATGGCACGCAGGAAGGGGCAAGATTTCTCATCTCAAAAGCTCTTTATATAAAGGAGCAAAATTCTTGCCAGGAAGTCTCTTTACCATCAGTCTTCCCTTTATGCCTCACGGAATGGAACTGGGACACAGGTTCATTTCTAAACCACTGCCCACAAAGGCCAATAGGTTTACCATGCCTTGGCTCAGATCAAATGGGTTCCCTTTCACAGCACTGAGGGGCAGGAGTTGTCTTTCCTTTCCATGTGCCATCAGCATGTCAACAGCCATCAGTCACCAGTGTATCCATTTCCTATGGCTGCTGAGATAATTACCACAATCTTAGGGGCTGAGAACAACACAAACCTATTACCCTACTGTTTGGGAATCAGAAGCTCAAAATGGGTGTCACTGGGCTGAAATCAGGAAAAGGCAATGGCAACCCACTCCGGTGTTCTTGCCGGGAGAATCCCAGGGACGGGGGAGCCTGGTGGGCTGCCGTCTATGGGGTCGCACAGAGTCGGACACGACTGAAGCGACTTAGCAGCAGCAGCAGCAGCAGGGCTGAAATCAGAATATAGGCAGGGCTGTGCACCCTCTGGAGGTTCTAGGGAAAAAAATGGTTTCCTTATTTCTTTTTTTCCAGCTTCTAGAGGTCACCAGCATTCCTTAGCTGACAGGCCCATTTTCCATCTTCAAAGACAGCAGTATAACATCTTTCTATCTCAGTTAAAAAAAAAAAAAAAGGAGTCTATCATTTTGGAGTATCATTCTTACTATGTTGGAATTATACTGAATCACATTAGTATTTCGCCTAATCTGTATTTCATCACAGGTGCATACAGGACTAACGTATTTCGGTACCTATCTCAGGGATGGGAAGAATTTAAATAGAAGGCCAGAGTTAGCATGTGTGCTGGAGATTTACCACTATAACATGAACGTGTTTTAATTCACTTTCTAGTGTCAGTCAATACAGTGTTATTCCATTGTCCTTCTCAATACAGATACTTTGTGTAAAAGTTAGTAACAATTTAATTTCAGTTTACTTCTGAGGACTTAGTCCTATAGGAATAATCAACCCCTACCCACTATTTCCATTTCCTGTCTATGCCTTTCAAGGTCACAAAAGTAAAGATTTTTAGAAAAATAATTGTTTTAAAATAATGTTAGCAATGGCACCCCACTCCAGTACTTTTGCCTGGAAAATCCCATGGACGAGGAGCCTGGTGGGCTGCAGTCCATGGGGTCGCTAGAGTCGGACACGACTGAGTGACTTCACTTTCACTTTTCACTTTCATGCACTGGAGAAGGAAATGGCAACCCACTCCAGTGTTCTTGCCTGGAGAATCCCAGGGACGGGGGAGCCTGGTGGGCTGGCGTCTAGACTGAAGCGACTTAGCAGCAGCAGCAGCAGTAATATCTACTGGGTTTATTGTTTTATTTCCTTTTTTGTTTTAAAATCCCAGGGCAATTACAGTTGCATTTAGATAATTCTAACAAGTAGTCTTCCTCGGAAGATTTCCCTTATCTATTCAAAGGTAGACATACAATAAAATATAAAAATAGCATTTGTGTTAAATAAGGTGTTAAAAATGAGTTTATAGTTTTGAAAACTGGGAACATTGACACCTGGATTTTAACACGTATAATGATAAATAGCTATGCTAGCATATTAGTAGACAAAGACATTTTTTTAAACTAATAGCATCCATTTGCAGAAAGGCAAAAAAGGGATGAGATAACGAGATAATTCTTAATTTTAACACATGATGAATTCCTAAGAAGACACATGAACACCAAATATAGAAAAGCTGAACAATCGCCTTACATATTACAAGGGGAAGATCTATTCCAAAAAAGCTAAAAGACAAAGGAAAATCCCTAATTACACCATGCCATTTAGACCATCTTCAACAACATATGCCCAACTTGTCCTCTATTTTTTCCCCTTCCTTTACAATTGAACATCACTGGCAACTCAGGTCTGATAAGCATCGACTGAAGCCAAAAATTAAACACTCTGGGGGTCGGGGGGAGAACAATCTTCATCTCAATAGTTTCATCACTAATGTCAACAATTCGGTTTCCCTGTTTTCCACACATATTTAAATATTAAGAATTATATGCAATAAAATATTTATTTAAATAAACAGAGACAAACACTACTATACAGACAACACTGAACGGCTGCTTGGCAACAGTGACAGCCAGTCAGACATCAGGCCAAATGCAGCAAAAGAAGAAAGGCAGTTTGAGTGTACCGTTGCATAGTTTATGAAAAAGAACAGAGATATCAGACAAGAAGGAAGGCCTGTGGCCCTATTCTCAAGCGTTACACTCTTAACCGCTCACCTGGGACATACGATGGTTTCACGTGTGTAACAGGGCAGGGTGTCTGGAAGGCAGAGGTTCTATCTTTCTCTCCATGACTGTCTGGGAAGTGAGTTTGGCTTTTTGTCTGAATCTCAGACAAATTCTTTCCATTAAAATGCTTCCAGAATAATGCGGGCCCAACAATCTAGGACCCTCTTCAATGTCCCAGAAAGTCCTTGTCTCTCCTTTCTCCCTCCAGAGTCAGAACTCGGGACCCCGCCAACTTCAGGTGCATGGGACATGTGGCAGCTAGGATACACCTCACCGGCAGCTATCAACACTCCTGTTTTCCAGATGTGCCCCCATTCACTGCGGGCCAGTTTTGCTGCTGCAAATTTGGAAGTTTACAAGTGAGTCATAAAGTAAAAATGACTAGGAAGCTCCGGCCTAAGCCATTGCCTCAAAGCTGAAATCTGAACCATCGACTTACTTCTCCCTTCAAAGTATTGATGAAGAGGACTACCTTACCACCAAAGCTACATTCAGTAGTGGGCAGAAACTCATGGAGAGTTTTTCTCAGGCCCTTGGGAATGTCAGAAGGTTCTTATTAAAATGAACACTGAGTAATAAACTTTAATAGTCTCCAGAGGTACATAACGGCAGAGAATGATACATTTTAAAAAATGCTGATTTAATAAGAATACTTATAAACTCCTCATAAATCACTTATTAGAAAGGATAATTTCGGATTACCTAAAAGACACTAAAACTGATCAGTTGTAACTCGTGCTAAACTAAGCCTTATGTCTCCAGTGTCAAACAAATACATAAATTAATGTCCTTAATTAGCAGCTGATGAGGAAAAATCATGCATCGCTTTAAAAGAACTCTATAACGTCTGTGAAACTTCCAAGTCTGATGCTAAAATAAGCTTTTCCCTTTCACAAGTTTTGTGGTTTTTTTTTTTCCTGGATCTCCCTGCAAGATGTCAACTCAATACATTATGCACACTTCTGAGGCTGCCCGTCTCAGGAAATTGCTGTCTGACAAAGCTATTTCCAATCTGTAATGATTACTATATCTGCCAAGCAGGTAGTTAAAGTAATATAGTAAAAGCAAGAAAATCCGATGCTTCCCCAAACGTCTGGGCAACCAGTCTTCTCGCACACATGCACTTCACAGATGCACTTATTTGTCAGCAGAATACAAAATAAAACATAACAAAGCCCATTTTCTCCAATTTGCATAAGCGGCATCAGTGGAAGGGGGAGCGGGAATGAAAGAGTCTGGATTTCTTTCACTTGTATCTTCCAGTTGTCAAAATCTGAAAAGGTATAATCACCCTGACAAGAAAGGAGTCAGCGGTTTCCATGGCAATGCTGAGGAGGGAATGCCAAAGAAGGCCAGAGGAGGTAAGAAAGGGGTCAAGTTTATTACTACAGTCTCCTTCTGAATCTTGTTATTTTCAACATTCTGACTGAAAAAAAAAAAATCAATTTTAAGTGACTTTTCTTGATGTTTCATGGGTAAGTGTCAAACTGCAAGATACGGAAAAGAACGTCTGAGTGGGAGTGAAGGGGAGGGAAATTCTCATAATGGGATCGAACATCCGAGACCTAGGCTGGCAGATGAGTTCCAGTTTTACTAACCGCTCCAAAGGCAGGCGGACCTCACACCTAAAATCAGAGCTTTCCAGAGAAAGTGAGTGGGAGGGGGGACGGAGCTCATTGAGTATCCTTTGTCACGCATTTTTTTCAAGTGTGGGCAAGACAGAATGGCAATCTACCAAGTCCCCGAATGTCAACCCAGAGAATTTCATTTCCTTCTATTTAGCTTGTTATGGAGTTACGGAATTTGGAAAAGTTTTTAACACATGGACAACCTGTGACCTAAGACTTCTTTATCATAAGAATGGCTACCTGAGGCAAGTACTTCATTCTGGGACTACAGTTTCCTTCTATTCAACAATGGGCATTAAAGATGCTTATTTCCTCTCTGATTGCTGCCAAATCTAACGAAAGAATTGAGCAAAGGTGAGTGGGACAGAGTATGCTGAGAAGAGCCGCCTCTAAACTGAACTTGGCTTTTGACGAACCAGAGTCTGGGTACACTGGGGGTGGAGGGGTACCCAGGTGCCAAGGGAATAGGCAAAGTACAGACAGAGTGAAGTCAAGAGTAAGTATCAGTGGGCTTCCCTGGTGGCTCCGTGGTAAAGAATCCGCCTGCCAATCCAGGAGACAGGGGTTCGATCCCTGGTCTGGGAAGATCCCACATGCCCTGTAACAACTAAACCTGTGTGCCCTAACTATTGAGCTTGTGGTCTAAAGCCCGGGGAACTGCAACTACTGAAGCCCACACACCCAGAGGCTATGCTTTGCGGCAAGAGAAGTCCACACACTACAACTAGAGTGTAGCCCCCACTCGCTAGAGAAAGTCCACGCAGAGCAACAAAGACCCAGGGGAGCCATAAATAGATACAACTATTTTAAAAAAGAAAAAAGTGAGAGTCAGAGTGGAACAGCAGAGAGAAATAAGGTCTCCCAACACCCACCACTGAATGCATTAGAGAAGAATCCAGGGATATTCCTGGTGTCAACACAGTTTTGCAGGCTAATTCAGTTCAGTCGTGACAAACTCTTTGCAACACCATGGACTGTAGCCTGCCAGGCTCCTCTATTCATGGGACTCAGCAGGCAAGAACTCTGAAGTGGGTTGCCATTTTCTTCTCTTGGGAAACTTCCCGACCCAGGGATTGAACCCACATCTCTTATGTCTTCTGCATTGGCAGGAGAGTTCTTTACCACTGGCGCCATTTTTACTAAGCACTTATTATGTGCCAGGCACTGTGCCAGGTGCCAGAGATGGTGAACCAACTAGAAAGTGTCTCTTCCTTGAGGAACCTTTGTGTCCAGAAGGGACAAAAGTTGTGACAGAGAAAGTAGTATCTGCCTCAGGAGGATCTTAGCAAGAGTGCCTCATCCAGGCAGAGAGGACAGGAGAGAAATCCTGGGAGCAGTACCCCGTTGGTCATCCTGAAGCATGAACAGGAGATGGCCAGATGAAGCAGGGCAGAAACAGTATCCCAAACCCAGAGGCATCCTGTGGTTTTAAGGAAAAGAAGAGTCCATGCGGCCTGAAGGACTGCAAAGATCACAGCCAGAATTTAGAATATGCCACTTGGGGGAGAAGGAGAGGCAAATAAAAGCAGTGAAAGATAAGGGCAACTTCCTAAGGTTTTGTGAGTCAGGTGAAGCCTTCCTTAAGTGTCCGAAGTTACTAAGGAATGTAAGCAGAGGAGAAAGGCGATCTGATCTACATTTTTTTCACATCACTGGCTTTGGAGTCAAAGATGCATTTGATTAAACCTCAACTCAAGGCTTCAAGACTTTGGGATGCTACTAAAGTAGTCCAGGCAGGGAAACTGGTGATATGTAGACTAGGGTGACAGTGGAGGTAGACAGAAGCAGAAGAGTCCAGCTCGATGTTAGGAAGCAGGCGTAAGACACCACAGTGGCTGATTAATTAGGTGTGGAGGAAAGGAAAGAAAGAGCTAAGGATGAAGTCTGTTTGTCCTTCAGCTGCAAGGTGGGGAGAGTGGGTCTTTGAAGAGCCAAACAGTCATCACACGTTCACCCTGTCTGCAAGTAATAGGGCCCAGAATGTCAGAAAAAGAAATCCAGATACAGAAAAATCCAGGAGCTGGCCAGGTGCCTCTGTCCATGGGATTCCCCAGGCAAGAATGCTGTAATGGGTTGCCATGCCCTCCTCCAGGGGACCTTACCAACCCAGGGATGGCACCTGTGTCTCATTATGCCTTCTCCATTGGCAGACAGGTTCCTTACCGCTAGTGCCACAGACAGCGAAGTCATCGTCAAAAACTTTCTGAGATGAGCCAACAAAAGATGGGGAAACCAGATGTTCCTTCTAGTTACTCATTCACTCATTTGTTCCTTCTCTTAATATTCACTGAGTCATTCAACCAGTATTTTAAAAGCTCCTTTCAATGTTCTACACTGCGCTAGGCACTGGGGAGAGAGCTGTGAACAAGACAAGCTGTCTACCCTCACAGTGTATACATTCTTGTAGAAAGTGAAGTCGCTCAGTCGTGTCCGACTCTTTGTGA
Source organism: Oreotragus oreotragus (assembly GCA_006410675.1). Classification (NCBI taxonomy): domain Eukaryota; kingdom Metazoa; phylum Chordata; class Mammalia; order Artiodactyla; family Bovidae; genus Oreotragus; species Oreotragus oreotragus. Next base: position 199,135 of record SJYX01020883.1, read on the forward strand.
CCCGTGGACTGTAGCCCACCAAGCTCCTCCATCCATGGGATTCTCCAGGCAAGAATACTGGAGTGGGTTGCCATTTCCTTCTCCAGGGGATCTTCCCGACCCAGGGATCAATACATTCTTGTAGGGAAGACACTAAATAAGCAAGTAAGTGTTTGTTCGGGAAAATGTTCTAAGGAAAATAAAAGGGGTAATGATCACAGAGTCCCTGGGGGTAGCCATCTTATCAGGAGTGGTCAGGGAAGGCTAGAGTTTCTGAGAATGAAACCAGTCATGCAAAGAGCTGGAGAAAGAGTGTTCTAGGCAGACAGAACAGCATGGATAAAGGCTGGGCGTAGGAAGGGCTTTGAATGTCGAGGAAGAGGAAGGTTGTCCAGGAATGTCATGAGCAAGTAGGCAAGTGTTTTAGACTGAAGGTAAAGAGGTGGGTATAAGGCCTGTGAGTTCAAGGCCTCATAAGCCATGATCTAAAAAATGCTGGGGTTTACTCTAAGTGGAAAGAAAATCACTGGATGTCACAAGCAGATATAAACGCTGGTATATTAGTTATAAGATCACTCTGGACATAATGTGTAAACAAACTGGAATAGAAGCAAGAGATTATTGTCAAGAGGTTGCTGCAGAAGTCCTGATGAGAAATGGAAAAGTGAAAAAGTGCTCAACAGTCAACAACACTAATCATTGTGGAAACACAAATCCACGATGAGACAGCATCTTAGACCTGTTGGAATGGCCGTCATCAGAAAGAGAAGAGATATGTGAAGAAAAGGGGTTCCTTGTGCACCGCTGGCAAGGATGTAAACTGACACAGCCACTATGGAAAAGAGTATGGAGAGTCCTCAAAAAATTAAAAATAGAACTACCATGTAATTCAGCAATCCCACTTCTGGGTACATATCTAAAGGAAACAAAATCTCTATCTCCAAGAGGTACCTGAACAACCACGTTCACCGCAGCATTATTTATAACAGTCAACACATGCAAACAACCTAAGTGTCCATTACAGATGAACAGACAGAGAAGATGGCATCATGGAATATTTTTCAGCCATAAAAAGGAATGAAAGCCTGCCATTCACAACAGCACAGACCTCAGCATTATGCTAAGTGAAGTAAGTCAGGAAAGACAAATACTGTGTGATCTCACTTAAAAATTAATACTAAAAAAGCAGACATGTAAGCAGAGAACATATTGGTGGTTGCCAGTGTCAGGGTGGGAGGTGAAGGAAAGGAGTGAAGGTGGTTAAAAGGTACAAAATTCCGGTTATAAGATGAATAAGTTCTACAGGACCAATGCAGAGCAATGGTGACCACAGTTAACAAATATTTTTATATTTAAAAGTTGCTAAGAATTGGAGAAGGAAATGGCAACCCACTCCAGTGTTCTTGCCTGGAGAATCCCAGGGACGGGGGAGCCTTGCATTATTTATAACAGTCAACACATGCAAACAACCTAAGTGTCCATTACAGATGAACAGACAGAGAAGATGGCATCATGGAATATTTTTCAGCCATAAAAAGGAATGAAAGCCTGCCATTCACAACAGCACAGACCTCAGCATTATGCTAAGTGAAGTAAGTCAGGAAAGACAAATACTGTGTGATCTCACTTAAAAATTAATACTAAAAAAGCAGACATGTAAGCAGAGAACATATTGGTGGTTGCCAGTGTCAGGGTGGGAGGTGAAGGAAAGGAGTGAAGGTGGTTAAAAGGTACAAAATTCCGGTTATAAGATGAATAAGTTCTACAGGACCAATGCAGAGCAATGGTGACCACAGTTAACAAATATTTTTATATTTAAAAGTTGCTAAGAATTGGAGAAGGAAATGGCAACCCACTCCAGTGTTCTTGCCTGGAGAATCCCAGGGACGGGGGAGCCTGGTGGGCTGCCATCTATGGGGTCGCACAGAGTTGGACATGACTGAAGTGACTTAGCAGCAGCAGCAAACTGCCTTTTAAGTATCAAGGATGTTTTTTTTTAAGTTTTAATCATGCAAGAGCTCAGGAAATATTGTACACATAACTCCTCAGTATTCTAAAACAAGCCTCATCCAATTAGGAGATCATTGGGGAAACTTGAGCACTGAATTGATTTAGATCTAAGACCAAAGTGAAAGTGGGGGTTGGGGTGGGAGAAGAGTATCAAATGGTACATTTTGACAAGGTAGAAGTAACAACTAAATTTAAAAAAAAAAAAAAAAAAAAGAGTATAAAGAGCTGTCATGGGAATTCCCTGGTGGTCCAGTGGCTAAGACTCTGTTCTCCCAATGCAGAAGGCCTGGGTTTGATCCCTTGTCAGGAAACTAAATCCCACTAAGACCTGGCGTAGCCAAAAAAGTAAATAAATAGATAAATTTAAAAAAATAAATTATATATATATATATATTTATAACCTCAAAGAGCTCTGCTGCAAAGGCAAAATGTGCAAGTCAAAGTACTCCAGGGCAAAGGGAAAACATAAAGCAAAATTTCAGAGTGTCCAAAAAAGTGATTGAGGGAATTTCCTGATGGTCCAGTGGTTAGGACTCAGGCACTTTCACTGCCTCTGTTCGATCCCTGGCAGAGGAAATGAGACCTTGCAAGTTGCACAGTGGGGCAAAAATAAAAAATAAAAATGTTTAAGACCTGGGTGTAAAATACTTAGAAAACTTATAGAAATGTGTTAAAAAGAAAAATTAATGGAGAGAAAAAAGATTGATAATGAAATCTATAGGGTATAATTTAAACAGTGATAGGTGAAGTATAGCTTTATAATACTGTAACACTGATAAAAATAAAACAGTAAGAGTTCAATGAATTAAAAATACAGGAAAAAATGTCAATTCTACACAATAAAAAAAGACAATGTTTCTTTTTAAAAAATAAATAAATAAAAGTTGCTAAGAGAGTAGAAACTAAAATTAAAAATAAAATAGAAATTAAAAGTAATGTTGACATTACTTTGCCAACAAAGGTCTGTCTAGCCAAAGCTATGGTTTTTCCAGTATTCATGTATGGATGTGAGAGTGGGACTATAAAGAAAGCTGAGCGCCAAAAGAGTTGATGCTTTTGAACTGTGGTGTTGGAGAAGACTCTTGAGAGTCCCTTGGACTGCAAGGAGATCCAACCAATCCATCCTAAAGGAGATCAGTCCTGGGTGTTCATCAGAAGGACTGATGTTGAAGCTGAAACTCCAATACTCTGGCCACCTGATGCAAAGGGCTGACTCATTTGAAAAGACCCTGATGCTAAGAAAGATTGAGGGCAGGAGGAGAAGGGGATGACAGGATGAGATGGCTGGATGGCATCACTGACTTGATGGACATGAGTTTGGGTAAACTCCAGGAGTTGGTGATGGACAGGGAGGCCTGGCGTGCTGCAGTTCATGCAGTCGCAAAGAGTCAGACACGACTGAGCAACTAAACTGAACTGAAGAGAGTAGATCTTAAAAGTTCATAATACAAGAAAAAAACTGTTACTATGTGAGATGATGGACATTAACTGAACTCAAGGGTAATCATTTCACAATATTTACATATATCAAATTATCATATTGCTCATCTTAAACTAAAACAATGTTATATGTCAATTATATCCTAATAAAACTAGTATTTGAACAAATGGGGAGTGGGGTCAGGATACAGTGCAGATGGAAAAAAGTGCAACAGCTTCAGAGAAGGTTAGGGTAAGCAGATGGAGATTGGGGACCAAGAACAATCCCTCCTCTGTGCAAGGCACACACTTTTCAGTACCAACTTCCCACTTTACTAATGGCTTGTGGAAACTATTCCCATGTGGAATCACAATTTAGCCAATATCCTTGGATTCCACTCTACTTAAGTCTTATTTTCAGGTCCTGGCCTGTGTGTCAGGTGGATTTCAGGTCACAAAGGAAGGATTCTGCACCCAGCCATAAACACGGGTGGGTAGGTTTTTCACTGCTTGGCCCATCATCCCTTCTTTTCCCTCAACCCCACCCTCCTGGAAAGCCCTGCACTTGCACAGCTGGGAAAGATGACTGTTGGGGCCAGGACACCTCTACCGCCCAGCAGGCCAAGGAACTGCTTTAAAATAGAATATTGAACCGTTCTGTAGCCCAGTAAAAAGTCCAGATGCCGCTGGACTTGAGAATGATCAAGAGAGGCTTTGGGGCCCTTCTAGACATTTACTTCCCCTGTTCCTTCTTAATCCCTAGTTCAGGATACACTAAGAAAGACAACCAGTTCAGCATCGCCTTCCGTCGGCTGTCTTCAAATAGCATGGAGTCATCCATATGCGAGGGCACCATCACACATGGTGTGGGCTCATCTAAGGAGATAAAACAGGGTCTGTCTCTGTCTCTGACTCAGAAATCTCCTTCAGTAAAAACACAGTGACTGAGCTCCACTTCATCTGCCTCTCCAGATACATCTTCAGGTTTTTTTTTTTTTAAATCTTAGAACATTTGGGCTGTGTGCAGGCACAAAGTCGAATGAAGGTCGTTCACCCGTTTGGCGTTCCCTGCTAGTAGAATCCGAGCTGGTCTTGCTTCTCCTGGAGAGTGACCCAGAGCAGCTTGGGGACAAGGCAGAGAATTACTTGAGGATTTTCTATGTGAGTATTCAAGTGAACTTTCTTAGCCTGTCCCTGCAAAGAAAATTGATGAGGGTTAATTGGTGACAGGATAAGAGCCTTGCAGGGCTCTCCATCTGGTGGGCTGAGCAGACTGCAGCTTTATTTACTGGGATTCTGCATTTCAGCTGTCTCATTCGGTTGCAACCCAGAGCTAAATATTCCTTCCAAAACATTTTCATCCGTAATAACAGAAATAACTAAATCATTTATATATAAAGACTTTGAAAATTACATATCTCAACTGAGAGAGATTTCTGGGAGAAGGGAAATTGGTTTTTTTATCCCTATGTTATCCCTACAACAACTGTTATAGAGCAATTTATCTGGCATATTAACATTTATGTACCAGAAAGAAAAGAAGCTAAAAGCATGACTTATCTTTCTGTCGGCTCTGACCGTCTCCAAATGTTTCCAGGAGTAGATATTAAGATGGAAAAAAATACACCAAACTCAATTGTTCAGACTCTTCTGTTCCCTCTGTTGCCTTTCTAACACAAGTACTTGTTTAAAAAATGGGAAATGGACTATGTATCCACGAAGGGGAATTATCTTTTATTGAACCACAAAACTGAGTTTCAGGAATCAAGTTAATTTTATTTTGCCACTTTCTAATAGAAAATACAGATTTAGACGGACAATTTTCCCAACCTTTTCCCCCAGTTAAAAAAAATTATTTCTTACTTTATATACTATAAAATTTTCACCCTGTGATATACAGTTCTATGGGCTCTGACAAATGCACAGAGATGTATGCCCACCAGAATTATGATGTAGAACGGGTCCATTGACTCCCCCAAATTTTCTCACACTGCCCTCTATAATCAATCCATTCTGCAGCTTATATCCCCTCTCTTCTCTTTTCTGTCTCTACAGTTTTCCCTTTTTGTAATGACATATAAATGAAATCAGACAGTATTAAATCTTTTGGATCTGGCTTTTTCACTTAGCAAAATTCATTAAAAATTCGTGCACGCTGTCACATGTATCAGTAGTTCCTTCTTTTCTGTTGTTGAGTAGTATTGCATTACATGGACATACCACAGTTTCTTTACCTATGCATCCACTAAGGGACAATTCAGTAGTTTTCAGTGCTTAGAGATTATATATAAAGTTTCTATAGACATTTATATACATATTTTTACACAAACTTCAGTTTAAACTTCTACTGGGTGAACACATAGATGAGATAGATCACAGAGTAAGGGTAGATTAAAATTTCTGAGAAAACTTGAGTTGTTCATTTTACATTTCCGTTTTCAATGTATGAGAATTCCAATTGCACCACATTCTCTTAGTACTCTCTTCAGTTCAGTTCAGTTCATTTACTCAGTCCTGTTTGACTCTTTGTGAAACCATGGACTATAGCACACCAGGCTTCCCTGTTCATCACCAACTTCCAGAGCTTACTCAAACTCATATCCATCGAGTCAGTGATGCCATCTAACCATCTCGTCCTCTGTCACTCACTTCTCCTGCCTTCAGTCTTTCCCAGCATCAGAGTCTTTTCCAATGAGTCAGTTCTTCGCATCAGGTGGCCAAAATATTGGGAGTTTCAGCTTCAGCATGACCTTCCAATGAATATTCAGGACTGGTTTCCTGTAGGACTGACTAGTTTGATCTCCTTGCAGTCCAAGGGACTCCCAAGAGTCATCTCCAACACCACAGGTCAAAAGCATCAATCCTTTGGTGCTTAGCTTTCTTTACGGTCCACCTCTCACATTCATACATGACTACTGGAAAAACCATAGCTTTTGACTAGATGGATCTTTGTCGACAAACTAATGTCTCTGCTCATCAATATGCTATCTAGGTTGGGCATAGCTTTTCTTCCAAGGAGCAAGCAAATCTTTTAGTTTCATGGCAGCACTTACCATATGCAGTGATTTTGGAGCCCAAGAAAATAGTCTTTCACTGTTTCCATTGTTTCTCCATCAATTTTCCATGAAGTGATGGGACTGGATGTCATGATCTTAGTTTTTCAAATGTTGAGTTTTAAGCCAGCTTTTTCACTCTCTTCTTTCACTTTCATCAACAGGCTCTTTCGTTCCTCTTTGCTTTCTGCCATAAGGTTGATATCATCTGCATATCTGAGGTTATTGATATCTCTCCCAGCAATCATGATTCCAGCTTGTGCTTCATCTAGCCCGACATTTCGCATGATGTACTCTGAATATCAGTTAAATAAGCAGGGTGACAATATACAGTCTTGACATACTCCTTTTTCAATTTGGAACCAGTCCATTGTTCCATGTCTGGTTCTGACTGCTGCTTCTTGACCTGCATGCAGATTTCTTTGGAGTCAGGTCAGGTGGTCTGGTATTCCCATCTCTTGAAGAATTTTCCAAGTTTGTTGTGATCCACACAGTCAAAGGCTTTCGTGTAGTTACTGAAGCAGAAGTAGATGTTTTTCTGGAACTCTCTTGCTTTTTTGATGATCCAACGAATGTGGCAATTTGATCTCTGGTTACTCTGCTTTTTCTAAATCCAGCTTGAACATCTGGAAGTTCATGGTTCATGTACTATTGAAGCCTGGCTTGGAGAGTTTTGAGCATTACTTTGCTAGTGTGTGAGGTGAGTGCAATTGTGCAGTAGTTTGAGCATTCTTTGGCACTGCATTTCTTTGGGATTGGAATGAAAACTGACCTTTTCCAGTCCTGTGGCCACTGCTGAGTTTTCCAAATTTGCTGGCATATTGAGTTCAGCACTTTAACAGGATCATCTTTTAGGATTTGAAATAGCTCAACTGGGATTCCATCACCTCCAGTAGCTTAGTTTGTACTGACGCTTCCTAAAGCCCACTTGACGTTGCATTCCAGGATGTCTGGCTCTAGGTGAGCATTTAACACCATCATGGTTATCTGAGTCATTAAGATCTTTTTTGTATGGTTCTTCTGTGTATTCCTGCCACCTCTTCTTAATATCTTCTACTTCTGTTAGGTCCATACCATTTCTGTCCTTTATTGTGCCCATCTTTGCATGAAATGTTCCCTTGGTATCTCTAATTTTCTTGAAAAGATCACTAATCTTTCCCATTCTGTTGTTTTCCTTTATTTCTTTGCACTGATCACTGGGAAAGGCTTTCGTATCTCTCCTTTCTATTCTTTTGCATTCAAATGGGTATATCTTTCCTTTTCTCCTTTGCCTTTAGCTTCTCTTCTTTTCTCAGTTTTAAGGCCTCCTCAGACAACCATTTTGCCTTTTGGTATTTCTTTTTCTTAGGGATGGTCTTGATCACTGCCTCCTATACAGTGTCAGGAACCTCCATTCATTGTTCTTCAGGCACTCTGTCTATCAGATCTAATCCCTTGAATCTATTTGTCACTTTCGCTGTATTTGATTTAGGTCATACCTGTAAGGGACTTGATTTAGGTCATACCCGAATGGTCTAGGGTTTTCGCTACTTTGTTTAAGCCTGAATTTTGTAATAACGTGTTTATGATCTGAGACACAGTCAGGATCTGGTCTTATTTTTGCTGACTGTAAAGAGCTTCTCCATCTTTGGCTGCAAGGAATATAATCAGTCTGATTTCAGTATTGACCATCTGGTGATGTCCATGTGTAGAGTCTTGTCTTGTGTTGTTGGAAGAGGGTGTTTGCTATGACCACTGTGTTCTCTTGGCAAAACTCTGTTAACCTTTGCGCTGCTTCATTTTGTATTCCAAGACCAAACTTGCCTGCTACTCCAGGTATCTCTTGACTTCCTACTTTTACATTCCAGTCCCCTAATAAGAAAAGGACATCTTTTTTGGTATTAGTTCTGGAAGGTCTTGTAGGTCATCACAGAACCATTCAGCTTCAGCTTCTTCAGCATTAGTGGTTGGAGCATAGACTTGGATTACTGTGATACTGAATGGCTTGCCTTGGAAATGGACAGAGATCATTGTGTCATTTTTGAGACTGCACCCAAGTACTGCATTTCAGACTCATTTATTGACTATGAGGGCTACTCCATCTCTTCTAAGGAATTCTTGCCCACAGTAGTAGATATAATGGTCATCTGAATTATGTTCACCCATTCCAGTCCACTTTAGTTCACTGATTCCTAAATGTCAATGTTCACTCTTGCCATCTCCTGTCTGACCACTTCCAATTTACCTTGATTCATGGACCCAACATTCCAGGTTCCAATGCAATATTGCTCTTTATAGCATCAGACTTTACTGCCATCACCAGTCACATTTACAACTAAGTGCTATTTTTGCTTTGGCCCTGTCTCTTCATTCTTTCTGGAGTTATTTCTCCACTCTTTTCCAGTAGCATATTGGGCACCTACCGACCTGGGGAGTTCCTTTTTCAGTGTCCTATCTTTTTTGCCTTTTCATATACTGTTCATGGGGTTCTCAAGGCAAGAATACTAAAGTGGTTTGCCCTTCCCTTTTCCAGTGGAACACATTTTGTCAGAACTCTCCACCATGACCCATCCATCTTGCGTGGCCCTACATGGCAGGGCTCATAGTTTCATCGAGTTAGACAAGGCTGTGACCCATGTGATCAATTTGGTTAGTTTTCTGTGATGGTGGTTTTCATTCTGTCTCCTCTCTGATGGATAAGGATCAGAGGCTTATGGAAGCTTCCTGATGGGAAAGACTGACTGTAGGGAAAACTGGGTCTTGTTCTAATGGGTGGGGCCATGCTCAGTAAATCTTTAACTCAATTTTCTGTTGATGGGTGGGGCTGTGTTCCCTCCCTGTTGTTTGGCCCGATGCCAAACTATGGAGGGCTAATGAAGCCAGTAACCGGGAACTCCTTCAAAAGGACTTGTACTCAGTGCCCCTGACCCGGCAGCAGGCCACTGTCAACCCACGCCTCCCTGGAGGCTCCTGGATGCTCACCGGCAAGTCAGGCTCAGTCTCCTGTGGGGACACTGCTCCTTTCTCCTGGCTCCTGGTGTGCACAGGGTTTTGTCTGTGTGCAGTATTCTCTTAGTAGTATCATTTTTCTTACATTTTAGCCATTCTGATAGGCGTGAGTAGTTCTACCCTTATTTTTTTTAATTAATGTACAGTTGATTTTCAATGTTGTGTTAGTTTCTGCTGCATGGCAAAGTGATTCAGTTATACATATGTATACATTCTTCTCTACATTCTTTTCCATTATGGTTTATCACAGGATATTGAATATAGTGCCCTGTGCTATAGTAGAACCTTGTGTTTACCCATCCTATATATAATAGGTTGCATCTGCTAACACCAAATTCCTAATCCATCCTTCCCCCCACATCCCTCCCTTAGCAACCACAGTCCATTCTCTACATCTGTGAGTCTGTTGCTGTTTTTTATATCGGTTCAGTTGTGCCATATTTTAGATTCCACGTGTAAGTGATATCATGTGGTATTTGTCTTTCTGACTCAGTTCACTTAGTATGACAACACATGTCTAAAATCCATACACATCTTTGCCAATGTCATTATTTCATTCCCTTTTATTGTGAGTAGGATTCGACTGTACCTAAGCACCACATCTGCTTTATCCGCTCATCTGCAAATGGACATTTAGGTCGTTTTCATGTCTTGGCTACTGGGAATAGTGCTTCTATGAACACTGGGGTGCATGTATCATTTTGAATTAGTTTGCTTCTAGGTATATGCCCAGGAGTGAGACTGCTGGATCATCTGGTAATTCTATGTTTAGTTTTTTAAAGAACCTCCATACTTTTCTCCATAACGGCTGTACTAATTTATATTCCCACCAACAGTGTAGGAGGGTTCCCTTTTTCCTATATCCTTTCCAGCATTTGTTATTTGTAGATTTTTTGATGATAAGTCATTTGACTAGCATGAGCTTGTACCTCATTGTACTTTTCATGTGCGGTTCTCTAATAATTACTGACATTTAGCATCTTTTCATGTGCCTCTTGGCCATCTGCATGCCTTCTTTGGAGAAATGTCTATTTAGGTCTTCAGTCCATTTTTCAATTGGGTTGTTTTCTTTTCTTTTTTTTGCTCTTTGTTTTATTTTTTACTTTACAATACTGTATTGGTTTTGCCATACATTGACATGAATCCACCACGGGAGTACATGAATTCCCAATCCTGAACACCCCCCCCACCTCCCTCCCCATATCATTTCTCTGGGTCATCCCAGTGCACCAGCCCCAAGCATCCTGTATCAAACCTGGAATGGCGATTAGTTTCTTACATGATAGTATACATGTTTCAATGCCATTCTCCCAAATCATCCCACTCTCTCCCTCTCCCACAGAATCCAAAAGTCTGTTCTATACATCTGTGTATCTTTTGCTGTCTTTCATACAGGGTTATCATTATCATCTTTCTAAATTCCATATATATGTGTTAGTATACTGTAATGATGTTTTTCTTTCTGGCTTACTACACTCTGTATAATCGGCTCCAGTTTCATCCACCTCATTAGAATTGATTCAAATGTATTCTTTTTAATGGCTGAGTAAAACTCCATTGTGTATACGTACTACAGCTTTCTTATCCATTCATCTGCTGAGGGACATCTATGTTGCTTCCATGTCCTGGCTATTATAAACAGTGCTGCAATGAACATTGGGGTACATGTGTCTCTTTCAATTATGGTTTCCTCGGTGTGTATGCCCAGCAGTGGGATTGCTGGGTCATAAGGCAGCTCTATTTCCAGTTTTTAAGGAATCTCCACACTGTTCTCCATAGTGGCTGTACTAGTTTGCATTCCCACCAACAGTGTAGGAGGGTTCCCTTTTCTCCACACCCTCTCCAGCATTTATTGCTTGTAGACTTTTGGATCGCAGCTATTCTGACTGGTGTGAAACGGTACCTCATTGTGGTCTTGATTTGCATTTCTCTGATAATGAGTGATGTTGAGCATCTTTTCATGTGTTTGTTAGCTATCCGTATGTCTTCTTTGGAGAAATGTCTGTTTAGTTCTTTGGCCCATTTTTTGATTGGGTCATTTATTTTTCTGGAATTGAGCTGCATAAGTTGCTTGTATATTTTTGAGATTAGTTGTTTGTCAGTTGCTTCACTTGCTATTATTTTCTCCCACTCCAAAGGCTGTATTTTCGCCTTGCTTATAGTTTCCTTTGTTGTGCAGAAGCTTTTAATTTTAATTAGATCTGATAAAACTCCTAGAGGAGAATATAGGCAAAATACTCTCCAACATAAATCACAGCAGGATCCTCTATTATCCACCTCCCAGAATACTGGAAATAAACAAATGTTTCTTTTCTTGTTGTTGAGTTGTATGAACTATTTTATACTATTATGTTTTTACATTGTATTTCCCTAATGATAGTTCTTTTGGTTCCAACCATCATATTTATACTTCATGTAGCAAGAAGTGAAAGACAACAGGCAAAAAGCACACGCTAGCAGAGGCAGCACCCTTTCTAAGCCCATTCTAGAATCCCCTCCTAACATCTTCTGATAACATTTCATTGGCTAGAAATAGCCACAAGACCTCCCCTGTGTGCATGGAAGATTGGTTAATGTAGTCTGTGGAATGTTTTAATCTGAGTTTATTATCACTTCTCTTAATTAGGAATTTCTAAATACAAAAAAAAAAAAGATAGAATGGATCCTAGTTGGCAGCTCACAGACTCATCACATTGACCTCTCTTCTCCTCTCTGGGCAGACTATTCTTCACCTGCAGCCAGAGAGATCCTCATTAAAATTCATTAGATCATGTCACTCCTGTGCTTGACATAATTCAATGCTTCCAATTTCTCTCAGAGTGAAATCAAGAGTCCTTTCAATGGTTCATAAGCCCTTTCCAGGTCTGCAAGCACCCCACCTTCCGGAATTCACCTGCTACCAATTTCCTCCTTGATCTCCATGCTGCAGCCATACTGCTGTGCTTCCTTTTCTGTGAACAAACCACCTGCCTTCTCACTTCTGGCTCTTTGCATTATTACTCCTTCTGTCTGGATGGTTCTTCCTGCAAACAGCCTCCCTGTTCTCCTCTCGATTCCCACAAGTTTACACACAAATGTTCCTATATCAGAGGGGTTTTTCCTCTTCTATAAAAATCAACCCTTCCCATATTGTTTTCTTGTTCTTAGAACCTAATATCATCTGACATACTTGGTCCACTGGAGAAGGGAATGGCAAGCCACTTCAGTATTCTTGCCTGGAGAACCCCA
>SJYX01020883.1:213212-234145 GCA_006410675.1 Oreotragus oreotragus
TACATCATGAGAAACGCTGGACTGGAAGAAACACAAGCTGGAATTAAGATTGCCGGGAGAAATATCAATAACCTCAGATATGCAGATGATACCACCCTTATGGCAGAAAGTGAGGAGGAGCTAAAAATTCTCTTGATGAAAGTGAAAGAGCAGAGTGGAAAAGTTGACTTAAAGCTCAACATTCAGAAAACAAAGATCATGGCATCCGGACCCATCACTTCATGGGAAATAGATGGGGAAACAGTGGAAACAGTGCCAGACTTTATTTTCTTGGGCTCCAAAATCACTGCAGATGGTGACTGCAGCCATGAAATTAAAAGACACTTACTCCTTGGAAGAAAAGTTATGACCAACCTGGATAGTATATTCAAAAGCAGAGACATTACTTTGCTGACTAAGGTCCATCTAGTCAAGGCTATGGTTTTTCCTGTGGTCATGTATGGATGTAAGAGTTGGACTGTGAAGAAGGCTGAGCACCAAAGAATTGATGCTTTTGAACTGTGGTGTTGGAGAAGACTCTTGAGAGTCCCTTTGACTGCAAGGTGATCCAACCAGTCCATTCTGAAGGAGATCAACCCTGGGATTTCTTTGGAAGGACTGATGCTAAAGCTGAAACTCCAGTACTTTGGCCACCTCATGCGAAGAGTTGACTCATTGGAAAAGACTCTGATGCTGGGAGGGATTGGGGGCAGGAGGAGCAGGGGATGACTGAGGATGAGATGGCTGGATGGCATCACAGACTAAGTCTGAGTGAACTCCAAGAGATGGTAATGAATAGGGAAGCCTGGCGTGCTGCGATTCATGGGGTCGCAAAGAGTCGGACACGACTGAGTGACTGAACTGAACTGAATAGTTTCTGTGTTCATTTCTAGAATACAAGGGAGCAGAAACCTTGTTTTATTAATGCCTCAAGCCTGACACTCAACAATATTTGCCAACAGGATGAAGGTAAAGAGGCGGATGCATGAATGCCAATGAATGGCAGGAACTTGTTATTAGAGAACATTTCCTTTACTGTAGATTCCTCAGTCCTCATTTCTCAGGTGAGTGAAGAGGACTCCAAGTGAGTCTGGGGTTTTTGCAAGAGGGGAACGCGACATCACTCCCCTGGCTGCATATTTGCTGAAACAGAAAATTCTGAGGAGAGGAGTTACCTGGAATCTCCCGATACTACAGAACATGGAAACAGAGGGAGGGATTGGGAGTTTGGAAGGATAAGATGGCATGTGACTTCCTGTCTGCCAAGCCAAATGGAGACCATGAAGGCAGCCAGGCTAAGGCCATACTGAAAGACTTCCACCAAAGTGCCTTCCAGGGTATATCAGTTTTCTAGGGTTGCCATATCAAAGTACCATGGACTGGGTGGCTTAACCTACACAGATTTATTATCTTAGAGTTCTGGAGGCTAGAAGTCCTAAATCAATCAGCAGGGCAGTTTCCTTCAAAGGACTGTGAGGAAGCATCTATTCCATGAATCTCCACTGATTTGCTGGCAATCTTTGGTGTTTATTGGCTTATAGAAGCATCGGCCCAATCTCTACCTTCATCTTCACAGAGTTCTCTCTGTGCACATGTCTCTGCATCCAAACTGCCCCCCACCTTTATAGAGACATTTGTCATACTGGATTTAGGCCTCACCCTAACTGACTCATCTTCACTAACTACATCACAAAGACATTATTTCCAAATAAGGTTACATTCTACGGTACAGAGGGTTAGAGCTTCAACATATGAATTGGGAGAAGGGTAGAAGATGGATACAGATCAGTCCATAACAGTCTCTCTCCAAAGGAAAACACTGAGTTTCTTCAGGGCACCCTACTGGCAGGACACCATCTCACTTCAAATATGGTTATGATAAAAACTAAAAAGTCTTGTGAAAGCCTGGCAAGAAATCTCACTCGAGTGAATGACTCACAGCTTTAGCAAATAAATAATCAACTCATACAGCAAGACTGACACCAGTACCAAAATGCTCTTTTTTCTAAGTCTACTAACAGCAAGCAATAAAATTGAGAACACTTTTAAGTAAAAGATAATCATTTCATTTTTAAAAATCAGTGGCAGCAACTTTTGCTAATCAAATGTAATTTCCATTAGTTGAGAGAAAAATGTATGCCTTGAAGTTTCCTTCTTTGAATGGGATGGGAAGGCTCATATTGGGATATGAGGTTTCATATTTTATTTGTTAACTTAGCTGCTGTTGATTCATCTGTACTCAAGAGTTTACACACTAGGATTAAATGTGAGAAGAGCTTTGCTTTGACGTCAAAAGTATGTTGGGGGCTTTTATTTGCTTTGTTTGCAAATATTGTTCTTGGACTGTCTTATTTGATTTCCTATTATCCAGGGAATTTAGAAAAGTCAGAAACACATCGAAAGTTTATTTATCATCGAGTGACATTAGCACTGTCTTTAAGGAATGGTCCTTGCATGGTTATGGTACATTTATTCAAGACCTCAGAGTCTTTTACAACAGATATTATTTTCTAAGTTATGGCTTCAGAGGTGACTGGAGGCTAGTCCAAGGTTTGTGAATAGATCTTAGAGGTAAAAATCAAGGAGTAAAGAATTATGATTGAATTACTAGCCTGTAGGCTTATCATCGAGTGACATTAGCACTGTCTTTAAGGAATGGTCCTTGCATGGTTATGGTACATTTATTCAAGACCTCAGAGTCTTTTACAACAGATATTATTTTCTAAGTTATGGCTTCAGAGGTGACTGGAGGCTAGTCCAAGGTTTGTGAATAGATCTTAGAGGTAAAAATCAAGGAGTAAAGAATTATGATTGAATTACTAGCCTGTAGGCTTCACTTAGAAAAATGGACTCTCTTTAACACAGTAATCATCATCAGCTGCAATATATCTGGGCATCTGCCATCTAATTAAAACCTAGTCTGACCAACTAAGAATATTATTTATTTAATAAACATCACTAAGCCTTACCATGTGTCTCAGACTATTCTATGAACAGGGATGTAGTGATGAGCAAAGTTCTCCCAAATGTATCTTTCAGTGAGGGAAACAGTAAACAAGATAAATGTATTAGTGTGCTGAATTTAATAGTGTCCCTTTCCCTTAAAATTCATATCCATCTAGAATCTATGGCTATGACCTTATTTAGAAACACAGTCTACAGATGTAATCAAGGTAAGATGAGATCATACTGGATCCAAAGGAGAAAGGGTGGCTTTGATGACGAAATGTACATGCTAAGTCCCATCAACAGTGTTCGACTTCTGTGACCCTATAGAGCATAGCCCACCAGGTGCCTCTGTCCATGGGATTCTCCAAGCAAGAATATTGGAGTGGCTAGCCATTCCCTTTTCCAGGAGATCTTCCCAACCCAGAGATTAAATCCATGTCTCTTACATTTCCTGCATTAGCAGTTGGGTTGGCTCAGACAGTAAAGCATTTGCCTACAATGCGGGAGACCTGGGTTCAATTCCTGGGTTGGGAAGATATCCTGGAGAAGGAAGTGGCAACCCACTCCAGTATTCTTGCCTGGGAAATCCCATGGACGAAGGAGCCTGGGCCACAGTCCATGGGGTCGCAAAGAGTCGAACACGACCGAGCGACTTCACTCTCACTTTCACTTTCTTTACCACTAGTGCCACGTGGGAAGCCACACTCAATTAAAAGGTGAAGGTAAAAGCCGCTCAGTCATGTCCGACTCTCTGCAATCCCATGGACTGTAGCCCGCCAGGCTCCTCTGTCCATTGAATTCTCCAGGCGAGAACACTGGAGTGGGTTGCCATGCCCTCCTCCAGGGGATCTTCCCAACCCAGGGATCAAATCCAGGTCTCCCACATTGCGAGTGGATTCTTTACCATCTGAGCCACCAGGAAGCCCATACTGATTTAAGGTGGGCCCTAAATCCAACATGAAAAGAAACACAGCAAGACCTCATGTGATGATAAAGGCTGAGACTGGGGTGATGCAGCTTCACACAAAGAATGTCAAGGATGATCAGTAACACCAAAATTCAGGAGAGAGGCACGAGCAGATTCTCCATCAGAACCTCCAGAGGGAAACAACCCTGCTACACCTTCATTCTGGACTCCTATCCTCCATAACTGTGGGAGAATAAATACCTGCTGTTTTGAGACAGCTGGTTGTGGTTCTTTGTTACAGCAGCCCAAGGAAACTAGCACAATTTGTGAGTGATAATAAAAGATAAGGAGAGAAAAAAAAGCAGTGAAATGGAACAGAGAGTACCTGGGAGAGAGTGCAATATTACCTTGGCAGGGAAAATCCTCAATGAGAAAATAACAGTGGTTAAAGTCTGAAAGTGATGAGAAAGTAACATATGATGATACCTGGAGAAAGTGGTCCAGACAGGACGCCCTGAGAAAACAGTGTGGCTGGACCGGAATGTCAGGCAGGAGAGGAGGGAGAGGTGATCCACGGCCAGATCATGGACATGCTATGGACTACTGGAAACTCTCTCTCTAGCTTTCACTCTGTGTCAGAGGGAAAAGGAACCTCTTGGAGAGTCTAGAACAGGGAAGTGGCACAGAAAAGTTATAAGATCTGACCTAGATTTTAACAAGATCTTTGCATTACTGAAATTATTTTGAAAAGAATAAGCTGGAAGTAGGTTAGAAAAGTATTGCAATAATCCAGGTAGGAAATGACTTAGACCATGGCAGTAATAGTAAAAGTGATCACTACTACGGGTTCATTTTCAGAGTGTATTTTGTAGATGCAACGATAAAATTTACTGTGGATCAGATGTGGGATGTGAGTAAAAGAGAAGAGTCAAAGATGGCTTTGAGGTGCTTTGTCCAAAGGACTGGAAGTATGGATTTGCTGTTTATTGAAAGGAGATGGGCAGGGGAGGATGAGGCATGGTGAGGAAGATCAAGAATCAGTTTAGGACATGTTAACCGTAAGATGTTATTTAGATATATGTGAGGACATTCTGGGAATACAAGGTGGAGTTAGGGGGAAGTCTGGGCAGGAGATGCAAATGTAGAAGTTGTTGGAACAGAGGCAGCATTATATATCTAGGCATTCATCACTCTCCTGCATAATACTTCTTCTTTTCCTGCAGAAATAGTATTTAATTTTACCATGTGGAGAGGATGACCCTGCCTTCAACTTGTGATGGCTCTACACTCTTCTTGGGGGAAGAACTATAAAAATGACTTATCACAACCTGTTAATGTTTTAGATTAAGTATTTTTATATAAGTCTTCTATTTAATAAAAAAAAATGTTAGGCAGCTCACAATTTTAGGAGACATAAAATAAGAAAATTACAATTAAAAAAGGAAAAATGGCAATCAGAGTAGTTAGGTAAGCCAAGCACCTATGGGTAGATTTCCTTGAGGTTTTTTATGATCATCATACTTTGCAAGAATGAGAAAAGATATCAAATATAGCCTCCATAGGAAATTCTGTATCTTTTTTTTTATCTCTTTGGGAAAAAAAATTAATGTATTATTTTGAATCAATGAATAAAAGGTTTATACCAGTCAATGAGATCAGAACCACAAAATTGTTTTGATTCCTAGTATTAATTAAAAACATTGTCTCCAATGACCCAAATGTATCAATATTTAAGAAATGACTTAAGAGCACTGAAGATGGTGGGCCAGTGACAAAGCCAGGTGGATCTATGATGACCCAACTGGAAGCAAGAAAGAGGTTCAGAGGACAAAGTGAATTCAGTGAGGGCTACACCTAGTGGCTTAGGACTACTATGGCGCAGATTTTCTGTATTCTTACTCAGATGCTGCTCTGAGATCTGATATGTCATCTATGGTTTCTGCTTTTAACCAAAAACTGAGTCAAGTCATGATCCAAGAGGAGTTTCTTCCCACCCATCCATTATGAAACACACAAAAACAATCCTGGGCTAAGAATGGTCCACTTTGGAACCAGTGGTGTGGAACAGGTAAATCATACCATTTGCCTTTAGTTTAAGAATCTGGTGTTGTATGTTCAGTTAAATGGAGCTTTCTTTCTGTGGGCAACAGTGAAAATGTTTTTATTAATTCCTTTCTTCCCAATCTCTCTAGCCAATTCAGAAGTGAAAGTGAAAGTTGTTCAGTCCTGTCCGACTCTTTGCAACCCTATGGACTATACAGTCCATGGAATTCTCCAGGTCAGAATACTGGGTAGCTTTTCTCTTCTCCAGGAGATCTTCCCAACCCAGGGATCAAACCCAGGTCTCCCGCGTGGCAGGCGGATTCTTTATCAGTTGAGCCACAAGGGAAGCCCAAGAATACTGGAGTGGGTAGTCTATCCCTCCTCCAGTGGATCTTCCCAACCAGGGATTGAACCAGGGTCTCCTGCATTGCAGGCAGATTCTTTACCAACTGAGCTACCAAAATGATCTAAAGCAACTGGTATAAGTTAGATATTACAACTGAATGTTAAATTTAACTTTGAGCTTCATAGTAACTAAGTTTTAACAAATACTGCTGCAAAAAGGGTGCCTATAGACTTGTTCCATACAGGGTAGCCACAAACTTTCAATTTGTAAAAAAACTCCAAAAATGCAAAATGTGATAACCTGAAGCAAAATAAAATGAGGTATGCTGTGTAAAAAAAAAAAGTTCAAATTCTTGAAAGACCTATATATTTGCTTGAAAAAAATGTACATTTTTTCTGGAGAAATCTATGAAATGTGTATTGTGCAGGTTTTAATGTCAGGAACATTGGATAAGAGTAGGAAACGCTTACTATCATGATATTGCAAATAACACAAACTATAAATGATCACTTTAGTATCATCCTTATACACAGTGGGTGGTATTACATAAAAATCAAAATGTATCTTCAAGGAACTAGAACCATGAAAACTGACTTTTGATTATATAACTGAGAAATGGAGAGGTTTACGAAAAGTAGAGAAATTCATAACTAAAAGTCTATTAGATATCTATTTTAAAATATCAGATGACTCAAAAATAAAATTTTGGAAAATGCTGACCATCAGCTCATCATGCCTCAAGTGTTGTCATTCTGTAATGTTGATTAAGAGACAATCCTATGATTTATACAAATCTTACAGAAAAATCAAGAAGGAAATAGTTCTCAACTCCTTTTGAGGCCAGCATAACCCTAATACAAAAACCTAACAAAAATAAGAAAATTATAGGCCAATATACTTTATGAATATATATACAATAGACACAAAATAGTAATAAATCAAATTCAACAATCTACAACAAACATAAACACGGAACGCAAGGTTGGTATAAAGATAAACTGATGTTAATTGACACATGAACAGAATTAGAAGAAAAATTATAAAACTATCACTAAAAATAACAAAAAAGCAAAAATTCAGCAAAGTTCAGTACTTATTCATGATTTTGAAAAGAATACTCAGCAAATAAGAGAAGAAAATCTAATAAAGGGAATAGAAGGAAATAGGAATAGAAAGAACAGAAATATTCTAAATGAGGAAAACGAAATTTAATAAAGGGAATATTAGTAATAATAATAATAAAAAGTTAACAGCTAATACAATAATATAAAAGTGATTCACTGAAATCTTTCTCCCTAATACTGGGAACAAGGAAAGATACTAATTCTCACCATTTCTACTCATTTTTCTACTCTGGTACATTAGAAACATTATACTATTATTGTACTAGAATTAATAGGCAAACAGCAAAAAAATCAAAACAAAGCATATGGTTTTGATAGGAAATAAAACTATCATTATTTGCAGTTATGACTGGGTACCCAGAAATTCCTATAGAACCTGCAAAAACAAATTATATTAGAACTGAAAAGTGAATCTAGCAAGTTCGAAGAATATTAGGGCAAAACATATAAATCAATTGTACTTCTACATACAAACAACAAACAATAATAAGGTGCAATCTTAAAACAATACCATTTACTATAGCAACACAAACCATCAAGTACATAGGAATAATTTTAGCAAAAAATTCACAAACTGTATAGATTAAAATCTATAAAAATTTCTGAAAGAAATTAAAGAAAACCTAATAAATGCAAAGATACCATGTTCATAGACTGAAGGACTCAACACTGTCGATAGACATTTTACCCAAATTAATGTTTCAGTACAATCCCAAAATTCCAGCAGAAAAGCTGATTCTAAAATGTTTACAGAAATGCAAAGAATCGGAAGTGGTCTTTTTAAAAAAGAACAAATGAAGATGTACACTGTCTGGTTTCAAATCTCACAATGTAGTAACAGTAATCAACACAGTGTGCTAGTGCTACAAGGATAAACAGATTAACAAAACGAAATAGAGATTTACAGAAAGGGGCCCACACACATATTGATCGGTTTTCAAAGAAAAAATGTCAAGGAATTTCTATGAGGGAAATAAAGTCTTCTGTACAATACTTTAAAAATAAATAAATACATAAATAAACTTCAACTGCTATTCCACTCTCAGTTCAGTTCCGTTCAGTCGCTCAGTTGTGTCTGACTCTCTGCGACCCCATGAATCGCAGCACACCAGACCTCCCTGTCCATCACCATATCCCGGAGTTCACTCAAACTCACGTCCATCGAGTCATTGACTCCATCCAGCCATCTCATCCTCGGTCGTACCCTTCTCCTCCTGCCCCCAATTCCTCCCAGCATCAGAGTCTTTTCCAATGAGTCAACTCTTCGCATGAGGTGGCCAAAGTACTGGAGTTTCAGCATCATTCCTTCCAAAGAACACCCAGGGCTGATCTCCTTCAGAATGGACTGGTTGGATCTCCTTGCAGTCCAAGGGACTCTCAACAGTCTTCTCCAACACCACAGTTCAAAAGCATCAATTCTTCAGTGCTCAGCCTTCTTCATAGTCTAACTCTCACATCCATACATGACTACTGGAAAAACCACAGCCTTGACTAGACGGACCTTTGTTGGCAAAGTAATGTCTCTGCTTTTGAATATGCCATCTAGGATGGTCATAACTTTCATTCCAAGGAGTAAGTGTCTTTTAATTTCATGGCTGCAATCACCATCTGCAGTGATTCTGGAGCCCCCAAAAAATAAATTCTGACAGTTTCCACTGTTTCCCCATCTATTTCCCATGAAGTGATGGGACCAGGTGCCACTCTACACATAAATAATTTGGGGTGGATTATAGATATAAACCTGAAAACTGGAGCCATAAGACCCTAGAGTAGATGGAGATTTCTTAAGTCACAAGAGCACTAGACATTGAAGAAAAAATTGATAAACAGATCCATCACAATTTTAAAATTTTGCTCCTTGAAAACCACCAGTTACAAAATTAACAGGCAAACTGCACACTAGGGAAAAAATATCTGCTAAATCTGTTTTTAAAAATCTGTACCCAGTATATACAAAGAACTCTTACAAATCAATACTTAAGAAAAAGAAATTAACAACCTAATTTTTTAAATGGACAAAATATTTCAACAAACTCTTCACCCAAAACAAGCTATACATGCAAGTGACCAATAGGATATAAAAAAAAGTTCAGTATTATTCAAGGGAAATTCAAAATAAGATCAAAATGAGATACCATTTCATACCCACTAGAATAGTTAACATCAGAAATCACACTGGAACTTCCCTGGTGGTCCTGTGGTTAAGAATCCACCCACCAGTGCAGAAGAGACAAGTTCAATCCCCGGTCCAGGATGATCTCACATGCCACAGACCAACAAAGCTGTGAACCACAACTACTGAATCTGTATGTGACAACTACTGAAGCCCACGTGCCGAGAGCTCGGGCTCTGCAACAAGAAAAGCCGCTGCAGAGTAGCCCTCACTCACCCCTAGAGAAAGCCTGTGCACAGCATGAGGACCCAACATGGCCAAAAGTAAATACATAAATCTTTTTTTTTTTTAATAAAAAACTGATATTACCAAATGTCGGTGATGATGTAGAGCACCTGGAACTCTCATACACTGCCATGAGAATGTGAAAGGGTACAATATTTTGGAGAACTGTTAGGCAGTTTCTTACAAATATACATCTACGTCACGGCTGGCAGTTACATTTCTAGGCATTTACCCAAGAGAACTGAAAACATATATCCACAGAAAGATGTGTACAACAATGTTCGCAAAACTTCCCCATACAGCAAAGCTCTGGAAACAATTCAAATGTCCTGCCATAGGTTGCCCGTTGTAAGAAGAGGCGTGTGAGGACTAAAAAGAGACACAAGGGAACTTCCTGGAGGAAATGGAAATATTCTACACTGTTTTTATGGATGGTGGATGTACACAGTTATTAAAACTAATAAAACTAAATTCAAAATCTGTGCACTTTATTATATGTAAATTATACCTCAATTTCAAATTTTGAAAAACTTTTATAACCAATTTTTAAATTTAAGTTCCTGTGTGTTTTCTTCTGCTGTAAAAGAATGACCAAGATTTTTCTTTAAAAAAAAAAAAAAAAGGAAGGAAGTATTAAATCTGCTTCAGCACTTGAATACTTGGTAATAACTTCATAAATTTATGTCACTTAACAGTAATTTTCAAATGGTATTAAGCAACAGACAGTAAAATCATATATGGGAGCCAAATGTTTTTAGGAAAAAATAAAAACTGAAAGTTCTTATTAACTCTTTCTTTATCCCTAAGTCAAGAGGCTCCTGCACCTTCAGTAAGAAATTCATGTGATCATTAGAAGAATTTGAAGGTCTCTAACAAATAGCAAATACAACTTAATGTGTGGCTTTAAAAGAAGCTTTGTTACAATCACCCAGTGAATGAGTTCCACCGCCAGAAGGGCTTTTCCTTTATTTTGCTATATTCTGCTGAAAGATAACTGTAAGGGTGCAGTACACTTATATTCGGAGAAAATTTTAACCAAGACTATAATTCTTGCCTTGGTTAGCTGATGTCAAGCCCACCTTACTGACAATAATGAGTACACAGGCTCAGTTGTTTCTTAAGGTCACCCTTTCTTCCTATAATAAACCAGGCTGTCAACGTGGAAGAGGTTACTTGAGGCACACTGAAGGTATGCACCAAATTAATTGAAGAACCTCTCCCGATTATTTAAATTACGCTAGTAATAAGAGAAGAAATGACAAACTCCAGTTCTGCAGCATTTAGAAATGAAATTCCTTTTGTAAGAAGGCAATTCTTACCTGCCCTAATCTAGTAGCATTATCATACTAGAAGTTTTGAAAAAGTGTTATAAACGTTGAAACATGTTCTAAAGAATATTCTTTGTTATTTCATTGAAATCTGTTGAGAAAATGAAAGCAAAAAGCACAAGATCTTTTTACTCTGTATCACTGTTATCCATTAACTTGGGCAATGAAGTTCTTTATAGCAGTTATCCACAGTGGAATAGCTGCTTTTCTCACGCACGGCAGGAATAGCTGCTTTTCTCACGCACGGCATCAAGTCAAGTGATTGTTCTGCACCATTAGTTTTGTTCTGTTTCTATCTTTTTTCAGAAAAACTCGTCCACAGTTTTGAAGGACCATACAAGGCATGAGTAGCTCTGTAAATTGGGATCAACCAGATTATTTTGTAAGAACTGAGTAACAACACTTCAAATTCACTCTGATGTAGACCTACCGAGGAGGTATTTAAGGCAAAGTTTGAAAACAGCACTGGCGCTCTTGCCGCTTTCAGTTCTAGCAGGGAGGAACAGTTCAGAAAAACAGTTGCTACTACTCCTAGTATTAAATATTCACAGATGTTCTAAGATGGCAAAGAAAACAACTGATAAAGTTAATAACAAAATTAAAAATTCTTCCTGGAAATACTCTCATTTTTAGAAAAGTCAAACTACAAAGGAAAAATAAAGAAAAAACACAGCTAAAGCAAGTGAAAGACAAAGGGATAATTTCCTTTATAATGGCCTCAGAAAAATCAAAGCACAACAAACCAACAGAAGAATGGAAAAAAGGACAGGAACAGATAAGCTACAAAAACAATAAAAAGCTCTTAAGTATATGATTTAAAAGTATCTTATCTCAGAAAACGAGAAACAAACATCTAAACTAAAATTATATGCAATATTTTATCTACAAAATTGTCAAATATCAAAAAGATTGATAGCCCTCAATGTTGGTGAAACTGGTGAATTGTAGGATGAAATTCATACAATGGTGAGGACGGCACAGAGACAATGAGATAGTATTTGGATCAGTTTGCAAATGTCAATTAAATGGAGAAGGATATTCACTGCCATACTGTTTGCAATAGCATAAGATAGCCATTGATGGGATACCAGTTAAATAAATTATAGAATATACACTGGAATGTGACACTGGAAAGAATGAGGAAGTGCTACGTGTCTGGCTAGTGGAGGCAGTGGGTCTCCGTCTTTAAAGAAGGGGCTTTCAACCCTACATCTCCAACCCAGGATCAGGTCTTAGTATAAGGGAAAAGAAAGATGAATAAATGCTCCTCAGATAATCCTGGCATTCAGAGAGCAAAGGCGGACTGAGGTTTTTTCCAAGTGGGACCCAGAGAGACAAGCCAAGGCGTTATTTTAGTCTGCAGAAAAAGGACAGCCTAGAGAAGGTATATCTGCTACGCATTTCAGGGAATGCAAAAAGCAGGCATGAAAGACAGGGAGAGAGGCAGGGAAGATTATAAGAGGAGGCATTATTAAGCTTGGCCACAACAAAGCATGACTGATTACTGCATTTTTCTGAACCAATCTCTGAGAAGTCATTTGGGAAGGAAAAGTCCCCAAACGGACCTAATCTGAAATACTTAAAACTAGAATTAACTGGGTAAATCTTCTGCCACCAGGCAGCACTGAGGGTCAAAACAGAAATAAGGGTGAATGATAGAAAAAAATAAAGTCGTATTTCTAGCATCCCTGAAGACACAGCTTGAAAATATTGATCATGTCACTTGTATATTGGCTGATTCAATGACAGCAATATTGAGGCTCAAAGCACGTCCATACTGGTCTAAAAAGTCTATCTCAAGAGTAGAATTTGCAAAGAAACACTTGACTATTAATTAATCAATAGGACTGATCTCTTGAGGTAAGTAAAATTTTCTCTAGACAAATATATTAGCTTGCTAAGGCTGCAATAACAAATTACCACAAGCTGAGTGGCTTAAACTCCAGAAATTGATTTTCTCACAGTTCCAAAGGCAAAGTTGAAGTTGTGAACAGAGTTGCTTTCTTCTGAGGTCTCTCCTTGGCTTCTAGATGGCTGTCTTGTCCCTGTGTCCTCACAGGATCCTCCCTTAGAACAAATCTGTGTCCAAATTTCCCCGTTTTGTCTGATTGGATTAAGGTCACCCTAATGACCTCATTTTAACTTCATCACCTCTATAAGGATCTAATCTGCAAATATGGTTTCATTCTAAGGTTAGGACAATAATACAAATTGTTTTTGTGGGGGGAGATGACACTAATGAGCCTATAACAAGTTACCTTTTCTTCTTTTTCTTTTCTTCCTTTTAAAAATGTGTGTTAAGTGCCATGAGGCAGCCAGACATAGGGAAGGATCTTTAAGGGCATGGCCTGAATGCCTGTGCAGAGAGGCTGAGGAAGGGAAACAACTGAGAGGCTGGTGCAAACTAGCACAGCCATATCAGACCTCCTGAAAGAAACAAAAGTAGATTTTAAGGATTGGCAAGGCATTCTCTGCTCTTGGTTAGGTGACCTGGCATTAAACATGATAGTTTCCCTTATATTAATTTATTAACGCATGCCATCCTAATAAAATTACCAAGAAATTATTTAACAGTTAGATAAGTTGATAACTAAAATTTACATAGAAAAACAAATATGCAAGAATAGCTAGGAAAACACCCAAAGAGAAAAATTACAGAGGGAAACTAGCCATATCATACATTAAAATACACTATAACACACTACAAAACTTCTGTAATTAAAAGCATGGTATTGGCACACTTTTGTGGACAACTGGATTGATAGAAAAGGATAAAAAGTCCAGAAACAGATACAAGTATCAATGAGCACTGAGTATATGCTACAAATGGCATCTTAAATCACCAAGATAAAAACATGCATTTTAATAAATGGTGCTGGGACAACTGATGGATGTTGACAAGTTGATTAGAAAAGTTAAAATTAGATAAATATCTCACACTGTACACAAAAATGTTATACACTATTCATAGCAGTATGGGCTAGCAATTCTAAAATCTTTTACATGTATTCTAGCACTGAACAAATAAGTAAAGGTATTGCACATATTAAGATCCAGCTTTCTCATTGTAGGGGAAATGAAGTTAAAAAAAAGAAAGGAGCAGACTTCCTTGGTGGTGCAGTGAATAAGAATCCGTCTGCCAGTGCAGGGGACATGGGTTTAATCCCTGGTCCAGGAAGATTCCACATGCCACGGAGCAACTAAGCCCAGGTACCGCAGCTACTGAGCCCCAGCTCCAGGACCCACAGTCCGCAACTACTGACACCCACGCGCCTACAGCCTGTGCAATGCAACAGGAAGCCCGCTCACCACAATCGGAGAAAGCCCGTCCACAGCAGCGAAGACCCAGTGCAACCGTAAATATCAATAAACACATGAAAATGAGGAAAGAAGGAAGGCCACAAAAACCTTGTGGTGATGGACTGGAGTCAGAGATACCAATCTGCGCTCAGTTTTTAATGCATATGCAGATTTATGAATATAGACATAAGTGTAAATAAATATGTGTACAGTTGGGTTAGTATATATGCTGCCCACTGAGAGGACCTGGGATCAATGATCTTACAGTAACAAGGAGCACACCCAGTACCCAGAGCCTCATCTTCTAAATACTGTTCTCCAAAAATGAAAGCAGGCTCCTTAGAGGACAAGCTGATATCAGGACTAGAGCAGAGAAAATATAACGTAAGTCCGGGACATCTCATGGTGCTAGAAAAATAAGAAAGTGTACAAAAAGAATGAGATATGTCAGAGGGACACAATAGCCAACGGCAAGGAACGCCAAACAGGCAAAGTTTGAACAATGAAAGAAAAAACCGAAGAGAAGAGAGGAAGAAAGGGAGGAAGGAAGGGAGGGAGGAAGAAAATAAGAGAGGAAAAGAGAAAGTGTTGGATTTATAAGCCATGTAAGTAAAATAAATATCCAGGAGACCCTACAGTATAAATACTTGAATAAATAAATAAGTTGAGGATACAGGACATCTCTTATCAGAAAAATTCCCACTAATAAATGTAAAAATAAAGATGGAATTAGAAAATTACCATGATCCCAACACAACAGTAATATCTGTTACAGGCAAGCTCCACTGATGGATGCTAATATTGTTGGGCAAAAGTTTGATGAAAAAGATATTACTCCACTCTCAAAATTTCTCCCCGACTATAATTATCAATTTCCAATGCATAAATAATAACTTTACAGTGGAAACCCAGCAGACACTACCTTAACCAAGTGATGAAAATTATTGCTGGGATGCACTGAGAAGGATGCAACATCACGGGTGGTATTTTTGTTGAACAAGCACAACCTTACTCTAATGATGACAGGACATCAGTCAAACCCCAAATGAGAGAGAGAGTCTGCAAAACATCTCAACAATACTCATCCAAATTGTCAAGTTGATGAAAGATACAGAAATAATGTGTCATAGGTTGCAGGAGACTAAGGAGACGGATGTAGTAAGTGCTGGTGAAGTTCTTGATCGGGTTCTTGGACAAGAAAAGGATATTTTGAATACAGGGAAACTGGTGAAATCTGAACCACAACTCTGTGTTGATCAGAAGTGTATCAGTGTTCATTTCTTGATTTTGGTCATTGATTTTAATGGTTACATAAGTTACTGACATCAAGAAAAGCTTGGTGAAAAGTGTATGTGAACTAGACACAATTTTTGCAACGTTTCTGTAAACCTAAAATGTTTAGGCTTTTTAAGAAGATATTAGGGAGAGACAACCATTTCTTAACTGCTACATGAGAAGCAGGATTCAAAAGAGAAGAATCCTGGAGATAAAGTAACACAGCAAAGCAACACAGCGAAAGGAACTACAAAAGCAAAATGGAACTACACGTGGAAGACACAGTCTAACAACTGTTATTCTTTCGAAGAAACTTCCAGTCCATAATCAGTGCCTGATCTGGATCCTTAACTCTTATCAGAGGAGTACAGAAGTAAGAGTCTTTGGAGGTCAAAGCATGTGCCATTGATGTCTACTCAAAAGCTATTGAGGGTTGATTAGGAAGTATATTCAGGAACAGCTCAGTTTGGTGACTGATAAACAAGTGGGGCTCAGTAAAGTCTAGTTCCTGAAGGCCACAGATGGGTTAGTGTCTATCCCCTGCCCTCACATGTACACAGAAGAGAGAGAGCTCTTGTTCCACTGTCCAGGAAGGATCAATCGTGTTCTTGTTAGTCGCTCGGTCCTGTCCAACTCTTTGCAACCCCAAGGACTGTAACCCGCCAGGCTCCTCTGTCCATGGGATTTCCCAGGCAAGAATACTGGAGTGGGTTGCCATTTCCTTCTCCAGAGGGCCTCCCAGACTCAGGAATCAAACCCACATCTCCTGCACTGACAGGGAGATTCTTTGCCACTGAGCCACCTGGGAAGCTCCAACTGGGTACAAGGGAGAGAAGAAGAAGAAAGGGAACTCTTGTTCTACTATCCATGAAGGATCAACAGGAATGAAGTTTCAAGTCTCTTCTCTGAATGTTGAAGTCACGGAGTCACTAATGAGACCAGGCCATAAAACCAGCGAGCTGCTCAAAAGCAAGACAGACTCCTTTATTTCTCAGTCACTACGGGCTGCCTGCTTCAAGTCTATAAAACAAACACATTTTTAAAACCCCTGGCTTCCTCCTCCATGCAGTAAGCAAGTTCAGTTCAGTTCAGTTGCTCACTCTTGTCCGACTCCTTGTGACCCCATGAATCGCAGCACGCCAGGCCTCCCTGTCCATCACCAACGCTTGGAGTTCACTCAAAACTCACGTCCATCGAGTCAGTGATGCCATCCAGCCATCTCATCCTCTGTCGTCCCCTTCTCCTCCTGCCCCCAATCCCTCCCAGCATCAGAGTCTTTTCCAATGAGTCAACTCTTCACATGAGGTGGCCAAAGTATTGGAGTTTCAGCTTTAGCATCATTACTTCCAAAGAACACCCAGGGGTGATCTCCTTTAGAATGGACTGGTTGCATCTCCTTGCAGTCCAAGGGACTCTCAAGAGTCTTCTCCAACACCACAGTTCAAGAGCATCAATTCATCGGCACTCAGCCTTCTTCACAGTCCAACTCTCACATCCATATACGACTACTGGAAAAACCATAGCCTTGAGTAGAGGGACTTTTGTTGGCAAAGTAATGTCTCTGCTTTTCAATATGCTATCTAGGTCGGTCATAACTTTCCTTCCAAGGAGTAAGCATCTTTTAATTTCATGGCTGTAGTCACCATCTGCAGTGATTTTGGAGCCCAGAAAAATAAAGTCTGACACTGTTTCCACTGTTTCCCCATCTATTTCCCATGAAGTGATGCAGTAAGCAAAGAGACATCTAATTTGGCTTCTTGCGTGCCTAAAGCTTTCTGCCTGCAGGTAAGTGGGTAAACCAGAATTGCACAGGTCCCAAGGTCATTTCTCAATGGCCACACTCAATTTAGTCCCTTACTAAAAAGCACTGCTCTAAGCAACAGATTAATGAACTATCGTTTGACACTTTCATAACATTTATATTTTTATCCGTGTTCTTGTCTTTATGGACATACTCAGTGAACTTTGGAAGTGAACAGAAAAGGAGTGATGAAATCTAGGCATTAAGCCTGACCCTAAACTTCCTAACATTCTGTTATCTTCATAGAGACTTGGATTTAGGGTAATTATAATGTGATCTTTGTCAACAAAGATTTTCTGAATTCTAACCATGCCTGAATTATCAACTGGAGCTCTCTTTCGTGAAACAAAAATAAAATCCAAGGGCAGAAGCTCTACTCTATTGAAAGAATGATTTAAATTCTAATCAACTCTGGCTGCCAGAGTAAGAGAAGGAACTAGAAAACACAGTATAAGAATCTTTTAGTAGCTCCACTTTGGCAGCAGATACATCAATGAAGTGATCATCAGCCCAGGGACTGGTACTCCATCAAGCTTCCTTTCCCCAAAGCCTGCTACTTACATAATCCTTTAAATATTTATTGAACTATCAAGCGTACTATAAGATCATGTGACAAAATGTGGTATAAACAATATGGTGTAAGAAGTCAAAGAAAGAAAAAATCAGCATTGCCAATCATATGTGAGGAAGGCTTCAGGAGGATGTGAAAACTGATAAGTTTCTAGAGGATTTATATTTGTCACGGTCAAGACAAGTGCACGTCAAAAAATGGTGTGCTAGGCCAGATTAACGGCCCCACAAAGATGTTCATGTCCTAATCCTGGAACTTGTGAATATGTTACCTTACATGGCAAAGGGATTTTGCAGATGAGGTGATTAATATTATAGACTTTGGGGCAGTGGGATTGTCCTAGATTATTCTGGTAAACCCACTCTAGTCACACGAGCCCTTAAAAGCAGAAGAGGAGGGCAGAAGGATCAATCAAGGAGATGAGAAGACAGAAGAAGCAGCAGAGCGATCTGGAGCTTGAGAGGGACTTGACTTTCTGTTTCTGGCTCTGAAGGTTGGAAAGGTGCCACAAGCCAAAGAAGGCAGGTGGCTCCTAGAAGGAGCTTTCAGTTGACACTCAGCAAGGAAAGAATCCTTAATCCTACTATTGCAAGGAACTGAATTCTGCCAGCAACCTAAATGATCCTGCAAGTAGAATCTTCTCCAGGACCTCCAGAAAAAAGAAAAAAATGTAGCCCTGCTGACACCCAGCTTTAGTCCAATGATACCCATACAGAACTTCTGACCTACAGAACTATAAAATAATAAATTTGTGCTGCTTTAAGCTGCTAAACTGATCATTTATTACAGCAAAAATAGAAAACTAATTAACGTGGGCACAGGTCCCAGAGCTTGCTTGGGGAACCTCTTTCAAAATCATTATTTCTATTTAGGTCTTATGCCCATTTTTTGATTGGGTTGTTTGTTTTTTATATTGAGCTGCATGAGATGCAGAAAAACAAATCTCATATATTAATGCATATATGTGGGATATAAAAGAATGGTATAGATGATCTAATTTGCAAAGCAGAAATAAGAGAAACAGATATAGAGAAGAAATACATGGATACTAAGGAGCAAATGGGAGTGGGGGAAGCAATTGGCAGACTAACATTTACACATATACATACACTATTGATACTATGTATAGATAACTAATGAGAACATACTGTATGGCATGAGGGAACTCTACTTAAAGGTGGTCTGAGTGGGAAGAAGTCCAAAAGGAAGGGGATACATTGCGTATACATGTATCCATGTATTTGCAGTCTTTCCAGGTGGCTCAGTGATAAAGAATCCATCTGCCAACGCAGGAGACTCAGGAAATTTGAGTTAAATCCCTGGGTCAGGAAGATGTCCTGGAGTAGGAAATGGTGACCTGCTCCAGTATTCTTACTCGGAAAATTCCATTGACTGAGGAGCCTGGCAGGCTACACAGTCCTTGGGATCACAAAGAGCTGGACACAACTAAGACACAGAGGCAGATATGTATATGTATGGCTGATTCATTCTGCTGTACAGCAGAAATGAATGCAAGATTGTGAGGCAACTATACTCCAATAAAACTAAAGGCAGAAAAAAAATTTTTTTTTCATTTACTTATTTCTTATGGGCTACACAGCCCATTAGGTACACCATGAAATGTGACTATATTTACACCGCCCCAGCTGAGAATCCTCAAAGTGGCTGCCATGGACTTAGTCCATCTCTAGATTCTTGACATATAGGTCTCCATGCCCTGAAACATGTAGCCCTAATACCTTGAGCGGAATTCAATGAACAGAGAAAGGATATCTAACCAAAGACAACCAAAATAGTTTATCAGATGTTTAGCAGGTGACCCAGGAGCATGCTCTATTCCATGATGAATGGGTGATAGAATCAAATCCTCTATTCAACTCCAAAAGAGTCATCAGACAGTTATTAGAAAAAGGAGACAAAGAAAGAAAAGTATTTAAAAAAAAGCTTCTGCACAACAAAGGAAACTATAAGCAAGGTGAAAAGACAGCCTTCTGAATGGGAGAAAATAATAGCAAATGAAGCACCTGACAAACAACTAATCTCAAAAATATACAAGTAACTTATGCAGCTCAATTCCAGAAAAATAAATGACCCAATCAAAAAATGGGCCAAAGAACTAAACAGACATTACTCCAAAGAAGACATATGTATGGCTAACAAACACATGAAGATGAAAGATTACTGTTGAATCACGAAGCCGGGATTCTTGGCCCCCGGAGGAGAAGAATTCAATCCGGGGCCAGAGACAAGGCTTGATCGCTCAGAGCTTTTGTGTAATAAAGTTTTATTAAAGTATAAAGGAGATAGAGAAAGCTTCTGACATAGGCATCAGAAGGGAGCAGAAAGAGTACCCCCCTGCTAGTCTTTAGCTGGATGTTATATAGTCACCAGCAGTCTGTTAATGAAAGAAAGGACTGTCTCAAAACTTAGAATGGCACTAGGCCCCGCACCCAAAAGAGTATTTTGGGATAACCTTGGCTGGGAAGGGGAACCAGAGATCAAATTGCCAACACCTCTGGATGATCAAAAAAAGAAGAGAGTTCCAGAAAAACATCTATTTCTGCTTTATTGACTATGCCAAAGCTTTTGACTGTGTGGATCACAATAAACTGTGGAAAATTCTGAGAGAGATGAGGATAACAGACCACCTGACCTGCCTCCTGAAAAATATGTAAGCAGATCAGGAAACAACAGTTAGAACTGGACATGGAACAACAGACTGGTCCCAAATAGTAAAAGGAGTACGTCAAGGCTGTATATTGTCACCCTGCTTATTTAACTTATATGCAGAGTACATCATGAGAAACGCTGGGCTGGAAGCAGCACAAGCTGGAATCAAGATTGCCGGGAGAAATATCAATAATTTCAGATATACAGATAATACCACCTTTATGGCAGAAAGTGAAGAACTA
>SJYX01020883.1:238776-280611 GCA_006410675.1 Oreotragus oreotragus
AATTTAGAAAGATGGTAATGATGACCCTGTATGTGAGACAGCAAAAGAGACACAGATGTGTAGAACGGACTTTTGGACTCTGAGGGAGAGGGTGAGGGTGGGATGATTTGGGAGAGTGGCATTGAAACTTGTATACTATCATGTAAGAAACGAATCGCCAGTCTATGTTCGATACAGGATACAGGATGCTTGGGGCAGGTGCACGGGGATGACCCAGAGAGATGATATGGGGGGGAGGGGGGAGGGAGACTCAGGATTGGGAGCTCGTATACACCCGTGGTGGATTCATGTCAATGTATGGCAAAACCAATACAGTATTGTAAAGTAAAATAAAGTAAAAATAAAATTTAAAAAATATATCTTTCTACAAAGGAAAAAAAAAAGTTATTCAGAAGATAACAGAAAGCATGACTATAAGCCACAAGTTAGTAAAACCCTGCACTTATAGGGGGGAAAAGAAGGGAACATAGGAACTTATGTGATAACAGTAACAGCAGTAGAAACACAGGGTCCAAACTTGTGCAGGAGAAAGGAAGCAAAAACTTCTGCTGTTGAGGAGACACAGAAGGAATAAGATGGCATGAACAGTGTGGCACTTGAACAGACTTCTAAATTCCATGAGCCTTCTGTGAAAGCTTCCCACTGTTCATCTACTATTCTATGCGTCCTTGCAAGAAGACTTTTTTCTCCTTAGGTGACCTGACATCTCTCTTACCTTGCAACCTGAAGAGATGAACCAGCTCACAGGTTCACATGACTCACCCTATTACTTCCTGAGGGTGACCTGTCCTGCCAAATGAAAAGAGATTTATTTCTCTGTGAAAACCTAGAGGGGTGTGAAGGCATGGGAGGTGAGAGGGAGGTTCAAGAGGGAGGGCACATATGTATATCTATGGTGGATTCATGTTGATGTATGCTAGAAATCAACACAATATTGTAAAGCAATTACCCTCCAATTAAATAAATTTTTTAAAAAAATAAAAAGATTTATTGTAAGGGGCTCTTAACTTCTGACATCTGTAGATTTCATTTATTGTTGTCCTTCAGGTTACTTATTGAGAAATTGACTATGATTTCCTAGAAACTACCCTGATAACCAGCTATTCAAAATACCAGTATCAGAAGTAAGCAGAGCCAGATTAGATGAGCAGGAAATCAAAAACTTCCCTTAATCCTACACAGAAGTATCATTTAGCAGTTAACTATATGCATAATCAAAATCTAGTATTTTCAGTTGTTTCACGGTTAGTAGTTCTTTTTCCCTTATAACAATATGAATTTTGAGAAAGAATTTCTATGCTATTTCAACCATGTAGAATACTTAGTTATATACCTAATAAATGTGCATTAGTTCATTACCTTGGGGACTTCTGACAGAATCATGTTGTTTAACAGAAAGATGATGAAAGCCCTCCCAGCATCATCAAAGGCCATCTGTATTCTCTTTCTACCTCTTCCTACTCTCCCTGACCAACCTTCATGAAAGAATCCTCTGCTGAAGAGTCCAAACATGCAAGAATAATACCCTACCAATAGTAGACACTGGACTAACTACTTGAATATGTGTTTCTAATAACAAATGGGTAGGTAGAGAGATGATGGTATGATCATGGTTTCCTTACCATGTTTAGCTATGGGTAAATATGACTACCGTTTGCTGAACAGCTGTGTAGCTGGCCCACAGTCATGCATTATGACTGACCTTCACGAAAACTTCTGTGAAAGTTCACTTCACTTGAGAGGTGAAGAGCTGGAGTTGAGAGGGACTTTGTTGCTTGTCCAAAGCATTCAGCAATGAAAGGCAGAGTGGATATTCCCAAGCCATTACACTCTAACATCCTCATGCCTCCCACTCCCTTATTTACTGATTTTAAGTACGTAAGTAAACAGATCCTGATTATCTCAGGAAGGGGAGAAGCAGGGTTATGAGCCTCACTTTAGTCCGCCAAGTTTAACTGAAGGTCAGTGGTCTGTGCTACAGCTTCAAGGAGAAAAGGTTTGTACTGGGACGTGGTGCCACCTGTCGGTTAATCCATGAAACTGGTGACGCAGGTATTCAAGAGTTTCACCCCACACCCACACCCCCATGTAAGAGTTCTTTAAAAACAGGAGCCATATGAAGAACTTGACTCTCAGTCCCATTCTTTTCCACCTCCAGCCTCCAGAGTCTGTATCCAACCAGCTGGTGCTACACAAAAATTACTGAATTTAGAAAGCAGTCCCTGTTCTCCCACTCACTACTAAGAACCCTGAGGAGGTGAGTTAGTTTCCTTGAGTTTGAATTTCTCACTCACAAAATGAAATGATACCTTCCTAAATGTCGAGTTTATTATGAGGATCAAATGAGATAATGTATAATAAAGTGAGGTGTAAACAGAATAACATTCTATAGGCCTTAGGCTATTGCCACACTTCATTGGGACCTACACTATTTTTTATTTAGAGTTTGACTTATTTGAGAGTTCCTCATGTGCAGTGGATCTGTTTCTCCACCACTGGACCACAGATTCCCTGATTTTATTCCTGTCTGCCTGTGCCAGAGTAATCTCTGAATGTAACAGTCTCTTCTCCTGGATTATAAATTCCCAAGGATTGGGCAGTCCATATCAATCTTTATATACTCATGGTACATAGCCCCATGTCGCAGGAGTTCACATATGTATTTAAATTTAAAATTTGTTTTTTCCTCAATAATCATGTGGTATTGAATGAGAATCATCTGTGAAATGATTCATTAAAAGAAAAGAGATGACTTTTAATTAAAGGTAATCTTGAGAGAGGCAAAGGAGGAAAAGTGGATTTTAAATAGGCACAGGCAAAAAATCTTGCATAAAAGAACAGAGGGTAGAAATGCTGATTGCTGGGTGCCAGTAATCCCCTGAGAACTGTCAAGATTCTTTTTTCAAAATTCTTTCACGAAACAGTCCACAGGACAGAGATGTTAAATGACTTACCCCTAAATTATAATGTACAAGTCAGGATAGGAACATGTTTTTGTTGATTTTCCGCCCAATATTCTTCCACTATGTCACATCACCTCACGACATGGAGAGAACTCAGATAATCACAATGCATATGTATACATACATACATATTTTATATAGAGAGACAGAGTTTGTCAAACTCCTATTCACACTTCAAAACCCACCTCAAATGTCACTTTTTGAAAAGCCTTTCATGATGCCCTCAAGTAGAGGTCATGGCATCATTCTCTGTAATACTATGAGAAAAAACAATCCATTTTCTATTTACAGGGCTTTCTTCCCTTGCCACCCCACCACCACCACTTAAATTGTTTGTATGCTATCCTGCAATTTAACACAATGTTTGGCACATATTAGATGACCAATAATCATTTGATTCATTAAAAGAAAAGAGATGACTTTTAATTAAAGGTAATCTTGAGAGAGGCAAAGGAGGAAAAGTGGATTTTAAATAGGCACAGGCAAAAAATCTTGCATAAAAGAACAGAGGGTAGAAATGCTGATTGCTGGGTGCCAGTAATCCCCTGAGAACTGTCAAGATTCTTTTTTCAAAATTCTTTCACGAAACAGTCCACAGGACAGAGATGTTAAATGACTTACCCCTAAATTATAATGTACAAGTCAGGACAGGAACATGTTTTTGTTGATTTCCGCCCAATATTCTTCCACTATGTCACATCACCTCACGACATGGAGAGAACTCAGATAATCACAATGCATATGTATATATACATACATATTTTATATAGAGAGACAGAGTTTGTCAAACTCCTATTCACACTTCAAAACCCACCTCAAATGTCACTTTTTGAAAAGCCTTTCATGATGCCCTCAAGTAGAGGTCATGGCATCATTCTCTGTAATACTATGAGAAAAAACAATCCATTTTCTATTTACAGGGCTTTCTTCCCTTGCCACCCCACCACCACCACTTAAATTGTTTGTATGCTATCCTGCAATTTAACACAATGTTTGGCACATATTAGATGACCAATAATCATGAATTCATACTTATTCAATGCTGCTCTGGGCATAGCTGCCTTCTGGGAACTCACTGTTGATATAAGGCATGATCTCTTTTACCTAGTTATATCTAGGGAAGTATTAAAAAAAATAAAGTGACAGAAAAATAAATATCATGATTTAAAAGATTAACCAAGACTCTGAATGGCACTTAGAAATTGCCCATTTTTAGAATGTTAAATATCAGTCAACAGTGAAGGACTCTAATAGAATCAGGCCATAAATGTTATCTAGTGGATAAATGTGGGAGTAAGGGGTTCAGGCTCTGGAGTTTGGGGTTCAAATCCTAATGTATTTTCTATGAACTTACATATGTGATTTCAATTCTCTAGGCCAAAATCTATTACCTTTGGTCTCCTTTTTTAAAATCTTGTTAGCAAACCATATTCAGGCTCACTCCTTTTACCTTATAAGCATATTCTTAACAAAAAGCCTAGCGATCCCTTTAACATGTAAGACATTCTGTGCAAAGCCCCCAGTTGTACTCTTGGGGATGGGGGCTAGGGGACAGAACTATCCAGACAGTTCCAGGCAAAAGCAGAGCTTTATCATTACTCTGAAATCCCTGATGTGAAAAAGTCTGTATTCGAAGCTTATCCATTTTCACATGAAATTCTACCATTGACTATTTCAACATGATAAAAGGAATCCTTAGAGTTACTAAATATAATTCAGGTCAGTTCAGTCGCTCAGTTGTGTCCGACTCTTTGTGACCCCACAGACTGCATCACGCCAGGCTTCCCTGTCCATCACCAACGCCCGGAGTTGACTCAAACTCACGTACATCGAGTCAGTGATGCCATCCAACCATCTCATCTTCTGTCATCCCCTTCAAATATAACTGGTTATTAAAATGAATTCAAATTTTTTTGCCTGTTTGTTTGTAGAAGTTTCTAGTTGATGATCACTGTCAAGAATTTGAACCAACTGTCCTTAAAAAAAATCTGGTCAGAAATTATGTTTCAAGCCTAAAATCTGATGCCAAAATTATATGGTCATAGAAGTGAGCTCATGTGCCTTATTTAAAACATGCCAAGAGCAGATGCAAACTATTATACTAGGCTGGTGCAAAAGTAACTGCGGTTTTTGCACTGCTGAGATTTGCCATTTGATACTTGAATACATTCTTAAATAAATGTGGTTATGTTTTATATGTCATTTTAATGTGCATTTCTCACTTTATGTTTTTTTGCTAATGACTCATTATTTGATTATTTTATATGTATGTGTATTTCCATTTATATGACTGTGGAAATGATGTTAAATGATGAGCAAATCTGAGCAAATTTCTTATCCGAGTTCAAAACTGGTCATAAACCAGTAGACGCAACTCACAACATCAACAACGCATCTGGCCCAGGAACTGTGAATGAACTTACAGTGCAGTGGTGGTTTAAGCAGTTCTGCAAAGAAGATGAGAGCCTTGAAGGTAAGTAGCATAGCGGCTGGCCATCAGAAGTTGACAAGAACCAACTGAGAGCAATTGTCAAAGCTGATCCTCTTGCAATCACATGAGAATTTGCCAAAGAACTCAGTGTTGCCCATTTTTTGGTCATTCAGCATTTGATCAAACTGGAAGTTGAAAAACTGGGTGCTCCATTAGCAGACGGAAAACAAAACAAAAAAAAAATCGTCATTTTGAAGTGTCTTTTCTTATTGTCCGCAACAAAGAACCATTTCTCAATCAGATTGTGATGTACAACAATAAGTGGCAACCGTTGACAGCCAGCTCAGTGGTTGGACCGAGAAGAAGCTCCAAAGCACTTTCCCAAAGAAAGGTCACGGTCACTGTCTGATGGTCTGCTGCCCATCTGATCCACCACAGCTTTCCGAATCCCTGCAAAACTCAGCAAATTGATGAGATGCCCCAAAACTCCAATGCCTGAAGCCAATACTGGTCAACAGAAATGGCCCAATCTTCTCCACAACAACACCTGACCACATGTTGCACAATCAGTTCTACAAAAGTTGAACAAATTGGGCTACAAAGTTTTGCCTCACCTACCATATTCACCTGACCTCTTGTCAACTGACTACCACTTTTTTAGGCTTCTCAACAACTTTTTCCAGGGAAAATGCTTCCACAATTAGCAGGAGGCAGAAACGCTTTCCAAGGGTGCACCAAATTCCAAAGCATGGATTTTTTATGCTACAGGAATAAACCAACTTATTTCTCGTTGCCAAAAATAACTGTAATGGTTCCTATTTTGATTAATAAAGATGTTGATTAATTGATTAATTAATTAAAATTATATTAATTTGCACCTTGCTGGGTTTTTTGTTGTTGTTGTTCAGTTGCTCAGTCATGTCTGACTCGGCAACGCCATGGACTGCAGCACACCAGGCTTCCCTGTCCTTCAACACCTCCCAGAGCTTGCTCAGACTCATGTCTATTTTGTTGGTGATACCATCCAAGCATCTCATCCTCTACTATCCCCTTCTCCTCCTGCCTTCAATCTTTCCCAGTATCAGGGTCTTTTCAGCTCTTCGCATCAGATGGCCAAAGTATTATAGCTTCAGCATCAGTCCTTCCAATGAATATTCAGGGTTGATTTCCTTTAGGATTGACTGGTTTGATCTCTTTGCTGTCCAAGGGACTCTCAAGAGTCTTCTCCAACACCACAGTTCAAAAGCATCAATTCTTCAGTGCTCAGTTTTCTTTATGGTTCAACTCTCACATCCATACATGACTTTTGGAAAAACCACAGCTCTGACTATACGGACCTTTGCTGGCAAACTAATGTCTCTGCTTTTTAAGCCTAGTTATAATGATTTAAAATTCAGAGTCTGAAACCACAATTACATTTGTACCAAGCTAATATATGTAGGCTGGACAGACAACAAGGTCCTATTGTATAGCACAGGGAACTACATTCAATATCCTGAGATAAACCATAATAGAAAAGAACATGAAAAAGAATATACATATGTATAACAGAATCACTTTGCTGTACAGCAGAAATTAACATAATATTGCAAATCAACCATACTTCTCTAAAATTGAAAAAATAAAATGGGGCAAGATTTATTGTTTTTATTTTAAAAGTCCTTGTTCTTTTGTTTTTATTTTTCTTCTAATAGTTATATAACACAGGGAAAATATTATAACTTGTTTTCCACCAAGCCCCATTATAGATATTCCCAAGTCCCCTTCAGTTTTCTCAAGTCTGCATGCAAGTGTTGTCAACTACTTGCATGCTACTACATGAAACGGTATTGAAAAGTTCTGGAGGAACGGTTAGGAGAGACTGAGAAAGCAACCTGGTTCAGATTCTCATTTCAGAATCCATTAACTCAGACGAACACTTTCTGAACTGTAGCTTCCTTATCTATACAAATGAGGATAACAATAGCTACTCTATTCCTTCCTTGAGAGAACTACATGAGTGATGTATGTAAATCACTTGGCACAGTGCCCAGTATGTAGTAATTGCTGTGACTGCAACCCCATGGACTATACAGTCCATGAAATTCTCCAGGCCAGAGTACTGGAGTGGGTAGCCTTCCCCTTCTCCAGGGGATCTTCCCAACCCAGGGATCAAACCCAGGTCTCCCACATTGTATGTGGATTATTTACCAGCTGAGCCACAAGGGAAGCCCAAGAATACTGGAGTGGGTAGCCTATCCCTTCTTCAGTGGATCTTCCCAATCTAGGAATCGAACCAGGGTCTCCTGCACTGCAGGTGGATTCTTTACCAGCTGAGCTTTGAGGGAAGCCCACTGTAATTGCAATAAATAACAGCTGTATCTCCACAAGAGTGGTGAGGAAGTTATTGTTTGATGCTGATGAAAAGCCTCGAATTATAAAACTGATTTTATATGTTATTTCCTTAGACATCCTCAGATAACCAAAACTCTGTCTCTCCTCTATCTGGAACTTTATGAAACACAGTTTAAAAAAAAAAAAAAAAGCCACACACAGACTACAAGAACGCAAGTTGAGAACCTTATTCCCCACATACTGTGCTGAATGTTCTCTTCAATGTATTAAACTGGGCTTGGTACTGAAATGGTCTCAGCAAACTTGCAGACATTTCAGGACACTAAATAAGGATATCTTTAATTCAACCATGAAACCATGAAATGTAGCTTAAAGAACATATTTCATTTTGCTCTGTCATTCTGCTCACTTTTCTCAGGGTTAAATATAGATAAGAAATAAAAATGGCATCATCACTCTATGAAAGAATCTCATGCATTTTTCATAGATGTGTGACATTAATATACCTTGAGTATCCTGAGTCTGTTACTGCGGTCGGTGGCGGGAGATGTGTATAAGAGACAGGAAGTAAGCAGAGCCAGATTAGATGAGCAGAAAATCAAAAACTTCCCTTAATCCTACACAGAAGTATCATTTAGCAGTTAACTATATGCATAATCAAAATCTAGTATTTTCAGTTGTTTCACGGTTTTGGCGGGGGGGGGGGGCGCGGGTTTAAGTTATATTTATGACATTCTACCATCTGCAAGTGAGATTCCAACTAGAAGGAAATATTTATATACACCAGGGAGTCATACATAATTTAATGCTGGAGCAAGAAAGAAGAAAGAAAGTGTTCCAGCATGTAGTACAACATCCCTTACAAAGATATATATCTGAGTAGGAGTTGAAGATCAAAGAATTTTCTTCTTGAGCAACACCAGATATTGAGAATAAGAATAAATTTAATTTGGATTTTTTCCATTGACTATTCCCTAGAAAATCAGGACTTATTTTACCACTGAATTAAGGGATAACACTGAAATTTTCCTTGAAATATTTACAGAGAGAATTTTTTATATTGCACGTATATTTTTCAGCTCCAATAAAGTCTAGTAACAGAACAGATTGATACATGTTATCTGTGTAATAATAAACAAATTTTGGCAATAATCTTGGACTTTCTAAGAGTCTGCATTAAGTACATTTGTTGCAATACTGGACAATATATTTACACTCCTAGTGCCTCATATTCACTGCTTTATTGGAAACTGATGTTATCTGAGAATTTTATATTTTTTTCTATTTTTGATTCTGCAATTCATAGTACTTGTTAACAGCATGAAAATTATAAATTAAACATTTAAGACTATATGATAAGATATAATACAACAATTTACTCTATGACACAAGCAACCCAAAGCTGGTCCTCTGCGACAGCTTAGAGGGATGCAAGGAGGAGGGAGGCGGGAGGGAGGCACAGAAGGAGGGGCCGTATGTATACCTACGGCTGATTCACGTTAATGTATGGCAAAAACCATCACAATATTATACAGTAATTATCCTACAATTAAAAATAAAATATAAAGTTATATATATATATATAACAGCAATTTAGCAATGAAAATATGTCAGTATAAAAGGACAAAGACATTAATTAAATAATGCTAAGTGAAGAAAATGGGATGCAAATTTTTCTATAAACTGGGATTAAAACTAGTAAAGTGATATATGTTTTACATCAATAAAGACACTGCGATGGTCATTAATGCTGTTTATAAATATTCCAATCTTCTCCTCCTAGATATACAGTAAGTGTATTAGAACTGCAGTAATAAAGTATCACAAACTGAGAAGCTTCAAGCAACAGAAATCTATCATGTCATAGTTCTGGAGGCCGGAAGTCTAAAATCCAGGTGTCAACCAGGTTGGTTCCTTCTGAGAGCTGTGCGGGAGTCTCTCTCCTGGCTTCTGGTAACCTCAGGCATATCTTGGCTTGTAGTTAAAGTTCTCCCTGTATTTTCACATAATCCTCCCTCTACACATACTTATCTCTGCCCAAATTTCTATTTTTCAAAAGGACATCAGTCATATTAGATTACAGCCCACTCTAATGACTTCATTGTAATTTGATTATCTGTATAAAAACCCCATTTCCAAGTAAGGTCACATTCACAGGTTCTGGGGGTTAGGGCCTCAACATCTTTTGAGTGGTATTCAACCCACAACAGAAGGACAGCACTTCCCCACCCATTCTGAAGTTAGGCCTGACTACATGACTTTTAATGACCAATCCAATGTCAGGGTGTCATTCCAGCACACGATCCTATCCACCCCTTTCTTGCCTCAGCAGCCATCCAAGGATGTGCTCAGATGATTCCCCAGGAGCCTGACACCCTAAGACATTACAAGGCTCCAACCCCGTTGGCTGCTATGAACAAGAAATAAATTCCCCCCATGTCAAGTCACTGGGATGTCAGAGCAGTCTGTCACTACACCATAACTGAACCTGTACGGACAGATATAAAAATTGGAACCTAAAAGCNTGGCGGGGGGGGGGGGCGCGGGTTTAAGTTATATTTATGACATTCTACCATCTGCAAGTGAGATTCCAACTAGAAGGAAATATTTATATACACCAGGGAGTCATACATAATTTAATGCTGGAGCAAGAAAGAAGAAAGAAAGTGTTCCAGCATGTAGTACAACATCCCTTACAAAGATATATATCTGAGTAGGAGTTGAAGATCAAAGAATTTTCTTCTTGAGCAACACCAGATATTGAGAATAAGAATAAATTTAATTTGGATTTTTTCCATTGACTATTCCCTAGAAAATCAGGACTTATTTTACCACTGAATTAAGGGATAACACTGAAATTTTCCTTG
Source organism: Oreotragus oreotragus (assembly GCA_006410675.1). Classification (NCBI taxonomy): domain Eukaryota; kingdom Metazoa; phylum Chordata; class Mammalia; order Artiodactyla; family Bovidae; genus Oreotragus; species Oreotragus oreotragus. The sequence goes on from SJYX01020883.1 coordinate 249,372, forward strand.
AAATATTTACAGAGAGAATTTTTTATATTGCACGTATATTTTTCAGCTCCAATAAAGTCTAGTAACAGAACAGATTGATACATGTTATCTGTGTAATAATAAACAAATTTTGGCAATAATCTTGGACTTTCTAAGAGTCTGCATTAAGTACATTTGTTGCAATACTGGACAATATATTTACACTCCTAGTGCCTCATATTCACTGCTTTATTGGAAACTGATGTTATCTGAGAATTTTATATTTTTTTCTATTTTTGATTCTGCAATTCATAGTACTTGTTAACAGCATGAAAATTATAAATTAAACATTTAAGACTATATGATAAGATATAATACAACAATTTACTCTATGACACAAGCAACCCAAAGCTGGTCCTCTGCGACAGCTTAGAGGGATGCAAGGAGGAGGGAGGCGGGAGGGAGGCACAGAAGGAGGGGCCGTATGTATACCTACGGCTGATTCACGTTAATGTATGGCAAAAACCATCACAATATTATACAGTAATTATCCTACAATTAAAAATAAAATATAAAGTTATATATATATATATAACAGCAATTTAGCAATGAAAATATGTCAGTATAAAAGGACAAAGACATTAATTAAATAATGCTAAGTGAAGAAAATGGGATGCAAATTTTTCTATAAACTGGGATTAAAACTAGTAAAGTGATATATGTTTTACATCAATAAAGACACTGCGATGGTCATTAATGCTGTTTATAAATATTCCAATCTTCTCCTCCTAGATATACAGTAAGTGTATTAGAACTGCAGTAATAAAGTATCACAAACTGAGAAGCTTCAAGCAACAGAAATCTATCATGTCATAGTTCTGGAGGCCGGAAGTCTAAAATCCAGGTGTCAACCAGGTTGGTTCCTTCTAAGAGCTGTGCGGGAGTCTCTCTCCTGGCTTCTGGTAACCTCAGGCATATCTTGGCTTGTAGTTAAAGTTCTCCCTGTATTTTCACATAATCCTCCCTCTACACATACTTATCTCTGCCCAAATTTCTATTTTTCAAAAGGACATCAGTCATATTAGATTACAGCCCACTCTAATGACTTCATTGTAATTTGATTATCTGTATAAAAACCCCATTTCCAAGTAAGGTCACATTCACAGGTTCTGGGGGTTAGGGCCTCAACATCTTTTGAGTGGTATTCAACCCACAACAGAAGGACAGCACTTCCCCACCCATTCTGAAGTTAGGCCTGACTACATGACTTTTAATGACCAATCCAATGTCAGGGTGTCATTCCAGCACACGATCCTATCCACCCCTTTCTTGCCTCAGCAGCCATCCAAGGATGTGCTCAGATGATTCCCCAGTAGCCTGACACCCTAAGACATTACAAGGCTCCAACCCCGTTGGCTGCTATGAACAAGAAATAAATTCCCCCCATGTCAAGTCACTGGGATGTCAGAGCAGTCTGTCACTACACCATAACTGAACCTGTACGGACAGATATAAAAATTGGAACCTAAAAGCAAAATGTACGGTAGTAGTTCTAATGAAAACCTGAACTATGTGATATTGGCTTCACGGTCAACTGACAGACAGCAGGAAAACTGCTAATGGAGGCTGGTAAGGCGGCAATCTGTTGGGGAAACGGGAAGCAGACCACACACGTGCTAAACTTAGAGCTGCAGAGGAGGCCATGCGGGAGCAAACTGCTGATACTGGGAATTGGTGCCGTCATTGCCTTTGGCGAGGTTTGCAAGAGGGAGGTGATGAACTGGCCACAGAAGCTAATTGGCCCAGTTTGAAGACAAGAAAGACAGGTAATAGAGTCCATGAATTCAGAGAGTTAGAGAATGAAAAGAGGCAACTGCTTCTCAGACCCAAATACTACAATGGAAAATTTAGAAATGCTTTAACTAACAAAGTTGATTAAAACCCAGTCTTGATCAATCCTAGCTAACAAGTCAAAAGAATCATACTCATTGCTAAAATCTCTGAATGGATTAGCGTCCCCGAGAGCAATAGTCAGCTAAGCGCATGATATTTAGTAAAGACTTCCAATAGGAGCAGACAGCTTTTTTAAAAAGAGAGAAATGAAAGATTAGGCAGAGCCCACTGCTGACCCTCTTTGGACATGATGCACTAAAATAAATAAAGATTTTCCAATTAATAATTTAGTCGAGAGAAAAGGGAAGCAGAAAGCCAAATATATATAGAGAGAAGCATAAAAGTATAGAAGTCTAGAAACGACCTGATACATGAAATCAATTGGCATCAAACACATGGAAAGCTTACTAAGTGTCTGAGAAAGCTAAGCTGCCCAAAAAGCCCTAAATTTCATTCCTCATTCAGAAATGAAAGGAATACAAGAGAGAATGAAAATAGCTGCTGTGGTAGGGAGTTGAGTTACAAGTGAAACTAGAGTTTTTTTTCCTTTCATAATGTTTTATAATTGTTTTAACAACGTCTTTATAAAAACTAAGAAATAATATATAAAAATTTAAACTCTGGGGGCAACTTTGTTCTTTCTTAAGTAAAAAATATTCTCCCAAGCAGTATCAACCCAAGGTCATGGGTGTGAGAAGTGACTTGGCATCATAAGAATCTCAGCAGGAATCAAAAGAACTTGGCTCTGCTGCAAATTTCCACAGATCCCCAGGCAAGTGAGTACAAATTATACTCAGGCAAAAGAAGCTCTACTGGGTAAAATTTTGGATAGAGTAGATTCATGTCTGCATGTTTTGTGTGCTAATATTTGTTACTGGAGGAATATGTCATTTATTTTACTCTTTCAGAGTTCAGTTGATCATTTTTGTGCAAAAATAAGCACTATAATAAATGATGGATCAGGGCTTGTTTCTACTTTTAAACAGTTTCCTAAAATCCTTCTTTGATTCAAACTTGCAAAATTACATGCTTGTAAGCCCAAAAGTGTATGAAAAATTGAGTGCTTGTTTAAGTCTATTATGTTATTATCTATGACAAACAATAGATGATTGTTTATCAAATCCTTAAGAAGATCAGAAGATTTGATACAAGAAAAAAAAGAAAGAAAAAGTGAGGTTATAGAGAGCAGAAAGGAATCTTTGATCACAAGGACTATCAGATTCAAGGCAAGGTCTCAGTGGAATTATTTGGTCTTGATTTTGATTTAGAAAGTAAGAGACCAGTTCTAACCAGCCAAATATAACCCCTTTGATCCAGTGAAATCTTCCTTGGTCTGGAAAAGAGATTTTATGATAATGAATCCCTGGGGAAATCAGACTTCAACAATTTGGCAACATTTTCTGAACAGTCATTATTCTATATCGCTGCAGTTTACATATCAATCTGCAAATTCAAACTGGATACTCATATGTAGAATACATTTATAGAATATCTTCCTTACCTCAGAGACTTATCTATAAAGATGAAGTTAGTTCTTATCATGCTCCACCCCCATGCTTCCCCCTGGGAACAGGCAGGCACTCACACACAAAACACCGCTTGTTGTCATCAGTCTTACTACTACAGCCAGATCCAAACAGATCCCAAAGGGCCAATAAAAAATCAAACCCGAGAATAAAGAATTATACACCAAAAACTCTTCAGAATGTGGCTTGTTGATTTTGGAAAAATCTTGGGGAATATGTACAAGAATGTATTGTGAAGTATTTGACCAAGGGAAAAAAAAGAAAGTAGTTTTATATTGTGGCTAAATTTATCAATATAAGCACACCTAACAGAAATTCTAGATTTGATGTCCCTGCTCAATAGCTGGCAGTAGTCCTAAAAGTGTGCTTGGCTGGTTCACAGAAGATTTCTTTTCTGGTTTTATTGAGAAATAACTGATACACATCACTGCAGTAACTTTAAGGAATACAGCAGGATGGTTTGATTTTTATATATTGTGAATGATTACAATAGGTTCATCTAACACACATCTNGGGAGCCTGGTGGGCTGCCGTCTACGGGGTCGCACAGAGTCAGACATGACTGAAGCGACTTAGCAGCAGGCAGAAGTTGGCACTAGGGTGTTCTCCACCAGAAAGTATATCTCCTCAGCCCCCAGCCTCTGTTAAACTGGTGGGTAAGGCTTCTCTGCTGGCTCAGATGGTAAAGGATCTGTTTTCAAAGCAGGAGCCCAGGTTCAATCCCTGGGTCGGGAAGATCCCCGGGAGAAAGGAATGGCAGCTCATTCTGGGTATTCTTGTCATGGACAGAGGAGACTGGCAGGCTACAGTCCATGGAGTCACAAAGAATTGGACATGACTGAGCAACTAATGCTTTAACTTTCAAGGCACCAATGAGAAGAGAGATTCTACTCTTTCCCTGCCTTTTCTGTAAATGATCTTCTTTTGGTAAATTATCCTCTTTTTCCTGATGTAGAGTGGTTCTTTGGGCTTCTCCAGTGGCTAAGTGGTAAAGAATCCACCTTCCGAAGAAGGAGACTTGGCTTCGATCCCTGGGTCAGTAAGATCCCCTGGAGGAGGAAATGGCAACCCACTCTAGTATTCTTGCTGAAATAATCCCATGGATAGAGGAGCCTGGCTACCTATAGCCCATGGGGTTGCAAAGAGTCAGAAATGACAGAACACACACACCAAGAGATTCTGGCCAGGTGAGGGTTGGTTGTAAACAGCTGAAAAGCAGAGAACATCTCTCCCACTTTGTATCCTGCTGTGTCTTACAGAACTGGGTCCCCCACGTGCTCACTTAATAAATACATATGTGTCCACATAAAGAAAAAGAGGCAGACATGACTTGAGCAAAAGGGGTGTTTGAGAGGAAGTTTGTCTCAGATGATACTTGGTACATGGTACTGTCTACATGGTACTTGCTTCCTCATCTGAACCTTGAAAAAACGAATCAGACTCTCTCCCTTTCTAGAAAATTTTTGTCAAGCTCTGGGTGATATGTATCCAACACATCATTGGTGACCAAAGGTTGGTGATGTGCCAACCTTTCAGGTAGAAATTAGCATAGAGATTTCCTGGCTCTGGTCTTTTCTCTATTTTCTTTAGACCACTGTATTTTTTTCTTCCTTATAGATGCTCTTAAGCTCCTGGAAATGTTTGATTATTCCTGAGAGTGCCAGCTGTGAAATCCAGCCTACAGAAGTTCCCTTCACATAAAGTCTCTATCCAAACACACATATCAGTCCTGAAACAGTCTTTTTTCTCCCTGCCTTGCCTGTTTGTGAGGACCTCTGCTCTTTCTCTGGCTACATTATCATTGGTTATTCACTATAGGTCACTCCCTGAATTCCTCTATCAATTTAACAAGCACTCATTGGATACATCCAATGTGCTGAGTGCTGGAGATATTAAGATCAATTAGCCTTGACCTCTACCCTCTGATGATCTGGTGGCCAAGTAGATGTGGGGTCAGACATTCATAAATGACTGTGCTGACTGCTCTACACAGGCAGGGAGAAGCAGTTTGAAAGCATACAATGGTGGGATGACCCTCTGCCTGGTGGTCCAGAAGGTATCACAAAGCAGGTGACTTTAAGAAGGGTCTCCATAATCAAAGTTTCCTTTCTGTTTGACTACTGAGTCTGCTTCGGTCCTAAGAATCTCTAAATGTATTTCACAACCCCTAGAAGGGGTTCCAGTAGGCTCTCCCATGATTCTGTCTCTTTCTGTCAATTTCAGAGACTTAACAAGTCTCAGCTCTTCTTTTACCTCATTTCTTCCTGTGATACTTCACTCCTCTCCAGATAAACTCAGCCGGGCATTCACAAGCCTATTCATTTTCTCCTGAATCTCTGGAGAATTCAGGCTTTTCACTGGGTGGGTATGTGGCCATCTCCTCTACACCTCACCTTCATTGGTTATCTCCTCTCTGAAGAGGGGAGCTGCAGAGTAGACGTGGATGTGTTTTACCATTTACGGATGGACTAGATACTACTTTCAAGAGTTTAATGCCCCCTCCCCAGTCTTCTGGTACATTCAGAAGCTCAGGACTCTGATTGCTATTCCTCCTCAGTGGACACACTGTTCTCTGTTCCTTGGAGTGTTCCCCTGTTCCCTGGAGTGTTAGGATAGACACGATTCTTGCCTCTTACTTATCTCAACTTACTTATCCTCTTACAGCAGTCTTTGGTAGTTGGAGAGAATGGGATAACTTCCTCAGTCTACTCTAGAATGATCATTTTTAAAAAACTTTTTAATATTTCTCTTGAGGTATAGCCAATTAAAAATTTTGTGATAATTTCAGGTGAACAGCAAAGGGACTTAGCCATGTAAATACATGTAATTCATTCCCTGTCAAACTCCCCTTCCATCCAGGATGGCCACATAATGTTGAGGAAATATTGTATATTTCCTATACAATGGGTCTTTATTGGTTACCCATTTTAAATACAGCAGTGTATGAATGTCCATCCCTAACTCCCCAACTATCCCTTTCCCTTATCCTTCCCTCTGGCAGCCATAAGTTCATTCTTTAATTCTTTGAGTCTGTTTCTCTTTTGTAAGTAAGTTCATGTGTATGGAATGATCATTTTTGATGGAGGAAGCAGAGTGGTGTGAGAATCATCTAGGTTAGGCTCCTGAAGGAGGCCTTCTTGTCAAAGAATGAACTCTCCAATGTGTTCATCTGAGCCTTCAGGAACCTCCCCTGAAAGAAGAGTAGTCATCATGCCATAGCCTCCTCTCCCAGCCAGTGGGGAAGGGCACATCCTAGAGGAGAGAGCTGATAAGGTGAGTCTTGGCAGCGTAAGAGCAAGGTTACTAGGGAATTTAAATAGGACCCACTATAGTGGAGCCCAACTAGAATTTATATAGTTGAGTGTGAGGGTTTAGTTCATGAAGAACTCCTTGGAGCTTGGATGAGAAGTCTTTAAGTCCCAGCTTGTCCTTGCCTTGGGCAGGTGGAGCCACCAAAAGCATTGCCTGTACTCTTTCCAGAATATCCAAATGTTCAAGGATCCAGGCAAAGAATCAGGTGCTTGATGGAAGGGTGCTGGATGCTGGTTACCTGTTCCTCTAGCAGAGGTCAGCAGTGTGGTAACCCACAGACCACAGCAACACACAGCTCAGAACCTCAGCTTATACATGAAGGGGATCTAGTTCAGCTCTCTGTGCTTGTGCTGTGCTGCTGCTGCTTAGTTCCTTTAGTAATATCCAACTTTTTTTGACCCTGTGGACTGTAGCCGTCCAGGTTCCTCTGTCCATGGGATTCTCCAGGAAAGAATACTGGAGTGGGTTGCCATTTCCTCCTCTAGGGGATCATCCCCACCCAGGGATCAAAACCATGTCTCTTGTGTCTCTTGCACTGGCAGCTGTGTTCTTTACCACCACCTGGGAAACCCCAGCTTATCTCTGTACACAATGCTAAGTCAGAGAGTTTGGGAGTAAGACTGGATTATACTGCTGGAAGGAGAAAGGAAGTACTGTAATTCTATGAGGATTCATGGACCCTGATGCATGAGGTTGGCCTGCTCTAAAGTCCCAGGACAATGGGAGATGTTTGATCCATGTAGAGAACAGCTCAGGGCTGTACCCTGCTATGAAATTACTGCAGAGAGGAAGTTAAGAGCTGGACTTTTAAAAGCAAAGGGAATCGTACATCTAGTGGAACAAAAACAGATCTGGGAGTCAGGAGATGTGAAACCCAGCCCTGTCTGACCTAAGGGGCTCTGTGGCTTCGAGCATGCTCCTTTGTGCCTCTGAATATGGTTTTCTCTTTCACTGAGGATGAAGACTACTGTTCTTTCCAAGTCACGGAGGGTCACCTAGATGAAATGGAATAAACCAGACTAATCAGCTCCCTGTGGGGAGATCTAATAGCTGATTTCTCAGGAATTTGGCAGAAGCACCTAGACTCACACCACTCAAAGGGAATAGATATAGTATACATACAATAGTATATGTACAACGTATAGTATACATACAACAGAATATGACAAAAGCCCATACAGTCAAAGCTATGCTTTTTCTAGTAGTCATGAACGGGTGTGAGAGTTGAACTATGAAGGCTGAGTGCTGAAGAATTGATGCTTTTGAACTGTGGTACTGGAGAAGACTCTTGATAGTCCCTTGAACAGCAAAGAGATCCAACCAGTCAATCCTTCAGGAAACAAACCCTGAATATTCATTGGAAGGACTGATGCTGAAGCTGAAGCTCCATTACTTTGGCCAGCTGATATGAAGAGCCAACTCACTGGAAAAGACCTTGATGCTGGGAAAGATTGAGGGCAGGAGGTGAAGGGAGTGACAGAGGATGAGATGGTTGGATGGCATCACCAACTCAGTGAATATGAGTTGGAGCAAACTCCAAGAGATAGCGAAGGACAGGGAAGCCTAGAGTGCTGCAGTCCTTGTGGTCACAAAGAGTTGGACCTAATTTTGAGAATGAACAACAACAACAAAGTCATTCTGCTATACACCTGAAACTAATACAACATTGTAAATCAACTATATTCCAATATTGAATATAATTTAAAACCATAAATATAACATAACCTACAAATGTAGCCACTGCCTATGTCCCTTTAAATTTTCAAGTAGCATTAAGATGGCAGAAGAATAGGATGGGGAGACCACTTTCTTCCCCACAAAGTTATCAAAAGAACATTTAAATGCTGAGTAAATTCCACAAAACCACTTCTAAATGCTGGCAGAGGACATCAGGCGCCCAGAAAAGCAGCCCATTGTCTTCGAAAGGAGGTAGGAAAAAATATAAAAGACAAAAAAAAAAAAAAAAAAAAGAGAGAGAGAGACAAAACAGGTAGGAACAGAGCTCTGTCCCGGGAAGGGAGTCTTAAAAAGAGAGAAGTTTCCAAACACCAGGAAACACTCTCACTGACAAGTCTGTGGCGAACCTTGGAAGCACAGAGGGCAACATAACAGGGAAGAAAAGTAAATAAATAATTAAACCCCACAGATTCCATGCCCAACGGTAACTCCCCCAGTGGAAAAGCAGTGCAGACACCTGCATCCACCACTAGCAAGCGGGGGCTGAGCAGGGAGGCACGGGCTGCATTGCTTAATGTAAGGATCTGGCCTGAACGCCCCGAGCCCAGTCTGAGAGAACTAACTTGGGCTAGCAAACCAGACTGTGGCATAATTACCCCGTGAAAAGCCAGCCCTAACCTAAGACACCACCAGGCCCGTGCACAGAACAAAGGACTGAACGGAGATAGGCTGCAGACCATCCCTCTCCAATGATAGGCAGTCAGAGCTGGAAGGGGGCAATTGCAGCCGCAGAGAGACATTATCTACAAAACTGTAAGCAGGCTTCTTTGCTAGCTAAGACTTCTTGGGGTTCTGGACAGTCAACATCTGCCTGAGAAGGTGTGCCGGTTTTACACCCAGAAAACGGAGCAACAGGGATGGGGGAGGCGATAAGTTGCAGCGACTGCGCTCGCCAAACACCCCATCTCCTGAGCTGCTGGGACCTGGGAAGGGCACAAAACACAGGCCCAACTGAGTCTGCGCCTCTGAGGAATACTGGAGTGCCTGAGCCTGAGCAGCTTAGACCTGGGAGGTGCATGCAGCCCAGGGCCAGCCTTGGACAGCTCCTGGCACAGCAACCTAGAGCCTGAGCAATGTGGGCAGGGAGGGTACATGCACCATGAGCGGGGGCAGGCCCAGTGTGGCTGAGGCACTGTGAGCACACGCCAGTGTTATTTGTTTGCAGCATCCCTCCCTCCCCACAGCACAACTGAACAAGTTTAGTTCAGTTCAGTTCAGTCACTCAGTCATGTCCAACTCTTTGCGACCCCATGAATCGCAGCACGCCAGGCCTCCCTGTCCATCACCATNATCCAGAGAGATGCTCAGAAAGGACCTTAGAAGACTAAGTTTATGCCACAGGTATAGCACAGAGACAGCCTACAATAATTAAAAAACAAAATCAATAAAATAATCAACAGCAAAACCCTGGAAAAGAGGGGCAAATCTGAGGGTAAAGAGCGGAGAATATGATTTTCGGAGCTAGGACATTAGATTCAAATGTCCAGTTAAAAAAAAAAAATCACAAGACATTCAAACAAACAGGTGTGTATGGTCCATTCAAAGGAAAAAAAAAAAATGCAATAGAAACTGTCCCTGACAGAACTCAGGGCAAATCTACCAGGCAAAGACTTTAAATCAACTGCCTTAAAGATGAAAAGGACTACAGGAGGATGTAGAGAGAGTCAAGAAAATGATGTGAGAACAAAATGGAAATATCAGAAAGACCTGAATAATGACCAATAAAGAAAACCTAAAAAGAAGCCAAAAAGAAATTCCTTAGCTTACAACTGAAATGAAAATTTGCTCGATGAATGCAGAGGCAGATTTGAGTGGGCAGAAGAATCAGTGCTATTTTGGATAAGACAGTTGAAGTTACCAAGTTTGAGTAACAGAAAGAAAAAAAGATTGAAGAAAAGTGAAGAGAGCCAAAGGGCCCTGTGGGACACAATGTATAAAGATGTAATTCCTTGAAATTGCCAAGGAGAAGGAGTGGGGGTGGAGCTGTCAGGGAGCAGAGGTCGTCTGTGTTACTGAAGTCAAGCTGCTGGAAATTAGAGTGCTATAACTTTAGGATGCTACCTGTAATCCTCATGGTAATTACAAAGAAAATAGCTACAGGATATATGCAAAAGGAGATGAGCCAGGCATTAAATATTTCCTGATGAGAAGTCAACTAAGCACAAAAGAAGACAGTAATGCCTGAAGTCAGGGTTAAAAAAGCTATACAGCATATAGAAAACTTAAAAGTGGCAGCGGTCCCTCCTTACCAGTAATTACTTAAACAAGTTATTTTCGGCTGAGCTGGGTCTTTGTTGCTGCTCATGGGCTTTTTCTCGTTGCAGCGAGCAAGGGCTACTCTTTGTGGCGTGTGGGCTTCTCACTGCGGCAGCTTCCTTGTTGCAGAACACAGGCTCTAGAGCATGCGGGCTTCAGAAGTTGTGGCTCCAGGCACTAGAGCACAGACTCAGTGGTTGTGGCACATGGACCTAATTGCCCTGCAGCACGTGGAATGTTCCCAGGACAGGGATCAGACCCGTGTCTCCCACATTGGCAGGTGGACTTTTATGCACTGGACCACCAGGGGAGTGCCATCAATAATTACTTTTAATGTGCATGGATTAAATTCTGCAGTCAAAAGAGAACATGGCAGAGCAGATGAAAATGACAGCTCTAGGCTATCTACAGGAGACTTACTTTAGATTCAAAGATACAAATAGATTGAAAGTAAAAGGGTGGAAGAAGATACTCCATGCAAACAGTAACCAAAATACAAAAGTGAAGTCGCTCAGTCGTGCCCGACTCTGCGACCCCATGGATAGTAGCCTGCACCAAGCTCCTCCGTCCATGGGATTTTCAAGGCAAGAATACTGGAGTGGGTTGCCGTTAAGGCTGTACTAATTAAAAAAAAAAAAAAACTTTAAAAAAGACTGCAAGAGAAAAAGAAGGACATTATATATTAGCAAAGTGTTCAATACAGCAAGAAGCTCTAACAGTTACAAACATTTGTATAGCTAATACCAGACCAGCAAAAGGTGTGAAGCAAAAACTGACAGAATTAAGGATAGCTATATGGTAAGATCGGAGAAGGCAATGGCACCCCACTCCAGTACTCTTGCCTGGAAAATCCCATGGACGGAGGAGCCTGGTGGTGTGGCAGACTTTATTTTGGGGGACTCCAAAATCACTGCAGATGATGATTGCAGCCATGAAATTAAAAGACGCTTGCTTCTTGGAAGAAAAGTTATGACTGACTTAGATGGCATATTCAAAAGCAGAGACATTACTTTGTCAACAAAGGTCCATCTAGTCAAGGCTATGTTTTTTCCAGTGGTCATGTATGGGTGTGAGAGTTGGACTGTGAAGAAAGCTGAGCGCCGAAGAATTGATGCTTCTGAACTGTGGTGTTGGAGAAGACTCTTAAGAGGCCCTTGGACTGCAAGGAGATCCAACCAGTCCATTCTAAAGGAGATCAGTCCTGGGTGTTCATTGGAAGGACTGATACTAAAGATGAAACTCCAATACTATGGCTACCTCATGCAAAGAGTTGACTCATTGGAAAAGACTCTGATGCTGGGAGCGATTGGGGGCAGGAGGAGAAGGGGACGACAGAGTATGAGATGGCTGATGGCATCACTGACTCGATGGACGTGAGTCTGAGTGAACTCCGGGAGATGGTGATGGATAGGGAGGTCTGGCGTGCTGCGATTCATGGGGTCGCAAAGAGTCGGACACGACTGAGCGACTGAACTGAACTGAACTGAACTGATAGACATCTACGTTGTTTTTATTTCATTTCTGACTCTTTTTGACCCCAAGGGCTCCTCTGTCAATGGGATTTTCCCAGCAAGAATACTGGAGTGGGTTGCCTTTTCGTCCTTCAGGGGATCTTCCCAACCCAGGGATCGACTCATGTCTCCTGTACTGTAAACAAATTCTTTACCTCTGAGCCACTGGGGAAAACCTTTCTATGTCTTAGACTATTGTCAGTAATGCTGCTATAACTGTGGGGGTGTAGATATCTTTTCAAGTTAGTGTTTTCATTTCCTTTTTCTATTTTAACTTTGGGGAGGAGCCTCCATACTATTTTCCATACAGGCTATTGAGCTGAAATACCTATTTACAAGCCCACCAACAGTGCAAATGTTCCCCCATACCAACATTTATTATCTTCCATCTTCTTGATGATGACCATTCTAAGAGGCCATTCATACAACTCAGTGACAAAATCACCAACCACCAGCACCATTCTAATAGGCATGAGGTGGTAACTCCATGTGGTTTCAATTTGCATTTTTCTAATAGCTAGCAATGTTGAGCATCATTTTCATACACATGTTGATCTTCTGTGTATCTTCTTTGTAGAAATGTTCAACCAGGTTCTTTGTCCATTTTTAAAATTTGGTTATTTGGTTTTGTTTTTTTTTTTACTGAGTTGTACAAGTTCATTATATACTGTGCACATGAAACCCTCATCATATGTATAGTCTGCAAATATTTTTTCTTATTCCATAGGCTCTCTTTTCTCTTTGCTGATGACTTGTTTTTCTCTGCAGAAATTTTTTAATTGGAGGTAGCCCCACTTCTTTACTTTTATTTTGGCTTATGCTTTAGGTATCATATCCAAAAATTATTACCAAGACCTTATGTCAAAGAGCTTTGTGTGCATTGTGCTAAGTCGCTTCAGTCATGTCTGATTCTTTGCAACCCTATGGACTGTAGCCTATCAGGCCCCTCAATCCATGGGATTCTCCAGGCAAGAATATTGGAATAGGCTGCCATTTTCTTCCTTCAGGGGATCTTTCTGAACCAGGGATTGAACCCGCATCTCCTAGGTCTTCTGCTTTGGCAGACAGATTCTTTATCACTGGTGCCACCTGGGAAGCTTGAGGGAGCTTTCCTCCTGTTTTCTTCTAGGAGTTTCATGGTTATAGATCTTATATTTAAGTATTCAATCCATTTTTAGTTAATTTTGTGAGTGGTGAAATATATGGGTCCAGTTTCTTTTAACATGTGAAATTCAATTATCCCAGCACCATTTATTGATTTGCTAGTATTTTATTGAGAATTTGTGCATCTATATTTCTTGGGAATATTGGTCTGTACTTCCCCTTCCTAGAAAGTTCCTTTTCTGGTTTTGGTGTCAGAATAATGCTGACCTTGTAAAAGGAGTGTAGAAGTATTCCGTTCTCTTTGATTTTTTAGAAGAGTTTGAAAAGAATTGGTTTTATATCTTTATTAAATGTTTGGTAAAAAATCAACAATGAAGCCATATGGTTCTGGGCTTTTATTGGGTGACATTTGATTACTGACTCAATCCCTTTTCTAGTATTGGTCCAATCAGTCTATCCTCCACTTGCCTGGAGCCAGCATGAGGAGTCCCGCCTGTGGCCAAGGTCAGGAGGTTAAGAGGTCTGACAGACAAAGGCGAGTCGGGCCTTAAGGGAGCCTCGCTGAATTTTCTCGAGCATCTACCCCCAAAACCAGAGTCTGCCTGCTTTATTGCACTGCGCTTTCCACTCTTCTGACATAACAGGGGGCTATCCCCAACCACCTTTCTCTGAAAAAAGTTAACTTAGAGCTCCAATTAGTCTCCCACATATGAAAATAATGTTTCAGCTCAAACCCCTTTGATGGCTCTCTAACTTGCCTGACAGGTTTAACTTCACTGGTGATTGTTTAGGGCCCCCAACCGCGAGAGGCACAGAGCTTAAAGCATCTTAAAGATACAGAGCCTTTTCTAAAAAGCTAAGAATTATACTGGTGATGAGTTTCACTGTTGAGTCAATGACTGCTGCCAGGCCTCCATATTCTTTATCTTTTAGGCACCTGGAGGATATTAATCAATGTAATTGGGATATAGAAAAAGGAATATAGTAGTATTGATGTTAGCAACACTAGACTTTTGAGATAATAAACTTTCTCTTTATTATAAATCACTGTACTCCTCTTTCTTTGTTATAAATAGTTGTGTCCTTGCTATGTAAGAATGTAACTTTATTTAGTGCTTTCTGAGAGTGGCACCAGACTTTGGAAAGAACAACACTTTAATGGGCAAATAAGTTTTCTGGTTGACAGACCCTGATCAGAAAAGGGCTGTAAAATGCTAATAGGCCTTCTGGCCATAAGATGATGTAAATCACCTAAGACTTGTGTATACAGCCAGGTATGCAGAGAAAAACCTGGTCTCGATAAGAGTCAGGGCTGCTGACGCTGCATAATTTTGTATTATTCATTGATCTCTGTGTACAACCAAAAGTATAAAAAGCTTTCCTGAACAATAAAGGATGGGCCAGTCACTGGAAAGACTGGTTTCCCCCGTGTGGTCTTTTCTCCCTCTCTCCTTTTCTGGCTGAATTCCCATCTGGGGCGTGGAGGCTCACCATGTCTACTTACTTGCCCTGGCTTCTAAGACCCACGCGAGAGGGAGCCCAAAGCGGGGCACCCTCCGCTATTCAAGTGGGTACCAGTGGACTACGTAGATGGTGCAAACCTCTTGTCTCGAGGTTTTATTAGCTTTCCACGTAAACAAAGTTATTCAGCCTCTTTTCTCCACTAATTTTCCTACTATACTGTTCTTCCCTAATCTCTCTTTAAATTTCTGATTAAATAGTCCTTTCCCAGATGCTGACTCCATCCCTGCTTTGAATTCCCTGGATCCACCAGGGCTGGACCCTGGCACTCCACTATCTCCTGAAGTTTGTTCATATTCATGTCCATTGATTTGGTGATACTGTCTAACCATCTCATCCTCTCCTATTCCCTTCAGCTTAAGCCTTCAGTCTTTCCGAGTATCAGGAGGGTCTTTTTCAATGAGTCAGTTCTTTGCATTAGGTGGCCAAAATATTGGAGCTTCAGCAATAATCCTTCCAACGAATGCTCAAAGCTGATTTCCTCTAGGATCTACTTTTTTGATCTCCTTGCAGTCCAAGGGACTCTCAAGAGTCTTCTCCAGCACCACAATTCAAAAGCAACAATTTTTCAGTACTCAGCCTTCTTTGATTATACAGACCTTTGTCAGCAGTGATGTCTCTGTTTCTTAACATATTATCTAGGTTTTCATTGATTTCCTTTCAAGGAGCAAGCATCTCTTAATTTTGTGACTGAAATCACTGTCCACAGTGACTTTGATGCCCAACAAAATGGAACCTGTCACTTGTTCTACCATTTCCCCTTCTATTTGCCTTAATGTATTGACTTCACTTATCATCATATAAGGGCCTTTTTGTCTCTTTACCAATGTTAAAGTCTATCATGTCTGATAAGGATATATACTCCTGCTTTTTGGGTGTTGTTAACATTTGCTTGTTAAGAGTCCCTTGGACTACAAGGAGATCCAACCAGTTAATCCTAAAGGAAATCAGTCCTGAATATTCACTGGAAGAACTGATGCTGAGCTGAAACTCCAATACTATGGCCACCTGATGTGAAGAATTGACTCGCTGGAAAAGACCATGATGCTGGCAAAGACTGAAGGCAGGAGGAGAAGGGGACGACAGAGGATGAGATGGTTGGATGCAATCACCGACTCGATGGACATGAATTTGAGCAAGCTTCAGGAGTTGGTGATGGACAGGGAAGCCCGGCATGCTGCATTCCATGAGGTTGCAAAGAGTCGGACACAACTGAGTAGGGAACTGAACTGAATATCTGCTTGAAATGACTTTTTCCATCCCTTCATGCTCAGTCTTCCTGTATCTTTAAGGCGAAAGGTGAATCTTTCAAAGGCAGCATATTGTTGGGTCTTGTTCTTTTATCCATTTAGTCATTCCATGTCTTTTAATTGAAGAATTTAATTTGTTCATCTTAATAGTTAACTATAAGTAAGAACTTACTATTGCCATTTTGTTAACTGTTCTTTGGTTGTTTACAGATCTGTTGTTACCTGCTTCTTTAACTACTATCTTTTTTCATTCTTCTAACCCAAAAGCAATTTATTTGCAAACATATGAAAAACCTGACAATATTACATTAAGGGATGAGTATATTTTTATTTTGATGTCTTCTGGTATCAGTATGCTTTAACTTCTTAATTGTGTTCTTTTGCATGATTACTACAATATTTTCTCTTGTGATTACCATGAGGCTTACATAAACATCTTAAACTTATACCATATTTTAAACTGATAACAATTTAACCTGAACAGCATTTGTAAATTTAACATTTTTATTTCTCTTTCTTTTTCGCCTCATATGCTAGGTTACTGATGTTACAATTTACGTGTTTTTGTTTTTGGTTTTTTTTGTACTATGCAACATGACATTGTTGTAATTATGGTTATTTTTACTATTTTACTATGTCTGCTTTTTTAACTTTTAGAATTTTTTGTGAATTATGCATCACTATTACCATATTGCAGGACTAACCATGACTACCATTATCAGCAAGATTTACAGTTCAGTTCAGTTCAGTTCAGTTCAGTCACTCAGTCGTGTCCGAATCTTTGCGACCCCATGAATCGCAGCACGCCAGGCCTCCCTGTTCATCACCATCTCCCAGAGTTCACTCAGACTCATGTCAATTGAGTCCGTGATGCCATCCAGCCATCTCATCCTCGGTCGTCCCCTTCTCCTCCCGCCCCCAGTTCCTCCCAGCATCAGAGTCTTCTCCAATGAGTCAACTCTTCGCATGAGGTGGCCAGTGTAATGGAGTTTCAGCTTTAGCATCATTTCTTCCAAAGAAATCCCAGGGTTGATCTCCTTCAGAATGGACTGGTTGGATCTCCTTGCAGTCCAAGGGACTCTCAAGAGTCTTCTCCAACACCACAGTTCAAAAGCATCAATTCTTCGGCGCTCAGCTTTCTTCACAGTCCAACTTTCACATCCATACATGACCACAGGAAAAACCATAGCCTTGACTAGGCGGACCTTAGTCGGCAAAGTAATGTCTCTGCTTTTGAATATACTATCCAGGTTGGTCATAACTTTTCTTCCAAGGAGTAAGCGTCTTTTAATTTCATGGCTGCAGTCACCATCTGCAGTGATTTTGGAGCCCCAAAAAATAAAGTCTGACACTGTTTCCACTGTTTCCCCATCTATTTCCCATGAAGTGATGGGACCGGATGCCATGATCTTCGTTTTCTGAATGTTGAGCTTTAAGCCAACTTTTTCGCTCTCCTCCTTCACTTTCATCAAGAGGCTTTTTAGCTCCTCCTCACTTTCTGCCATAAGGGTGGTGTCATCAGCATATCTGAGGTTATTGATATTTCTCCCGGCAATCTTGATTCCAGCTTGTGTTTCTTCCAGTCCAGCGTTTCTCATGATGTACTCTGCATATAAGTTAAATAAGCAGGGAGACAATATACAGCCTTGACGTACTCCTTTTCCTATTTGGAACCAGTCTGTTGTTCCATGTCCAGTTCTAACTGTTGCTTCCTGACCTGCATACAGATTTCTCAAGAGGCAGGTTAGGTGGTCTGGTATTCCCATCTCTTTCAGAATTTTCCACAGTTTATTGTGATCCACACAGTCAAAGGCTTTGGCATAGTCAATAAAGCAGAAATAGATGTTTTTCTGGAACTCTCTTGCTTTTTCCATGATCCAGCGGATGTTGGCAATTTGATCTCTGGTTCCTCTGCCTGTTCTAAAACCAGCTTGAACATCAGGGAGTTCACGGTTCACATATTGCTGAAGCCTGGCTTGGAGAATTTTGAGCATTACTTTACTAGCGTGTGAGATGAGTGCAATTGTGCGGTAGTTTGAGCATTCTTTGGCATTGCCTTTCTTTGGAATTGGAATGAAAACTGACCTTTTCCAGTCCTGTGGCCACTGCTGAGTTTTCCAAATTTGCTGGCATATTGAGTGCAGCACTTTCACAGCATCATCTTCCAGGATTTGAAACAGCTCAACTGGAATTCCATCACCTCCACTAGCTTTGTTCTTAGTGATGCTTTCTAAGGCCCACTTGACTTCACATTCCAAGATGTCTGGCTCTAGATTAGTGATCACATCCTCATGATTATCTGGGTCGTGAAGATCTTTTCTGTACAGTTCTTCTGTGTATTCTTGCCACCTCTTCTTAATATCTTCTGCTTCTGTTAGGTCCATACCATTTCTATCCTTTATCGAGCCCATCTTTGCATGAAATGTTCCCTTGGTATCTCCAATTCTCTTGAAGAGATCTCTAGTCTTTCCCATTCTGTTGTTTTCCTCTATCTCTTTGCATTGATTGCTGAAGAAGGCTTTCTTATCTCTTCTTGCTATTCTTTGGAACTCTGCATTCAGATGCTTATATCTTTTCTTTTCTCCTTTGCTTTTCGCCTCTCTTCTTTTCAGTGCTATTTGTAAGGCTTCTCCAGACAGCCATTTTGCTTTTTTGCATTTCTTTTCCATGGGGATGGTCTTGATCCCTGTCTCCTGTACAATGTCACGAACCTCATTCCATAGTTCATCAGGAACTCTGTCTATCAGATCTAGGCCCTTAAATCTATTTCTCACTTCCACTGTATAATCATAAGGGATTTGATTTAGGTCATACCTGAATGGTCTAGCGGTTTTCCCTACTTTCTTCAATTTAAGTCTGAATTTGGAAATAAGGAGTTCATGATCTGAGCCACAGTCAGCTCCTGGTCTTGTTTTTGTTGACTGTATAGAGCTTCTCCATCTTTGGCTGCAAAGAATATAATCAATCTGATTTCGGTGTTGACCATCTGGTGATGTCCATGTGTAGAGTCTTCTCTTGTGTTGCTGGAAGAGGGTGTTTGCTATGACCAGTGCATTTTCTTGGCAAAACTCTATTAGTCTTTGCCCTGCTTCATTCCGCATTCCAAGGCCAAATTTGCCTGTTACTCCAGGTGTTTCTTGACTTCCTACTTTAGCATTCCAGTCCCCTATAATGAAAAGGACATCTTTTTTGGGTGTTAGTTCTACAAGGTCTTGTAGGTCTTCATAAAACCGTTCAACTTCAGCTTCTTCAGCATTACTGGTTGGGGCATAGACTTGGATAACTGTGATATTGAATGGTTTGCCTTGGAAACGAACAGAGATCATTCTGTCGTTTTTGAGATTGCATCCAAGTACTGCATTTCGGACTCTTTTGTTGACCATGATGGCTACTCCATTTCTTCTGAGGGATTCCTGCCCGCAGTAGTAGATATAATGGTCATCTGAGTTAAATTCACCCATTCCAGTCCATTTTAGTTCGCTGATTCCTAGAATGTCGACGTTCACCCTTGCCATCTCTTGTTTGACCACTTCCAATTTGCCTTGATTCATGGACCTGACGTTCCAGGTTCCTATGCAATATTGCTCTTTACAGCATTGGACCTTGCTTCTATCACCAGTCACATACACAGCTGGGTATTGTTTTTGCTTTGGCTCCATCTCTTCATTCTTTCTGGAGTTATTTCTCCACTGATCTCCAGTAGCATATTGGGCACCTAATGACCTGGAGAGATTTACACTACCTTTCTATGTTTTCATGATGTTAATTAGCGTTCTTTTACTTCCACTCAATGAATTCACTTTAGTATTTGTTGTACTGCAGGTCTGGTGATAGTGAATGCCTTCAGCTTTTGTTTGTCTAGGACAGTCTTCTCAAGAAGATATTCTAAAGGTCAGTTCTGAAGGAGAGCTTTGCCAGTATATAATTCTTTGCTGACAGCTATTTTCTTTCAATATTTTGAATATGTCATCCTGTTGCATCCTGGCCTGAGAAGTTTCTGTTGAAAATCTGCCAACAGTCTAATGGTGGTTCCCTTGTATAAAACTTCTCTTTTCTACTGCTGCTCTTAAAATTCTTTGTCTTTGACCTTTGACTGTTTAATTATAACATGTTTCAATGTAGCCCTATTTCAGTTCAGTTCAGTTCAGTCACTCAGTCGTATCTGATTCTTTGCAACCCAATTTACTGCAGCACGCCAGGCCTCCCTGTCCTTCATCAACTCCCAGAGTTTACTCAAACGCATGTCCATTGAGTCAGTGATACCATCTATCCATCTCATCCTCTGTCGTCCCCTTCTCCTCCTGCCTTCAATATTTCCCAGTATCAGGAGTTTTTCCAGTGAGTCAGTTCTTCACATCAGGTGGCCAAAGTATCGGAGTTTCAGCTTCAACATCAGTCCTTCCAATGAATATTCAGGACTGATTTCCTTTAGGATGGACTAGTTGGACTCATTGCAGTCCAAGAGACTCTCAAGAGTCTTCTCCAAAATCATCCCTCAAAAGCATCAGTTCTTCGGTGCTCAGCTTTCTTTATAGTCCAACTCTCACATTCATACATGACTACTGGAAAAACCACAGCCTTGACTAAACAGACTTTTGTTGACCTTTGTAGCCTTATTTAGGTTCAACCTACTTGGCCTCATCCATCTGGGATGTTCCTTTCTAGCCTCAGATTCAGAAGCCTTTAGTCATTATTGCTTTAAATATTCTTTCTGTCCCTTCTCTTTTTCTTCTTCTGGAACTTTCACATTTTCATTGTTTCCATGTTTATTTTCATCGTGTCCCATTATTCCCATAGGTTTTCTTCACTCTTTTTCATTCTCTTTTCTTTTGCCCTTTTGCCTGGGTATTTCCAATGTCTTATCCTCCAGGTCACTGACTCTTCATGGTCACGTCTGCCTCTGAAACTCTCTATTGAATTCTTCAGTTCAGTTACGGTATCTTTCAACTCTAGAATTTCTGAGCTTTTTTATGTTTGCTATTTCCTTGTCAAATTTCTCATTTTTGTTTATTCACTGTTTACTAATTTTGTTTAGCTTATTTGTGTTTTCTTGTAGTTCACTAAACTTAACAGAATTACTCTAAATGATTTCTTTGACAGTTCATAGATCTCCATTTCTTTAGGGTAAGTTAATGGAGCTTTATTTTGCTTTTCTTTGCTGATGTCATTTTTACTTTATTTTTCTGAGCCTTGATTCCTTACTGCACATTTGCATAATCAAGTCCCTCCTCCAAAATTCACACGTTGCTTTAGCAGAGACTTTTTTACCAGTAAGTTTAGTTTGCATTACAAGATGTGTCTTTTGATAATGTCCTTAGACTAGTAGGGTCTGCTTGCTATTATGGTTTACTTGAGGGCAAGTCTGCTATTCAGATTCTGAGGACAGGGATGGGTATTGTGCTGAGGCTGAGGATAGCTGGAAAAGACTGCTGGCTTGGTCCCTACCCAAGTAAGGCTGCAGGATGAGCTCTGTGGTTGTCTGGACTCTAGTCAGGCCTGCTAGTTGGTTAGGATTGGATACCACATTCAGCAGTACTGTGTGCACACATTTGTGCTCAGTCATGTCCAGCTCTTTGCAACCCCATGGACTATAGCCCACCAGGCTCCTCTGTCCATAGGATTCTCCAGGCAAGAATACTGGAGTGGGTTACCATTTCCTCCTCCAGGGGATCTTCCCAATTCAGGGATCCAACCTGCGTCTCTCGCGTCTCCCTAACTAGCAGGCATATTCTTTACCATTGTGACACCTGGGAATCCCCATTCGGTAGTAGATGGGGCTATCAATTAACTGTGCTGCACTGGACCCAGGGGCTGTGCAGCTCAACATTTGGGGACCGAATCAGTCCATAGGAGGCACTGAATCCCCCGGCCAGGTGAGACCACCAGTTTTGCTCTACAGACGGTGAACTCATAGATTGTCACTCTGTTCAAGTGCCACTGTAGCAAAACAAGCAATCAAAATGGTCCAATTCTTTGGCAACAACCAGGGGCCCGTAAGAAGAAAATATATGGGCAGCTAAGATCCTATTTGATTTTTTATATGAAAAATGTTCCAAACCTAATAAACAGAAGTTTGGTGTGACAATAATAAATGGAGTTCAGACAAGGCAATCTCAGTAAAACACCCCACATATTTTGAAGTTATTTCCCCAGTTTCTAACCCAATAGCTGAAATATATCTTTTCAGGAACTGGAAAGCTCTCTAGACTGGCTCACTAGCCCAGGGCGTTTACTCTTGATACCTCGAAACAGATGCATGTACTAGAGAGCAGGGGCTAGATCCTAGAGAAATAAAGAGGCTTGACAACTCAGTAATGAAGACAAGTCAGCATACAGTGGTTTCAACTGACTGAATATCTCCTCTCAAAAAAATTCTTCACCCCACCAATAAGAAGGAGAAGCACAACTGTATGCCTCTTTCCATGTGAAAGGCAAAATAAGTCACACTTGGAGAAGATGCTCTGATACATTTACTAAATGACCTATCAACCACTGGCCTTGAGTGAGGTCAATAACAAGATAATGTTTTCTGGCTGGTTAGACGGTAGAACCAACCAGTAGTCGGAACTTTTGCCATCAACGCTATGACCCAAAGATGCCAGGAAACTCAAAGGGTCTTAGGCAGATCAAGTTGTTGTATGGAGACTGTAACAAACTCCTCTAGGCCAATCAGAGAGGAGGCCCCTTGGGTTCCAAAGGAAAGTCCTCTTTATCCCTTTTTAATTTGGCTAAGATCCATATTTATTATTTTCAAAATAGATACAAAATTAGGAAGAGACAGAACTAGAACTTGAAACTAGGTCTGACTGCTACCAAAGTCTGTTTTCTCATTACTAAATCATATTGCTCCTCTTGGGACTATAGAAAGGCCCATATAACTCATCACTGAAATGACTGATTGACCATATCCCCTAGAAAAAAGTTTTCTTATTATACAGGGATTTTCAACTACGCATAAAAGGTCTACCTTTTACACAGAATGTTAAATGTAGAATAGTTGAAATCAGTGATCACAAGGTGCCTTTTAATCAGATGACAATGGGATTTTGTTTTCAACGATAACTACATTATAATCAATCTTTATCAGTACTAAAAACAGTGAAATCTATCCTCTTCCCCTCTATGGGGACATGTGGAGTAGGAAAAGGGAAGCCAATAATGGGCAGGCTGCACTTGAATCCAGCTACACTCACAAAGCAAGGCAAGTGGATTTTCCTTTTCAACATACAAATATGTCCTTTTAAGTCCAATATTAAACAAAGAAACAGAAAAAGTTTCCTTGACCCACTGATAGAAGGCCCTTTTTAGAAGCTACTGCCTTGCTATTAGGTTGCCATAAAAATAATTGCAGTTTCATATTGTCGAAATTTGTCCTTTGATATCAAATACACTCTTAAATAAAAGTGGTTAAGTTATACATCATTTTAAGTGTGCATTTCTTGCTTTATATTTCTTTGTGAATGACATTACTTGTTGTATATTTTATAATTTAGGCTACAGAAATGATATTAGACAAAAAGCAAATGAGCAAATTAATTTGTTCTTGTTGTTCAGTTGTTCAGTCGCGTCCAACTCTCTGCAACCCCACGGACTGCAGCACGCCAGGCCTCCCTGTCCATCCCCATCTCCTGGAGATTGCTCAAATCCATGTCCATTAAGTCAGTGATGCCATTCAGCCATCTCATCCTCTGTCCCTTCTTCTCCTCCCCTCAGTCTTTCCCAGCATCAGGGTCTTTTCAAATGAGTCAGCTCTTCGCAACAGGTAGCCAAAGTACTGGAGCTTCAGCTTCAACATCAGTCCTTCCAATGAACACCCAGGACTGATCTCCTTTAGGATGGACTAGTTGGATCTCCTTGCAGTCCAAGGGACTCTCAAGAGTTTTCTCCAACACCACAGTTCAAAAGCATCAATTCTTTGGCACTCAGCCTTCTTTATGGTCCAACTCTCTCATCTATATATTACTACTGGAAAAAACATAGCTTTGACTAGATGGACCTTTGTTGGCAAAGAGATGTCTCTGTTTTTTAATATGCTGTCTAGGTTTGTCATAGCTTTTCTTCCAAGGAGCAAGCATTTTTTTTAGTTTCATGGCTGCAGTCACCATCTGCAGTGATTTTAGAGCCCAGGAAAATAAAGTCTGTCACTGTCTCTGTTGTTTCCCCACCTATTTGCCATGAAGTGATGGGAGACTGGATGCCACGATCTTTGTTTTTTGAATGTTGAGTTTTAAGCCAGCTTTTTCACTCTCCTCTTTCATCTTCATCAAGAGGCTCTTTAGTTCCTCTTCACTTTTTGCCATAAGAGTGTTGTCATCTGCATACTTTATCTGCAATTTTCTTATTTGAGTTCAAAATGGGTCATAAAGCAGTGGAGACCACTTGCAACATCAACAACATATTTGGCCCAGGAACTGCTAACAAACATACAGAGCAGTGGTGGTTCAAAAATTTTTGCAAAGGAAATGAGAGCCTTGAAGATGAGGAGTGTAGCGGCCAGCCTCTGGAAGTTGACAACAACCAACTGAGAGCAATCATCAAGAAGCTGATCCTCTTACAACTACATGAGAAGCTGTCAAAGAACTCAGCATTGACCATTCTATGGTCATTCAGCGTTTGAAGCAAACTGGAAAGGTGGAAACCCTTGGTAAGTGGGTGCCTCGTGATTTGACCCCAAATCAAAATTATCATTTTGAAGTGTCATCTTCTCTCATTCTATGCAGCAACAATGAACCATTTCTTGACTGGAATGTGTCGTACAATGAAAAGTAGATTTTATATGACAACCAGAGACAATCAGCTAACTGGCTGGACATAGAAGAAGCTCCAAAGCACTTCCCAAAGTCAAAGTTGCACCACAAAAAGGGTCACAGTCACTGTCTGGCAGTCTGCTGCCTGTAATGATCCACTACACCTTTCTGAATCCCAGTGAAATCATGACATCTAGGAAGTGTGCTCAGCAAATCAATGAGATGCACTGAAAACTGTGATACCTATAGTAGACACTGGTCAACAGAAAGAGCCCAATCTTTCTCCACAACAATGCTTGACCACACTTCACATAATCACACTTCAAAAGCTGAACCATTTGGGCTATGAAGTTTTGCCTCTTCCACCATATTCACCTGACCTCTTGCCAACCAACTACCACTTCTTACAGCATCTCGACAAGTTTTTGCTGAGAAAATGCTTCCACAACCAGCAGGAGGCAGAAAATGCTCTCCAAGAGTTTGCTGAATGCTGAAGCACAGGTTTTTATGCTGCAAGAATAAACAAATTTATTTCTTATTGGTAAAAATATGCTGATTGTAATGGTTCCTATTTTAATTAATAAAGGTGTATTTGAGTCCAATTATAATGATTTAAAATTCACTGTCCAACACTACAATTACATTTGTACCAACCTAACATTATACCCAGTTTCAGAGTATATAATTTATAGAAAGATATGAATGACCATGGCATCTGAGCTGTATGTGATCTGGATGGTATAAATTCTGGCATATCCATCTTGAAGAAAAAAAAAATACACAGGTCACTGTGTATTTTGTATAGTTGGGCTCCAGCAAGTCCTGAAGGCACAGGGAAGTTGCCCAAGCACGATGAGTATGCCTCCTACTCCAGTTGGCCTAGTCCTGCTGCTGTGCCAGCTCTTTTCAAGTCCCATGGTAAGAGTATACCAAACAACACTCCTTCGGAACAGTCAAATCACTTTATAGTAAAGGAAAAAGCTAGGGGCCATGGGATTCACTGGTATGATCATATTCCACAGCATTTACATGCACAGATATTAGACAGTTATTAGAGACTTGTTCACAGTGTCCAAAAGGATCCAAAAGTTGAAAAGCAGGAGGGCTACCATGCAAGATGCAGTAAATGCTCTGAAATAGAAGCAAATCTATGGAACCTGAAACAATGGTTTCATTAGTTGGAAGCTGACAGTTTCAGACACCTTCCAGTAATGGGTAAAAATGAGAGAAATTATGGTATAGCACTGGTGATTCTTTCTGATGAGCCAAAAGAATAAACTGGCAGCTACTGCCTGGAGGACAAGAAAAAGAGTATGGCCAGAGGCCAGATGATCTTTTGTAGAATCCCCCTGGTATAGTCAAGCCTAGGGGAAGAGATAATTAATTAACCTGCTCTGTGCCAGCCACTGGAATAGGCATTTGGAATACTGAAGTGAACAAATGGGCAAGACTAGAATCATCCTGACCCCCCAAAAGAGACAGAGGCAAGGGAAGATCTAAAGAGTTATGCAGAAGCATAGCATCAGCATCCCTCTGTTCTAAGCAATCCAAGATATTTAAACCAAAATATTCTAAGTCTGGACTCTGATCATTTCAAAATCTTAGTAGCCATCTACCAACATATCTCACCTCTGTCACCTACTGAATTAAGCGATACCCTCTCACCATGGATGAGCTTTCTGGCATTATGCTCACTATCTCTCTGTCTCTACAGAATGCTATGACTTTCTGTTCTCCAAAACACACACCATGTTTTTATGGTACTGTACCTTTGCTACCCTGTGCTCTCCATCTATACTGTTACATCTCTAACCATTAAAATTCCATCCATCAGTTACAGCACATCTCCAATGGCACCGCCTACATAATACCTTGCAAATCAACTGCCCAAAACATATAATCTCTTCTTCTTTTGAATTTTTTAGAGTATTTCGCATTTCTTCTCTTACATCAGTCATAGTATTCCATATTCTAATTATTCGTGGACTTCTCATCTCATTTTAGAATGGAAATAATTTAAATATTTTTCTTTGTGGATCCTAAAGCACCTGGTAGGTATCCCCTCGCAAAATATGCCTGAATAAGATTATTGGATGAATTCAGCACATTATGCATCAACTGCTAACACACGAAATGACACATGTTCTGTGTGAAGAAAAGTTAAATCACCTATGTCCAATATGACAAATGTGCTTATTGGAAAGCAACTAGCCTTCTAACATGGCTTCTTGTACTAGAGAGGCTGGAGAACTGGGACCTGGGGACACATGTCAGCCAGAGTTTTTGTACTTCCCAGATTTGATTATATATATATATATACATATAGATATAATGACTTGGGCTCCTCACATAACTTGGACATCAAGAAAGCAAACACAATGACATTATAGTTGGAAGGGGGTATGAGTGATGGAGACAGTGCCTCACTGCAGGAAACTGCCCAGAGACACGTTTGCCTGCTTACAGCCATGTCCTGTGCAGACCCAAAGGCACCAAGTGTCATGCGCCATTTACTCAGACGGCACTTCTCTTTCTCCCAGTTCAATTTTATAACTACATTTGGCTGGGATATCATGTCTGTAGTTTTTCACTGTGCAGTTCCTCGAAAAGACACATCAGCCAGTTGTTAGAAGGAATCATTACTTGTTTTCATGGAATCTGAAATGGATTTTTTGATTAAATTTCTTTGACTTATTTATAACATGTCACACTGAAGTATTTTCCCCAGACAGTAAGGCTTTAATGAATTTTAAATTCTAGGCTTCATAAGAGATTTTAAATATCCAAAGCAATTAAATTCTTTATAAATTAAATCCTTCCTGTGTAATGTGTCGAGGTTCTAGCCATTATTTGAAAATGATGGTTTTATTTGTTTAGCACTACGTTACAGAGCCTTTTGTTTTTTGTTGTTCCTGGCTTTCACTAATAATAGTGGAACAACAATACAGTATTCTGTCATTTTTTTATGCTATATGCCTCCACTTCCTCTTATTTTATATTAAATACAATAGGTAGAAAATAATCATACTATCAAATCTACTGACAGAAAACCATAGTAATGCATTCATGCCTGACTAGGAAACACTGATTGTTACCATCCTTCAAAATCAAAAGACATTAATACTGCACTGCAAACACTCAATATGAAGGGGTCTTAAATTCCTAATGCACCAGATTCTCTCGGCTTCCCAAAGATAGCCAAACCTTCAAGATTCCATCTTAAATTTCTTTCAGTATCAGATCATACATCATACTACTAAGTAATAAAACTCAATGACAGAACACAGGCTTTTACGTCAGTAAAAAGCTTTTGCAAAGTTGTTCATACAGACTGCTGCTCTGTGGCCTTATTCTGACAAATGTGTCAGGAACACATGCCTTGTATATTTCTCTCTAAAAGCAGTTCCTTAATGGCTCTCTCTGGGGTGCTGAGTTAATTATTAGTCTTAATTTATAGTGCTCTCCATTCAAACATTACAAAGTCTTCTCCACTCATAAACTTACTGGTAGGATATACTGTTACAGTATTTCCACAGAATATCTTGACAATGTATTAAGCCTTAAAATACATTTGAAAGCCTTAAAAAAAAAAAAAAACTGCATACTTTTGTCCAAAACCTGCGACTTCTAGAAATTTATCCTAAGAAAAAAATTACTCTGAACGATGGCATCATATATGTGCATAATAATGTTAGATGCAACATTGTTAATCATATTAAAAATTGGGAAAAACCTAAATATCTAGCAATAAAAGACTGGCCAAGAAAATGACAGCACATTTTGTTACATGGTGGCTACCAAGCATATATTAAATATGTTCTAGAAAAATATTTGTTAGCATGCAAAAAAGTCACAATAGATTGTTAAATGAAAAAAAAAAAAATCACATCACTCAAATACCGTCTTGTTCAAACATGTATCAAGAAAAGGGGTGGACAGCTTACAAAGCCAGCACACTTCGGTTCCAACCTCCACTTTGCACCTGCCCTTCTAAAGTCAGGCGTTCTTTGCTCAAGAAGAAAGGAGCTTCAGTCTCTACCCTGGACTGGAGGTCACCGTCTATATCCCAGTGATCATCTTGGAGGTCATGAGCCTGCAGACACCAGACCGACCTCCATATCTGCCAGCTCTGCAAACACACACCTTAGAGAATCTTCCACAGCATTGAGATCCTACTTTTGTCCCCTCAAAGAAGGATCTGAATGAGTCACTGCCTAGTCACTGCCTAGACGGAAACACCTTTCTAGATTTTATATAGAATGTTGCTGTTGTTGTTTAATCACTAAGTCATGTCTGATTCTGTGCAACTTCATGGACTGCAGCCCACCAGGCTCCTCTGTCCACACGATTCTCTAGGCAAGAATAACAGAGTGGGTTACCATTTCCTTCCCCAGGGGATCTTTCTGACCCAGGGATCAAACCCTCATCTACTGCTTGGCAGGAGGATTCTTTACCACTGAGCCATCTGGGAAGCCCATTTCTATAGAATATGTTATTTCAAAATTGTTGTCTTATGAAGAAGCAATAAATGATTGCTCAAACCAAAATGTGGCAGGGGGGAGGATAATCAAGCAAAATATTAAATAGTAATCTGTTATTTTTCTGGATTATGTGACATTTGTGGTCATTTTCAAGTTTATAAAATTCGTGATTTCTGTGATTTCCTTTACCTTTCTATATAAATATTCACTTTTGAACTCAATTTTGTATCTATGTTTGTGTATTCCTTTTTTTAAAGGTCCTCCAAAATGTAAAAGTTTGGATCTCATAAAAGTTCTAGATTCATTCCTGATCTAGAAAAAGTACTGAAAAGACCAAAATACACCGTGGCATTAACAATGAAGAAACCAATCATGTTACAGGGGATTCTTATCTTGCTCTGCTTTTCCATGTTTCCTACACTATGTAATTATACTTTTTAAAAAAACATACAATAGGAAATGTTTAGAGAATTGCAGTATTTTTTGTATCCTATCATACATCCTATATCTTAACTAACCCCCTAGGCTGGATTTCAAATATGATTAAAAAGCACTACATCCTATATCTTAACTAACCCCCTAGGATGAATTTAAAATATGATTTAAAAAAATAGGCACTACACACACTCTGTCCACCTGGACACATAAGAAGGATGCCTTACATTCAGTGTATTTTTTGTATCCTATCATACATCCTATATCTTAACTAACCCCCTAGGCTGGATTTCAAATATGATTAAAAAGCACTACATCCTATATCTTAACTAACCCCCTAGGATGAATTTAAAATATGATTTAAAAAAATAGGCACTACACACACTCTGTCCACCTGGACACATAAGAAGGATGCCTTACATTCAGTGGGATGCCTTACATTCAGTGGGATGCCTTACGTTCAGTGGGATGCCTTACGTTCAGTTAGCACTGAGTGACTGAGTACAAAACATTGGGGGAAAAACTCTTTCAAAATATAATCTTTATATTTAATTGAGAGAAATATCTTGCTAATGACATTTTTAACATTGGAAGCTTATTAAATTACCTAAATTAGCCTATGAATTAACCTGCCCATAGATTAATTAAAAGCTATTCTGGGAAAACATAAAATTTCAACCAACCCAAGAAATTATTAAACACCTCTCACAGATACGAGCCCTTCTTTAGGTATGAAGGAACACAAAATAATTAAACTGAGCGAGTTTCTCTGTGGAGGTTTATAATTGGAGAAATAAGGATGTACAATGAAATAATTCATGAACAAAACTAATATCCATTACCACTTGTGTAAAAGTACACGGCAGAAACATCTGAAGAACAAGGCAGTATATATTAAGATTCTGATTAGCTAGCACAAATGTGGAAGGATTTAAAGAAGAAATAAATCAATGTGTGTAGATATCCTGAATAAGGTCTTACAGAATATGGTAAAACAGGACTGGAAAAGGCCTTCCAGATTACATAAACGTATTTTTTAAAAACTCAGGGTAAAGGTGAGCATAGCAGGGCTAAGAAACAGGAGGGAGACCAACATGAAGGAAGCAAACAGTATTTGTAGAGGAGAGTTGGACTGGGAAGAAGGCTGAGCGCCCAAGAATTGATGCTTTTCAACTGTGCTGTTGGAGAAGACTCTTGAGAGTCCCTTGGACTGCAAGGAGATACAACCAGTCCATTCTGAAGGAGATCAGTCCTGGGTGTTCATTGGAAGGAATGATGCTGAGGCTGAAACTCCAATACTTTGGCCATCTCATGCGAAGAGTTGACTCACTGGAAAAGACCCTGATGCTGGGAGGGATTGGGGGCAGGAGGAGAAGGGGATGACAGAGGATGAGATGGCTGGATGGCATCACCGATTCGATGCACATGAGTTTGGGTGAACTCCGGGAGTTGGTGATAGACAGGGAGGCCTGGCGTGCTGCGATTCATGGGGTCGCAAAGAGTTGGACA
>SJYX01020883.1:302094-324872 GCA_006410675.1 Oreotragus oreotragus
AGTCCCTTGGACTGCAAGGAGATCCAACCAGTCTATTCTAAAGGAGATCAGTCCTGGGTGTTCTTTGGAAGGAATGATGCTAAAGCTGAAACTCCAGTACTTTGGCCACCTCATGCGAAGAGTTGACTCATTGGAAAAGACTCTGATGCTGGGAGGGATTGGGGGCAGGAGGAGAAGGGGACGACAGAGGATGAGATGGCTGGATGGCATCACTGACTCTATGGACATGAGTTTGAGTGAACTCCGGGAGTTGGTGATGGACAGGGAGGCCTGGCGTGCTGCAATTCATGGGATCGCAAAGAGTTGGACACGACTGAGTGACTGAACTGAACTAAACTGAACTGAAAGTGATAACTATTGCCATTTTTGCAAAATGATTGGTGAAGTATCTTTCTATTTTACCTGTAAAAATTCTTGGACATACACAAGAATGGGGTAAGACAATTTAAAAGAAGGTTTTATAACGCTAACAGGCACTTCCTTAACTCCTCCACTTAAGATTGACAGTTAATATACTCCTAAGAGGACATATCAGGGGCTTCCCTGATAGCTTAGTTGGTAAAGAATTCGCCTGCAATGAGGGAGACCTGGGTTTGATCCCTGGGTTGGGAAGATCCCCTGGAGAAGGGAAAGGTTACCCACTCCAGTATTCTGGCCTGGAGAATTCCATGAACCATGTAGCCCATGGGGTCTCAAAGAGTCAGACACAACTGAGCCACTTTCACAAGAGGACATATATTCTACATTTTATTCTCAGATGATAATTTGACATGTCAGGAGTTACAGGAAGGTTCTGCTACTTAAGAGCATTTACCTCACCACCTCCCATGGTATCTATGAGCCAAACAGAAGGACCAGACTCAGGCACTTTTCAGGCTGCAAGGAAAGGGGAGGTATGCTAAACAGAGCCCAAAGTTGAGGAGAAGAGACTGAGTTCGGGGAGGCCTAGATAGATGGTTAGAATTTGCAGGGTCAAGACCAGGAGAGGAGGCACTATGTGGAGAGAGGCCACCTGAACCCTGGAGACCCTGCAGGCTGAGCACTGGCTGGCACACATGTGTAAGGCCAAGGAAAGAACTAACAGAGAGGAGCAAAACAATTTCCAAAGATCGCACAAAGCTGTGAGTAGTTCCTATTCCCGCCAACTTTTAGGGAGCAAAGAAACTCAGCACCAAAGTGGTGGTAGGACTGTTCAGAGAACTGCTACTTTTCATAAGAGGCCTCGTGCCACTATCTGACTTTCAAACTATGTGCTTTGATTAAAAAAAAAGTTTAAAAACACTTATTAGAGCGTCACTATTCACAATAGCCGAAAGGTGGAATCAGCCCAAATGTTCGCCAACAAATGAGTAAATAAACAAACCTTGGTAGAAACACACAATGAAATATTATTAAGCCATAAAAAGGAATGAAGGGATAATGTGGTGTCACATCACCAAGGTGGAGACATAGCCTGATCCTGAGTTTCCCTCCTTCCACAGACAAATATATAGCTATGCACAGAGCAGTTCTGAGAGAAATCCAGAAACTAGTTGAGTGACCCTTCCATTTCAGATGACAAAAAAATTATTCACATTGAAGCAGGTGAAAAAGGCTAAAAACAATCTCACCATAAACCCCACCTCCAGCCCCACCTCTGCAATCAGGAGTGAAGCTCCAAAGTCCAGCTTCTCCCTAAGGAGTGAAGGGCTTGGACTACAAATTTAGCACTTCAACTTTTAAGGCTGCCACCCAAAGGTTTCCAAATCATCTACCTCTGAGAGCCAATGGAGCTTGCACCAGTCCCACAGGATTACAGTAAACATAGATCAGTTTTTAAATAGGTGTGCAAGTACTTCTCAAAGCTATCCCCCAGGCTCAGCCCAGGGGAAGCAGACAAAAACCCCCATCTCTCAGATTTTTTTCTAGAAGGAATTTGAGTGCATATGTTACTAGCAGAAATGGAAAAATGTAAAGTCTCTATTCCCCTCCTCAAAAAAAAATCTGTTTGAAACTAATAAATTCAGTGAAGTTGTACGATAGAAAGTCAATATATAAAAATCAGTCACATTTTTTAAACATTAACAACAAACTATGGGAAAGAAATTCAGAAAACAATCTCATTTACAAACAGCATCAAAAATAAAATACTTGGGAATAAATTCAACTAAGGAAGTGAAAGATCTATAGACTGAAAACTATAAAGCACTGACAAAAGAAATTGAAAAAGACACAAATAAAAGAAAAGCTACTTAGTGCTCATGGATGGGGAAAATTAATGCTGCTAAAATTCTTACTACTGAAAGTGATCTACAGATTAAATTCAATCCTTAGCAAAATTCCAGTAGAATTTTTCTCAGAAACAGAGCAAACAATCCTACTATTAACATGGAAACCACAAATTACCCGAAATGGATAAAACGATCTTGAAAAAGAAGAACAAAGCTAGAGGCCTCACAGGGCCTGATTTCAAAAGATGTTACAAAGTTCCAGTAACCCAAATAGTACTACTAGCATAGATTAAGTGAAGTCGCTCAGTCGTGTCCGACTCTTTGCGACCCCGTGAACTGAAGCCCACCAGGCTCCTCCGTCCTTGGGATTCTCCAGGCAAGAATACTGGAGTGGGTTGCCATTTCCTTCTCGAGGGGAACTTCCCGACCCAGGGATCGAACCCAGGTCTCCCACGTTGCAGGCAGACGCTTTAACCTCTGAGCCACCAGGGAAGCCCTAGCATAGATTAGTGAAACATAATAGAGAGCCCAGAAATAAACCCACAGATACATGGACAATTAATTTTTGACAAGGCATGATATTACTTATATGTGAATTTAAAAAAAAAAAAAAAAACTCAAACTCACAAGGGCGCTGGACAATGCCCAGGAGCACTGCTCCAGTGGCTTCCCTGAGTTCAGGACGGTGAGCTGGGGTCGTTGCACAGGCTTGGCTGCGTTTTCTGGCTACACGGGTTCTGAAGGGGCTGGTGCCTCCTTAAGCCGCGGGTCTGGAAGCACGCGGTGCCTGATGGGAGCAGAGAAGGCTCTGCACCGCCCCCTGACGCGTCGAGGGGCGGTGCCAGCCGCGGCCACGCCCCCAGGCCCGACGTGGCCTGGCTTTCTCAGCTTTCCCGGAAGCCGGAAGCCGGAGACGTCTGGTGGGTTCTGAGGTGCGGCTCTGTCCTGGAGTCTTCGCCCCGTGACGTGGTGGTGAGTGTGGTGGTGGCAGTCTTGGCAGCTCAGACCCAGAAACCACCTTCCCCTTTCGTCACCCTCCCCTGGAGCTGTGGCGCCTTCCTGCGGCCCCTGCCTGCCAGCCTTGCAGCGGGGTGACCCTAGCTCAGCCTGTCGGTGCTGCCGGTAGTGGTCTTGGGTTCCCAGAAGAGCCACAGCATCTTATCTGGCCGTAGGTGGGGAGTGAAGAGATGGCAGTGACTGTTGCCCGTCCCGAAGGCCTCAGGCCTTAGGCTGCGTAGCAGCACCCGCGCTGGGCCGTCCAGTGCCCACCCACCTCTTGGGCACCTGTTCGTGGGCTGCTGTCAGCGGGGTGGAGTCGCCTTTGGTGGTAGAAGACCTCCCGTGATTTGGAGTCTCAGCTCCTACCTCTCTGTTTCCGTGGCGCTGGGCCTGCTGGTGGTGACCCTGTGGAGGCAGCTGGCAGGGCAGAGGCCTGAGCGGGCCCTCTTCTGTGGTCTCCTGCTGCTGTTGTGGTGACTGTCGGCTGTATCCAGGGGCCCACGGCCTGGGCTGCGGGTGGGAGCCCCCGGAGTGAAGGTGGAGGCCTCCCTCTGCGGGAGCCATCCAGCCAAGCAGCAGGCGTCACTCCCAGCCCAGACCCTGTGGACGTTCAGTTCAGTTCAGTTCAGTCTCTCAGTCGTGTCCAACTCTTTGCAGCCGCATGGACTGCAGCATGCCAGGCCTTGCTATCCATCACCAGCTCCCGGAGCTTGCTCAAACTCATGTCCATTCAGTCGGTGATGCCATCCAACCATCTCATCCTCTGTCATGCCCTTCTCCTCCCACCTTCAATCTTTCCCAGCATCAGGGTCTTCAGCTGCTCTCTACCCATCCTACCCGCCTCCTGGCCACCACCAACGCTTTGATCAAGGATGTCTTGCTGTTGTGCAGAGCTAGTTTTGCTTGCTCTGTGGGTGCCTGGCCTAGGACTTGGTACCGCTCGTCTGTGCCACCAACTCCCTCGCCTGCTTCCTGACCACCAGTATTCTAGTCAGGTCTCTCTATACTCGACATGCTCTTTGGGGCCTGCCTAATGGCACTGGCAATCCTGAGCGCCTGTGTGTCCCCGGTGGGCACCTCTTCCAGGCTGGTCCTTGTGTGGTGGTGTGGATTCTGTGTCTGGGCATGTTCCATGTGAGGGTAGCTGGCCAGCTCCCAGCTGCACTGGGAGGTTAGGAGGGGTAGGGGGAGCAGGGGGCATTTTTATTGCAAAGAAAAAAATCAGACTCACAGAAACAAAATAGAATGGTGGATGCCAGGTATTTTCATTATTTCAATGAAAAGAAATGGGTGAAGAGTACAAACTTTGTTATTAAGTAAGTTCTATGGGTCTAACATATAGCATGGTGATTATAGTTAATTAGACTGTACTGTGTATTTTAAATTTGCTAAGATAATAGATCTTAAGTGTTCTCACATGCACACAGACAAAAATATATAACATGATGAGAGGGATGGATATATTACCTTGATTGTGGGAATCCTTTTATGATGTATATGGATATGAAATCATCATGCTGTACCCTTTAAATATATTTCAGTTTTGTCAATTATACCTCAGTAAAGCTGAGAACTAAGATCATGGCACCTGGTGCCATCACTTCATGGCAAATAGATGGGGAAACAGTGGAAACAGTGTCAGACTTTATCTTTTGGGGCTCCAAAATCACTCCAGATGGTGATTGCAGCCATGAAATTAAAAGACTCTTACTCCTTGGAAGGAAAGTTATGACCAACCTAGATAGCATATTCAAAAGCAGAGACATTACTTTGCCAAGTTTTGTCAATTATACCTCAGTAAAGCTGAGAACTAAGATCATGGCACCTGGTGCCATCACTTCATGGCAAATAGATGGGGAAACAGTGGAAACAGTGTCAGACTTTATCTTTTGGGGCTCCAAAATCACTCCAGATGGTGATTGCAGCCATGAAATTAAAAGACTCTTACTCCTTGGAAGGAAAGTTATGACCAACCTAGATAGCATATTCAAAAGCAGACATTACTTTGCCAACAAAAGTCCGTCTAGTCAAGGCTATGGTTTTTCCAGTGGTCATGTATGAATGTGAGAGTTGGACTGTGAAGAACGCTGAGCACCAAAGAATTGATGCTTTTGAACTGTATTGTTGGAGAACACTCTTGAGAGTCCCTTGGACTGCAAGGAGATTCAACCAGTCCATTCTAAAGGAGATCAGTCCTGGGTGTTCATTGGAAGGACTGATGCTGAAGCTGAAACTCCAGTACTTTGGCCACCTCATGCGAAGAGTTGACTCATTAGAAAAGACCCTGTTGCTGGGAGGGATTGAGGGGGGAGGAGGAGAAGGGGATGACAGAGGATGAGATGGCTAGATGGCATTACCAACTCAATGGACATGAGTTTGAGCAAGCTCTAAGAGTTGGTGATGGACAGGGAGGCTGGGCGTGCTGCGATTCACGGGGTCACAAAGAGTCGGACACAACTGAGCGACTGAACTGAACTGAACTGAAAGCTGAGAAAGAAAAGGAATGAAATATTGATACATGCTGCAAAGTGGATGAACCTCAAAGTCATTATACTGAGTGAAAGAAACCAGACACAAAGGATTACATATTGTTAAATCCAGAGATCAAACACAGAATGGTGGTTGACAGGGGCTTGGAAGGGGAAGGAATTGGGAGGAACTGCTTAATGGATAGGGATTTTACTTTGGAGTGATGGAAATGTTTTGAAACTAGACAGAGGTGGTGGTTTTACAACATTGTTATTGTGCTAAATGCCACTGAATTGTTCACTCCAAAATGGTTCTTTTTATGTTATGTGAATTTCATGTTCATAAGTTATTTTTAAAAGCACTTATTAGACAAAAGCAATAGATGCTATGTGTAATCAAGCTTTAGATGTGAATTGCCATTCAGTTGAGCTCTAATTAGCTTCGTAATAACCAACACAATTTATTTTCTCCAGAAATCTTGATGGGAGGGCTTTCAAAAGAGTAAATCCACAGTGAGTGCCAGTCGTCATTGCCAGAATATTAACACAAGAAAAGTTGCTAATTTGTTTGCAATTTAATAAAGAAACAAACATTGACAAGAGTGGGGAGGATTTATTGACACTGAATCTCTGCCACATTTGTACAGGGAAGCCTTGAAGCACCTTTATCTTCTAACAAAATGTAAATTTGCTTTTTGATTCAACACTGTTACCTTAACAAATGAGAAATTTCTCCTACTTTAAATTCAGCTGAAGATGAGAATTGTATCTTAGTGTATAATGAATGAGAGCTATTTAGAAACATAAAGGTAAATGTTCTGTGGCTTATGGTCAGTCCTTTGTTTTCAACAATTTATGCGTTTGGCTTCTCTAGCTTGTATTTGTATTCTGATTGTGAAGATTATTTCTGAATCTTTATTTTGTATATTGCCATGTCATTTAACATTTGAAAAGCTGGACGATATAATTCTGACTCAGCTGGTAAAGAATCCACCTGCAATGCAGGAGACCTGGGTTCGATCCCTGGGTTGGGAAGATCCCCTGGAGAAGGGAAAGGCTACCCACTCCAGTATTCTGGCCTGGAGAATTTCATGAATTGTATAGTCCATTGGGTTGCAAAGCATAGGACACGACTGAGCGACTTTCACTTATGATTCCTTTGGGTTTGGTTTTCTTTTGTTTGAATGCAAATCAAAATGACATGGAAACATTACAAGCATTTCTGCAATCTGCACTTTCCTTTATTTTTAACAAGATAAATCAAATATTAATTTCTTCCTTTGGATTACAATAAGGAGGCAACATGATGTGGAGTTTGGGAGTCAAGAGGACCTGTATTTAAACCTTGGTCCTGCCCCTTAAAAACTTACATTGCAGTGCACATAATAGATAGATATAATTATTACCATTACCCAAAAAAGCAGAAGTTTGAAGAAGAAAAGAAAGGAAATATTTGAGAAAGGAAGGAGAAAGAAAAAAATTAGGAAAATGAAAGGGAAAGTGAGGAAAGAATAAATTAGAATTTCAAGAGAAGCTAATTGGTAATTTATGCAAGAATCCTGAATCTTTGCCTTGGTTATTCCTCTGATTTTACTGTTTGTTCTTCCTTTTCTTTGCTTTCCTCTCTGGGGATGTTACATAAAATATCTCATCATTTTCCACCTCCTCTTGAGTAATATTTTATGAATACACAGAATTCATTAGTGGGATAAAGGAGCAACAAGCCAGTGAGGAAAATATAACTAGATCATAACATAATGGAAATGTAGCTATTCAAGCCCAAAGACTTGACTTTACAACTTTTTTTCTGACTGTTAAAGTCACTATTAATACATGACCCCACAGAAAGTTTAAAAACACAGGAAAGTACTAGAAAAAAGTTAAAATCAGAGTAAGTATGCCCACCCTGATACAAGACGGGTAATTTTTTTCCAGTCTTTCTTCCCCCCAGTCTTTGGTCTCAGTCTGTAATGTAATACTGCCTTCTGATGTTTTAGTTTGCATTATGTCATGAGCATTTTCCACGCCATTTTTTCCAAAAATGCCATTCTTATTGTGTAGATGTATCTTAGTTCCATTTAACATTAATAAAACGTTAATATCACCTTCTACCCCAACTCATACCCCCACCCCAAATGCGTCCCCTCAGACTCCTGACAGAGCTGTAAAAGAAAGGTAATATGGGCTTTAAGAGTTGGGTATTGTTATATGTGTCTTAATTTTACAAGTAAAGACTAACAGTATATCTGAAAAATCTGAAAAGTTGGAAAAGACTGAGAAATAATACAGCCTTCTTCCCAACTATTCTTTTCCTCTTCTTAGTTTATTACACCTGTCATTTCAACATCAACTTCCATTGAAGCATAAGGAAGACTCTTCCCCTCAAGTTCTTTTTTGACTTAAACTTGTCCCTTGCTTTAACAAAGGCAAGGCCATGTCCTGCAGAAGAGAAAGATCATTTTGGCCACAGACATGCTCAGGCCTTGACTTTTCCTTAGTCAGGGAGGCAGTTTGCCCATGAAATTAACTAAGTCATGTCTCAGCTGACTGCAAGTCAATGGTTTTCCCTCCAATTTGGTCCAACTTAGCCCAGACCTGACATAAAAATTAAAATGAAAACAAACTCAGGTGCTATCTTGAGCTTTTGGGGTTTTGTTTATTTCAGAAAAGAAACTGTGGAATGCACATCTTCTTAATTCTCTGGAGACAGGAAATAGGGAGAGGCATCTTAAATATTTCAACTCCCTTAACTATTTTAATCTCATAAATAATATGCACTAAATATTTGTTGACAAATGAGTGAATAAATGAATAAATTTTAGCCTTAAATAATGTAGAGTTTGGAAACCAGGGAATAGGAGTCGGTTCTTGTGAACCCCAGTGACAGGAGTGTTAAGCTGAGATCATCATGAATGTATGTTGTAAACAGCAGAGTAACTGGAGAGCCATAGACCTCAGACCACATTTTGTCAGGCATGCCAACTTGGGCAAACGACTCAAATTCAATAAACCTGGTTTCTTACCAGTAAAACTGGGATAATATGAATTTAGGAAACTGCAAGTTTTAAAATGTGGTAATATGTGTAATACACATTGCAGATTAAATACTCTTTTCCTCACGAATTAAAATTGTTTAAATTTGTCAGAACTTTTAGGTGTAGATTAAGTTGTAATTATGTTTCAAGAATTCTTGATGCTACACTTTAAAAAGTAGCATCAAGTAGCATACTTGTTTGTCTTTAATTTTTTCCCTTTTTTCCCCTTTGCTGGTTTCTTAAAAACAGAACAACTTTCACTATTAGTGACATAGATATAAGGCAGAATAATAATT
Source organism: Oreotragus oreotragus (assembly GCA_006410675.1). NCBI lineage: Eukaryota > Metazoa > Chordata > Mammalia > Artiodactyla > Bovidae > Oreotragus > Oreotragus oreotragus. The sequence goes on from SJYX01020883.1 coordinate 311,103, forward strand.
GGGAGACTACTAGTATTTAACATCAAGGACATTTGGCAGGTGTTGATAAAATTTTGTGTTCAAACATTAATAGTTTTCATAAGTAAGGAGTCAACTTCAGATTTATGCTTCCTTAATGAAATGATTACCACCAAATAACTTCAGAAACATTTTATTTAAAAAAGTATAATGAACAAAAACCAGTTGTAATGCTGAAATTGATAAGGTGATATAAGTTTATTCAAAATAATTTTGCTTCCATTTACACCCTTACAAAGTGAATTTTTGTATTTTTCAAAATAAAGTGGAAATAAGCACCTAGACACACCCTCCCCAAGGACCTCACCCATCTTGAAGCCATGTATACTCCTGCAGGAAATCATCTAATATATAGTAAGAAACTATCCCCCAAAGTCTTGCAACAGTTAATTCATGTACTGTACAAAGAATAGTCTTTGTGATAGTTTTTTTTCCAGATCAGTTCAGTTCAGTTCAGTTGCTCAGTCGTGTCCGACTCTTTGCGANTTTTCAATATACACAAATCAATCAATGTGATACACCACATTAATAAATTGAGAATAAAAAACATGATTGTCACAATAGATGAAAAAAAAGTCTCCTAAAATTCAACATCTGTTTATAATTTAAAAAAAAAAAATTCTCCAGAAAGTATGCATAGAGGAAACATACCTTGACATAATAAAGGCCATATAAGACAAACCCACAGCTAACATCATACTCACTGTTGAAAACCTGAAAGCATTGTTCTCTAAAATCAGAATCAAAAAAAAGGATGTCCACTGTCACCACTAAAACCAATGAAACTATGCTTTATTCAACAGAGTTTTGGTAGTCATAGTCACAGCAATCTGAGAATAAAAAGAAATAAAAGGAATCCAAACTGGAAAAGAAGTAAAACTGCCATGTTTCTGGATGACATAATTCTATGCATAGTAAAGCCTGAAGATGCTATCAGAAAGCTACTAGAGCTCATCAGTGAAATTTGGTAAAGTTGCAAGATATAAGATTAATACATAGAAATCTGTTGCATTTCTGTAAACTAACAATGAAAGCTCAAAAAGAGAAATTAAGGAAATGATCCCATTTACCATCACATCAAAAGAACAAAATAGGAATAATCCTACCTTAGGAGACAAAAGACATAAACTCCAAAACTGTGAGACTCTGATAAAAGAAATTGAAGATGATGCAAACAGAAGGAAAGATACACCATGTTCTTGGATTGATGGAATCAATATTGTCAAAATGACTGTACTACCTAAGGCAATATACAGATTCAGTGCAATCCCTGTCAAATTACCAGTGGCATTTTTCACAGAACTGGAAAATGTTTAAGTTTGTTTGAAAACACACAAGAAAGACCCAAGTAGCCAAAGCAATCTTGAGAAAGAAAAATGGAGTTAGAAGCATCAAGCTCCCTGACATCAAACTATGTGCTAAAGCTACAGTCATCAAAAGTACAGTATGGTACTGAAACAGAAATACAAATCAATGGAACAGGATAGAAAGCCTTTCAATAAATGGTGCTGGGAAAACTGGCCAGCTACATGTAAAAGTATGAAATTAGGACTTCCTTGGTGGTCCAGTGGTTGAGAGTTTGCCTGTCAATGCAGGGGACACAGGTTCCGTCTTTGGTCTGGGAAAATACCACATGCCAAGGAGCAATTAAGCCTGTGCATAACAACTACTGAACCAGGGCTCTAGAGCCTATAAGCCTCAACTGCTGAGCCAGCACATCATACAACTACTAAAGCCTGAGCACGTGCAGCCCCTGCTCCACAACAAGAGAAGCCAGTGCAATGAGAAGCCCATGGACCACAAGGAAGAGTAGCCTCTCTTGCCACAACTAGAAAAAGCCCATATGCAGCAATGAAGACCCAGAGAAGCCATAAAAAATAAATACCTTTTAAAAAAAAAGAATAGAATTAGAATATTCTCTAACACCTGTCTCTTATACACATCTTGGAATTGATTTTTTATGTCATTCCCCCATGGAAAAGTGGGATTTTCCCTTCCTTCCCTTGAAACTGGGCTGGATTGAGAGACTGGATTAACCAATAGAACACAGAGGAATGAAGCTCTGGGACTTTTGAAGCTAAGTAGTATGTTGATACAAAAGTAATTGTGGTTCCGGACCATGAATTTTAAATCATTATAACTAGGCTCAAATACATCTTTATTAATCAAAATATATTTGATTATGTTTTGATTATCACATTTTGCCAACAAGAAATGTTTGTTTATTCCTTTAGCTTAAAAACTCATGCTTTGGAATTCAACAAACTCTTGGAAAGCATTTTCTGCCTCCTGCTGGTTGTAGAAATGTTTTCCCTGCCGAAAGCTGTCAAGATGCTTGAAGAAGTGGTAGTTGGTTGGCAAGAGGTCAGGTGAAAATAGCAGAAGAGCCAAAACGTCATAGCCCAGTTCATTCAACTTTAGAAGTATTGGTTGTGTGACATGCCATTGGGCATTGTCATGGAGAAGAATCAGGCCCTTTCTGTTGACCAGTACAGGCTGCAGGCATTACAGTTTTTGGTGCATCTCGTCAATTTGCTGAGCATACTTCTCAGAGGTAACGGTTTCACCAGGATTCAGAAAGCTGTAGTGGATCAGACTGGCAGCAGACTACCAGTGACCATGACCTTTTCTTGGTGCAAATTTGCATTGGGAAGTGCTTTGGAGCTTCTTCTCAGTCCAGCCACTGAGCTGGTCATTGCTGGTTGTCATATGAAATCCACTTTTTGTCGCACATCACAGTCTGATCAAGAAGTGGTTGATAGTTGTTGTGTAGAATAAGAGAGGACAGCACTTCAAAACGATGATTTTTTTTTTTTTTTTGCAGTCAGCTCATGAGGCACTCAGTTATCGAGCTTTTTCACCTTTCCTATTTGCTTCAAATACCGAATGACCATAGAACGGTCAATACTGAGTTCTTCAGCAACTTGTCATGTAGTTGGAAAAGGATCAGCTTCGATGATTACTCTCAATTGGTCGTTGTTGACTTCTGATGGCCAGCCACTCCATTCCTCATCTTCAAGACTCTTGTCTCCTTAGCAAAACTTCGTGAACCAAAATTGCACTGTACATTTGTACCAAAGAAATCAAACTTCTCATGTGGTAGCTGGTTTCCCCTAGAGCATTTTAAGAGAAAGCAAAAGCATACCAAGCTGTAAGGCTTCTAATTATTAAGTCAGTACAAAGGTAATTGAAGTTTTGCATTGTTGGAATTTTGCCATTTGATATTGAAATGTATTCTTAAATAAGTGTGGTTATGTTATACATCATTTTAATGTGTGTTTCTAGCCTTTTGTGTTTTGCTAATGACTTATTACTTGCTGTTTATTTTAGATTTATTTTAGAGTGTAGAGGACTTCCCTGGTGGCTTAGCTGGTAAAGAATCCACCTGCAATGCAGGAGACCTGGTTTCAGTCTTTGGGTTGGGAAGATCCCCTAGAGAAGGGAATGGATACCCACTCCAGTATTCTGGCCTGGACAGTTCCATGGACTGTATATATAGTCCATGGGGTCGCAAAGAGTTGGACACGACTGAGCAACTTTCACTCACTTAGACCAGTCAGATTCTTTACCAGCTGAGCTGTGAGGGAAGCCCTGAGACTATAGAAATGAGGTTGCAAATTAGAGCGACTTTTTTATTCAAGTTCATTAACTGTTCCTGGGCCAAATGCATTGTTGNGTCCATGGGGTCGCAAAGAGTTGGACACGACTGAGCAACTTTCACTCACTTAGACCAGTCAGATTCTTTACCAGCTGAGCTGTGAGGGAAGCCCTGAGACTATAGAAATGAGGTGAGCAAATTAGAGCGACTTTTTTATTCAAGTTCATTAACTGTTCCTGGGCCAAATGCATTGTTGATGTTGGGAGTTGTCTCTGTTGCTTTATGACCCGTTTTGAACTCAAATAAAAAAGTGTGTTCTGAGGTAATGTTCAAGTGAAGGTAATGTATGTTGTCATGTCTCATAAATGTATTTTTTATCATCATTAAATATTTATGCATTTGTATCTTTTTGTATTGAATTTTTTAGCCTTAGTCGGTGACAGTGAATTAGAAATTAAAAGTCTAAAATCTTTAGACGTCTTTCAGCCTGACATGTCATTGATTAATGTAAATATTTAGAGTTTAGAAAGCACTAAAAAAATGACAACTTTATCTAGAAAACAAGGTAAACTACTGCATAGTTATAATTGGTGTCTAACTAATGTAATTGCAATCAATTATCCTGTCAGTGTTTTTTCTTTTTTTTCTTAAGGGGAACCAGATATTGTGTTTTTATTTTCTGATGATCTCATTTTATTGTTCTACTTCAAAGGGCATTTGACTTCATTTTTAGACACATACTAAGAACAGAAAAGCTCTCAAATAAGCCTGAGATTTGGGGACAAGATTGTGGCACAGAAAGAGTTTGAATTTACCTCCTCCCATATAAATACCAAAATCACAAGTAACTGCAAAAAAAAAAAAAAATGAGTAAAAAGATATTCTATATCTAAAGACAAAGAAGATGAAGAAGAAACCACAGCAAGCAGGTAATAAGGGCATGAGTGAGTGAAGTCGCTCAGTCGTGTCCGACTCTTTGCGACCCCGTGAACTGTAGCCCACCAGGCTCCTCCGTCCATGGGATTCTCCAGGCAAGAATACTGGAGTGGGTTGCTATTTCCTTCTCCAGGGGAATAAGGGCATACTCATAATATTATCAAATCCCATACCTCCCAGGTGGGCAACCCACAAACTAGAGAAGCCCCCAGAGCACTTGACTTTATGAAGGGCAAAGGGGCTTGAATCATAGCTTGAAAGAAAAGCTATGACACACCTAAACAGCATTTTAAACACCAGAGACATCACTCTGTCAACAAAGGTCCATCTAGTCAAAGCTATGGTTTTTCCAGTAGTCATGTATGGATGTGAGAGCTGGACCATAAAGAAGGCTGAGCACTGAAGAATTAATGCTTTTGAACTGTAGTGCTGGAGAAGACTCTAGAGAGTCCCTTGGACTGCAAGGAGATCAAAGCAGTCAATCCTGAAGGAAATCAACCCTGAATATTCATTGGAAGGACTGATGCTGAGGCTGAGCATCAATACTTTGACCATCTGATGCAAAGAGCCAACTCATTGGAAACAACCCTGGGGGTGGGAAAGATTGAGGGCAGGTGAAGATGAGGGTGACAGAGAATGAGGTGGTTGAATGGCATCACCAACTCAATGGACATGAATTTGAGCAAACTCTAGGAGACAGTGAAGGACAGGGAAGCTTGGTGTGCTGCAGTTTATGGGGTTGCAAAAAGCCACACTACAGAGCAACTAAACAACAACACAGTCATAAAAGGAGAAGTTGACCATAACACAATTAATGTTTGGGACTTTAACATCTCATTTACATCAATGGACAAACCATTCAGACAGAATAAGGAAACACAGGCCTTAAATGACACAATAGACCAGCTCTACTGAATTGACTATCCCATTCAAAGGCAGCAGAATACCCATTGTTCTCAAGAGATCATAGAACATTCTCCAGGATAGATCATATGCTAGGCCAAAAAGCAATCCTAGGTAAATTTAGGAAAATGAAGATCATATCATGCATAAATTCTGACCACAATGATATGAGATTAGATATCAACTACAAGAAAAACTTCAGAGAAACACAAACACAGATGCTAAACAACATGCTACAAAATAACCAATGGATCACAGATGAAATCAAAGAGCAAATTGAAAAATATCTAAAGATAAATGAAAACAATACCACAATCTAAAACCTATCAGTTTAGTTCAGTAGCTTAGTCATGTCCAACTCTTTGCAACCCCATGGACTGTAGCACATCAGGCTTCCCTGTCCATCACCAGCACTGGAGCTTGTTTGAACTCATGTCCATCAAGTCAGTGATGCCATCCAAACATCTCATCCTCTATCATCCCCTTTTCCTCCTGCCTTCAGTCTTTCCCAGCATCAGGGTCTTTTCCAAGGAGTCAGTTCTTTGCATCAGATGGCCAAAGTATTGGAGTTTCAGGTTCAGAATCAGTCCTTTCAATGAATATTCAGGACTGATTTCCTTTATTATTGACTAGTTTGATCTCCTTGCAGTCCAAGGACTCTCAGGAATCTTCTCCAACAAGTCAGTTCAAAAGCATTAATACTTAGGTGCTCAGCTTTCTTCATGGTCCAACTGTCACATCCAGACATGACTGTGACTTCACTTAACTTTACTCTGCTTTACTGGAAAAACCATGGCTTTGACTAGACAAGACTTTGTCGACAAAGTAATGTCTCTGCTTTTTAATATCCTATCTAAGTTTGTCATAGCTTTTCTTCCAAAGACTAAGTGTCTTTTAATTTCATGGCTATAGTCACAATCCACAGAGATTTTGGAGCCCAAGAAAATAAAGTTGGTCCCTGTTTCCATTGTTTCCCATCTATTTGCCATGAAGTGATGGGACTGGATGCCATGATCTTAGTTTTTTGAATGTTGAGTTTTAAGGCGGCTTTTTCACTCTCCTTTCATCTTCATCAAGAAGATCTTTAGTTCCTCTTCACTTTCTACCTAAGGGTGGTATCATCTGCATATCTGAGGTTATTGATATTTCCCCTGGCAATCTTGATTCCAGCTTCTGCGTATCTGAGGTTATTGATATTTCCCCTGGCAATCTTGATTCCAGCTTCTGCTTCATCCAGCCTGGCATTTCACATGATGTACTCTGTATATAAGTTAAATAAACAGCATGACAGTATACAGCCTCAATATACTCCATTCCCAATTTGGAACCAGTCCATTATTCCAGGTCTGGTTCTAACTGTTTCTTCTTGATCTGCACACAGATTTCTCAAGAGGCAGGTCAGGTGGTCTGGTATTCCCATCTCTTTCAGAATTTTTCATAATTTGTTGCAATCCACAAGTTAAAGGTTTTGGCATCGTCAGTAAAGCAGAAGTAGATGTTTTTCTGAAACTTTCTTGCTTTTGCTGTGATCCAGCAGATGCTGGCCATTTGATCTCTGGTTCCTTTGCCTTTTCTAAATCCAGCTTGAACATCAGGAAGTTCATGGTTCACATACTGTTGAAGCCTGGCTTGGAAAATTTTGAGGATTACTTTGCTAGCATGTGAGAAGAGTGCAGTTGTGCAGTAGTTTGAGCATTCTTTGGCATTGCCTTTCTTTGGAATTGGAATGAAAACTGACCTTTTCCAGTCCTGCTGAGTTTTCCAAGTTTGCTGGAGTATTGAGTGCAGCACTTTCACAGCATCATCTTGTAGGATTTGAAATCGCTAAACTGGAATTCCATCACCACCACTAGCTTTGTTCATAATGATACTTCCTAAGGGCCACTTGACTTTGCAATCCAGTATATCTGGCTCTAGGTGAATGAACACACCATTGTGGTTATCTGGGTCATGAAGATCTTTTTTGTATAGTTCTGTGTATTCTTGCCACCTTTTCTTAATATCTTCTGCTGCTGTTAGGTCCATACCATTTCTGTCCTTTATTGTGCTCACCTTTGCATGAAATGTTCCCTTGGTATCTCTGATTTTCTTGACGAGATCTCTAGTCTTTCTCATTCTGTTGTTTTTCTCTATTTCTTTGCACTGATCACTGAGGAAGGCTTTCTTGTCTCTCCTTGCTATTCTTTGGAACTCTGCATTCAGATGGGTGTATCTTTCCTTTTCTCCTTTGCCTTTCACTTCTTTTCTTTTCACAGCTATTTGTAAGGCCTCTTCAGGCAACCATTTTGCCTTTTGGCATTTCTTTTTCTTGGGGATGGTCTTGATCACTGCTCCCTGTACAATGTCATGAAGCTCTGTCCATAGTTTTTCAGGTACTCTGTCTATCAGCTCTAATCCCTTGAGTCTATTTGTCTCTTCTATTGTATANTTTCTTTTCACAGCTATTTGTAAGGCCTCTTCAGGCAACCATTTTGCCTTTTGGCATTTCTTTTTCTTGGGGATGGTCTTGATCACTGCTCCCTGTACAATGTCATGAAGCTCTGTCCATAGTTTTTCAGGTACTCTGTCTATCAGCTCTAATCCCTTGAGTCTATTTGTCTCTTCTATTGTATAATCGTAAGGGATTTGATTTAGGTCATACATAAATGGTCTAGTGGTTTTCCCTACTTTCTTCAATTTAAGTCCAAATTTTGTAATAAGGAGTTCATGATCTGAGCCACAGTCAACTCCCAGTCTTGTTTTTGCTGATTGTATAGAGCTTCTAATAAGAAACTAGTATAAACAACTATATGTCAATAAAAAGAACAACCTGGAAGAAACAGACAAATTTTTAGAAAGGTACAATCTTCAAAGATGAACCAGAAAGATATAGAAAATATGAACAAGCAAATTACAAGTAATGAAATTGAATATTTGATTTTAAAACTCCCAATAAATAAAAGTCTAGGACTAAGTGGCTTCACAGAAGAATTCTATCAAACATTTAGAAAAGAGGTAACACCTATCCTTATCAAACTATTACAAACAACTGCAGAGAAAGGAACACTTCCACATTCATTCTATAAGACCTGATACTGAAACCAGATAAATATATCACCAAAAAAAGAAAATTACCAGCTAATATCACTGATGAACATAGACACAAAGAACTCAACAAAATACTAGCAAACTGAATCCAACAGTATATGAAACATATAATACACCATGATCAAGTGGGATTTATCCCAGGGATGCAGGGATTTTTCAATATACACAAATCAATCAATGTGATACACCACATTAATAAATTGAGAATAAAAAACAGATGATTGTCACAATAGATGAAAAAAAAAGTCTCCTAAAATTCAACATCTGTTTATAATTAAAAAAAAAAAATTCTCCAGAAAGTATGCATAGAGGAAACATACCTTGACATAATAAAGGCCATATAAGACAAACCCACAGCTAACATCATACTCACTGTTGAAAACCTGAAAGCATTGTTCTCTAAAATCAGAATCAAAAAAAAGGATGTCCACTGTCACCTCTAAAACCAATGAAACTATGCTTTATTCAACAGAGTTTTGGTAGTCATAGTCACAGCAATCTGAGAATAAAAAGAAATAAAAGGAATCCAAACTGGAAAAGAAGTAAAACTGCCATGTTTCTGGATGACATAATTCTATGCATAGTAAAGCCTGAAGATGCTATCAGAAAGCTACTAGAGCTCATCAGTGAAATTTGGTAAAGTTGCAAGATATAAGATTAATACATAGAAATCTGTTGCATTTCTGTAAACTAACAATGAAAGCTCAAAAAGAGAAATTAAGGAAATGATCCCATTTACCATCACATCAAAAGAACAAAATAGGAATAATCCTACCTTAGGAGACAAAAGACATAAACTCCAAAACTGTGAGACTCTGATAAAAGAAATTGAAGATGATGCAAACAGAAGGAAAGATACACCATGTTCTTGGATTGATGGAATCAATATTGTCAAAATGACTGTACTACCTAAGGCAATATACAGATTCAGTGCAATCCCTGTCAAATTACCAGTGGCATTTTTCACAGAACTGGAAAATGTTTAAGTTTGTATGAAAACACACAAGAAAGACCCAAGTAGCCAAAGCAATCTTGAGAAAGAAAAATGGAGTTAGAAGCATCAAGCTCCCTGACATCAAACTATGTGCTAAAGCTACAGTCATCAAAAGTACAGTATGGTACTGAAACAGAAATACAAATCAATGGAACAGGATAGAAAGCCTTTCAATAAGTGGTGCTGGGAAAACTGGCCAGCTACATGTAAAAGTATGAAATTAGGACTTCCTTGGTGGTCCAGTGGTTGAGAGTTTGCCTGTCAATGCAGGGGACACAGGTTCCGTCTTTGGTCTGGGAAAATACCACATGCCAAGGAGCAATTAAGCCTGTGCATAACAACTACTGAACCAGGGCTCTAGAGCCTATAAGCCTCAACTGCTGAGCCAGCACATCATACAACTACTAAAGCCTGAGCACATGCAGCCCCTGCTCCACAACAAGAGAAGCCAGTGCAATGAGAAGCCCATGGACCACAAGGAAGAGTAGCCTCTCTTGCCACAACTAGAAAAAGCCCATATGCAACAATGAAGACCCAGAGAAGCCATAAAAAATAAATACCTTTTAAAAAAAAAGAATAGAATTAGAATATTCTCTAACACCATATACGAAGATAAACACAAAATTTATTAAAGACCTAAATGTAAAACCAGATATTATGAAACTCCTAGAGGAAAACATAGGCAGAACATTCTTTGACAGAAATTACAGCAGTATTGCTTGGGTCCACCTCCTATAGTAAAGGAAATAAAAACAAAAATAAACAAACAGGACCAAATTAAACTGAAAAGCTTTGCACAGGAAAGGAAATCATAAAAAATAACTTACAGAAGGGGAAGAAATATTTGCAAATGATGCACCTGACAAGGGATTAATCTCCAAAATATATAAACAGCTTGTGCAACTCAGTCTTAAAAAAACACCACCTAATAACCCAATCAAAAATGGCAGAAGATCTAAATAGATATATCTCCAAAGACGACATTCAGATGGCCAACAGGCACATGAAAAGATGCTCCACATCACTAATTACTCAGGTCAGTTCAGTTCAGTTGCTCAGTCATGTCCGACTCTTTTCGACCCCATGAATTGCTGCACGCCAGGCCTCCCTGTCCATCATCAACTCCTGGAGTTCACTCAGATTTACATCCATCGAGTCGGTGATGCCATCCAGCCATTTCATCCTCTGTCTTCCCCTTCTCCTCCTGCCCCCAGTCCCTCCCAGCATCAGAGTCTTTTCCAATGAGTCACCTCTTCGCATGAGGTGGCCAAAGTACTGGAGTTTCAGCTTTAGCATCATTCCTTCCAAAGAACACCCAAGGCTGATCTCCTTTAGAATGGACTAGTTGGATCTCTGATCTCCTTTAGAATGGATTGGTTGGATCTCCTTGCAGTCCAAGGGACTCTCAAGAGTCTTCTCCAGCACCACAGTTCAAAAGCATCAATTCTTCGGCACTCAGCTTTCTTCACAGTCCAACTCTCACATCCATACAGATCAAATCTGCAGTGAGGTATCACCTCACAGAGGTCAGAATGGTCATCATCAAAATGTCTGCAAATAATAAATGCTGAAGAAGATATGGAAAAAAAGAAACCCTCCTACATTATCGTTGGGAATGTAAATTGGCACAGCCATTATGAGGAACAGTATGGAGGTCATTTAAAAAACTGAAAATAGAACAACAAAATGATCCTACAGTCCCACTCTTGGACATACATCTGGAGAAAACCCTTAATTCAAAACGATAAATGCACCCAAATGTCCATTACAGCACTGTCTCAATGGTGAAGATATGGAAGCAACCAGAGTTTACTGACAGATGAATGGATAAAAAAGATGTGATGTATATACACACAATGGAATATTACTCGGCCATTAAAAAGAATGAAATTATTTCATTTGCAGTAACATGGATGGACCTTGAGATTAAGTGAAGTAAACCAGAGAAAGACAAATACCATATGATAAATGTTTTTATGTGGAATCTTTTAAAAAATGATACAAATGAGCTTATTTAACAAAAGAGCACTAGACTCACAGACATAGAAAACAAATGTATGGTTACCAAAGGGGTAAAGGGGGGATAAATTAGGAGTTTGGAATTAAAAAATACACACTGTGCTAGTGGTAAAGAACTCAACTGCCAATGGAGACATAAGAGATGCAGGTTCGACTCGTTGGTTGGGAATATCTGGAGAAGTGCATGGCAACCCACCCCAGTATTCTTGCCTGGAGAATGCCAGGGGCAGAGGAACCTGGTGGGCTACAGGGTCACAGAGAGTTGGACACGACTGAAGCGACTTAGCACACACATATATAAAACAGATAATCAATAGAACCTACTGTATAGCACAGGGAACTAACTATACTCAATGTCTTGTAATAACCTGTAATGGAAGAGAATGTTAGGGTAGCCACCTAGGGATTCAGATTTTATTTTTTTAATTAATATTGAAATATAGTTGATTTATATTATAAATTAACTATATATATTTTACATATATATGAATTCAGTTATATATAGTTATTCACTTTTATATATATATATTCTTAGGGATTCAAATATATAAAATATATAGTTGATTTATAATATTTCAATATTGTTTCAGTTTTTAAAAGCTGAATACTTAGGTACCAAAGCTGCCCTATGAGTTTGAACTTTGGAGGACAAAAAAAGAGAATAGATAAGCTTGGGCTTGATGAATTAGGTTATTCTAAGTATATTAAGTTTGCATTTTTGTAGTCACCTCACAGTCTTTCTTAACATCTTTCAAATCAAGATTGAAAACTAAAGTTATTTTAATCCACTGTGTTCCCAGATAGTAGAAAGAACTTCCAAGCTTCCTTTTCTTTTATGTTTTAATTTTTTTTGTTTTTTTTTGTAACTTCTGCCTCCAAAATTTTAAACCATTTGGACACTGTGCTTACTGATTTAAATACTTTAGGTCTTGGTAGAGGTGCTTTTTGTCTCTACAGATTTCTCGTCTGTCATGTGTGAAGCACAAGAGAGAATGAACATATAACTTTTGTTTTGAAATCGATCTGAGGGTAGATCCACTTCAAAAGCTTAGGGTCCAGCTTTGAAGTTTACTTCACTTCAAAAGCTTTGCCTTGAAGTATGTTATAGAAAGAAATGCACACCAAGATATCCTGAATTTTAAGGTTTATTGAGAATTACTTCTTATAGAGAAAAATAAAAACAAAATAATAAATGAAGGAAAGCCAACCTGAAAGTAAACTTGAAGAGATATAGAAATAAATTTTTTTCTTTATCCAAAAAAAAAAAAATTCATATGTTTACTTTGCATAAGTTTTAGCCTACTTTTTTTTCAAGCCTTGTTCTGCTAATATTAAAAGATTTTTAATTCTAAATAAAATAATATTGTAAACAGTTTGAGTATTTTTTAATCTAATAAAATTTAAAATAGTATTAAATAGAGACCACAACTTGGAGTCAAGGATAATAAAGAATAGTGCCATTTCTCTTTGTCATGTAAGAAGTTTAAGTGTTACTTTATGATGAGGAACAGAAAGAGATGTAGTGTAAAAGATACCTGTCATTTTATTTTCTTTAGAAGTTTCACTTTAAGGCACTTCCTTAAAGATAAGGTGTTTTCTGTTTGATACACTTTTGATGTATATATTTCACTAGATTAGTGCCAGCCACATTGTAGGTACTCAAAAAACGTTTACTAAATAAATGAATGCATCACGAGTGAACCAGAGAGGATACAGAGCCTCAGTATTTTTTTTTCCTTTCATCTGCAAATTCAGATAATAATACACATTTCATGTGACTAGCACTTTCACTTTGATACCCTTCAAACTAGCAGTTCCATTCTTCAGTTCAGTGGCTCAGTCGTATCCGACTCTTTGCGACCCCGTGAATCTCAGCATGCCAGGCCTCATTCACCCAGACTCATTTCCATCGAGTCAAGTGATGCCATCCAGCCATCTCATCCTCTGTTGTCCCCTTCTCCTCCTGCCCCCAATTCCTCCGAGCATCAGGGTCTTTTCCAATGAGTCAACTCTTCGCATGAGGTGGCCAAAGTACTGGAGTTTCAGCTTTAGCATCATTCCTTCCAAAGAAATCCCAGGGCTGATCTCCTTCAGAATGGACTGGTTGGATCTCCTTGAAGTCCAAGGGACTCTCAAGAGTCTTCTCCAATATCACAGTTCAAAAGCATCAATTCTTCAGCCCTCAGCCTTCTTCACAGTCCAACTCTCACATCCA
>SJYX01020883.1:325800-337228 GCA_006410675.1 Oreotragus oreotragus
GGAGCCCCAAAAAATAAAGTCTGACACTGTTTCCACTGTTTCCCCATCTACTTCCCATGAAGTGATGGGACTGGATGCCATGATCTTTGTTTTCTGAATGCTGAGCTTTAAGCCAGCTTTTTCACTCTCCTCTTTCGCTTTCATCAAGAAGCTTTATAGCTCCTCTTCACTTTCTGCCATAAGGGTGGTGTCATCTGCATATCTGAGGTTATTGATATTTCTCCCGGCAGTCTTGTTTCCAGCTTGTGTTTCTTCCAGTCCAGCATTTCTCATGATGTACTCTGCATAGAAGTTAAATAAGCAGGGTGACAACATATAGCCTTGATGTACTCCTTTTCCTATTTGGAACCAGTCTGTTGTTCCATGTCCAGTTCTAACTGTTGCTTCCTGACCTGCATACAGATTTCTCAAGAGGCAGGTCAGATGGTCTGGTATTCCCATCTCTCTCAGAATTTTCCACAGTTTATTGTTATCCACACAGTCAACGGCTTTGGCATAGTCATTCTTAGACATGTACTTTAACTATAGACAATCTTGCACATGTGAACAAAAAGAATTTTTGTAGCAGCATAAAATAATAATAGCCAAACTGAAAACAACTAAACCATACCTTGACTGAAGAGCAGATAGATAAATTGTAGTATAATTATATAAATGGAATAATTTACAGCAATGGCAATTAATGAATAAAATCTATGTATTTTGGCTAAATCTTTATAATATTGGAGATATAAGCAAACCCATAAGGACTACTACCTTGTTTTAATTAAAGTTTGAAAGTAAATTAAACTTTAAAAATTGAAGTATTTTTAAGTATTAAAACTGAAAAATAAGGCAAGGAATGATAAGCACAGAAGTTCAAAATAGTTTCAACAGGATGGGAAAAGAGAAGCATAATGATCAAAATTGTACCATGACCCTTGAATTGAATCCTGGATAGGAGGGTACCAATTATATTATTAAATAAATGAATCCAAAGGCCAATGATTAAACTGTGTAATAAATAAGGATGATCACTAACATCAGGGCTGTACACTGACCATGCTAATTTAGAAAAGAAAATAATACGAAAAGGATTAAATTTTTGATAAGATTGCAAAAGTCAAATTTCTTGTGAAAATTATCAAATCATATATAATCAGAAATATTAAGAAATCATTTGAGTTATTTTTACTCTAAGAATAAATACATATGTGCATTTAAAGGAAGAATATTGTTAACTTTAAGATAAAATCAATTTATTTTCATAATTTTAACTTTAAGTCTCAAACTTTTTTTCTGTTTGTTGTTTTGTTCAAAATGGTAAATTTTGATTGGTCCTT
Organism: Oreotragus oreotragus; assembly: GCA_006410675.1. Taxonomy (NCBI): domain Eukaryota; kingdom Metazoa; phylum Chordata; class Mammalia; order Artiodactyla; family Bovidae; genus Oreotragus; species Oreotragus oreotragus. The sequence goes on from SJYX01020883.1 coordinate 327,123, forward strand.
TTCTGGAACCAATAGTCTTAAATTAATATGTGTTGGAGAGAGCTTCCTCATATTTGTCCAAAATCAATTTAAAAAGGGGAAGAAGACTTGAGTAAATATTTTTCCAAAGACATACAGGTGGTCAGCAGATACATGAAAAAATGCCCACTATCATGTGATACTGTACTTAAAACTTGAGATAGTAGCAGGACCAAGGGGAAATATGTTGTAACAGGAAATGACATGTTTAGAAGCAGAGATGGAGCAAGCAGAGAAGGCAGAAGTGAAGCCCTACCAGAGACTGGGACTTTGTGTGCTCAGTCGGTAGGCCGTATCTGACTCTCTGTGACCCCATGAACTATTGCCCACCAGGTTCCTCTGTCCATGGGATTTTTCAGTCATGAATATTGGAGTGGGTTGCCATTTTCTCCTGCAAGGGATCTTCCTAACCCAAGGATCAAAGTCATGTCTCCTGAATCTCCTGCATTGGCAGGAGAATTCAGTTACCACTGAGCCTCCTGGGACATAATGTAAGCAAGAAGGACACACAAAATGGAATCATGAGCTCAGATACCAGTTTTGAACTTAGCAAGGACAAGGGACAATTCTTAGCTAGAAAAGAAGTGGGAAAGCTAAAACATGCAAAGTGAACCAGAACTCAATCTTATCTATAAAATTGAAGCCAAGGTTATTGTCAAGAAAGAGATGGACAGAGATGAGTTAAAAACATTAAAAAAGCAGAAAGTCTTTTTGAAATCTTGCTGTCTACCATAAATATTTCATCAGCCCTGTCTTGATATTTGAAAATGAATATTATATCTAAAAACATGTTGAGAGGCTGAAATCTCACCCTATGGTTAGTACCCTGCAGTTTCCAAAGTGGATTTTGCAAACAACCACTTCATTCATTCAGTCTGCAGTATATGTACTACAATTTGCATACCTGCTCTCTGGCCAGTAGGGTTGGATGCCCTTGTCAGGCAGTGGGGTAAGAAGCTGTTTTGCTTTGTTTTACTGTTTGTGCTGCATAGGGAGAGAAATGATTAGTAAAATACATTCAGTAGGTTGATGAATGTTTGCACTTATTTTGACCACATGGATGAGACCCTTAAGAAATAAACCTGAAATCTGCCCTCAAGGAAATGTATTTGAAGCCAATTTTATTTTATCTAAAATAATTATAATAATGTATTTGAATCTTAGTAGTGTACTCTTGCTTGGACAATCCCATGGATGGAGGAGCCTGGTAGGCTGCAGTCCATGGGGTCACTAGGAGTCGGACATGACTGAGCGACTTCACTTAATGGCAACCCACTCCAGTATTCTTGCCTGGAGAATCTCAGGGATGGGGGAGCCTGATGGGCTGCTGTCTATGGGGTCACACACAGTTGGACACGACTGAAGCAACTTAGCAGCAGCAGCAGCAGCAGCAGTGACAGCTTCCTCAAGATTTCCTACAAATAGTCATGTGCATTTAACCATTATTAGCCAAATCAGTAGCAGAGGGCTTTCTGAAGTGAATGTGGTGGTGTTTTGAAGTTACTCAAATTGTGGTAGAATCAGGTTTTTGAAAATTTGCCATAACTTTTTTTCTAATACTATCGTTCTACACATAGAACATGTCAGCATCCTGATGTTTGGCTTTACATTATTTTACATGATAGGTATGTGGGAGTGAAATATGTGCAGCGTATGAAAATGGGATCACAATCAGCATACTTTGATAGTGCGTTAAATGCAAAAAAAATAATCTCAGATTCTTCATGAGGTCTCAATTAGTGTAGAATTGATGTTTTCAGTGTTTGTTTAAATTTTAATTTGAATGACATAGGGTAGGCAGTGAATATTCTCTTAAGTAAAAAGAAGTTGAAATCTTTCAGTTAATCTTTTTGACAGAAAGCAACTTTGTAGAAAGAAATGAGTACCTGTAATGATCCATGCTTCCCCTCTCCTGAGACTCACTTCAGAGTTGTAACTTTGTAATAGCTTCTCTTCCCTATGAGTGTTGATTTTCAGCTGATTGTTCCTCTCTGGATGTTCTCTTAAACGTTAACTCCTGGCATTACTTTACAGTCACTCAGACTCAGCCAGAAGTACAAACTTAATCCCCTTTCTAGAGGACATTGTGACACATCTCTTTGAGATTTATGACTGTATGTTAAATTTGTATGTTTACCATGTGCAGTAGTTGCTGTCCATGTATGTTCCCTAGTGAACAAGGGAGGCTCTTTGAGAATAACTCCAGAAGTCTATCCAGGTTCATTCTATCTAGGTTTCATGCGTTCCCTCATATAAAAGAGACAGTCAAGCACACACAATGAAAGAAACAAATGACTGTGTTTTAAGCACACAGAATAAAAGAAACTGTGTTTTGTGCTGCTTTTCCTTTTATCTCCCTACTGTGCGTAGTCAGTGCTCCATTGTTGTTGTCTGGTCGCTGCATCGTGTCTGACTCTTCGCAGCCCCGTGGACTACCACGGGCCAGGCTTCCCTGTTCTTCACTAGCTCCTGCAGTTTGCTCAGATTCGTGTCCATTGAGTCAGTGATGCCATCTAATGGTCTCATCCTCTCTGCCCCATTCTCCCTTTGCCCTCAATCTTTTCCAGCATCAGTCTTTTCCAGTGAGTCTGCTCTTCACATCAGGTGGCTAAAGTATTGGAGCTTCAGCATCAGTCCTTCCAATGAATATTCAGAGTTGATTTCCTTTAGGAATAATTGGTTTGATCTCCTTGCTCTCCAAGGGACTCTCAAGCATCTTCTCCAGTACCACAGTTCAAAAGCGTCGGTTTGTTGGTGCTCAGGCGTCTTTATGGTCCCTCTCTCACATCTGTACATGACTACTGGAAAAATCTTAGCTTCGACTTTATAGATCCTTGCAGCAAAGTGATGTCCTGGTTTTTAATTGCTGTCTAGGTTTGTCATAGCTTTTCTTCCAAGGGCAAGCATCTTTTAATTTTATGACTGTAGTCACTGTCCACAGTGATTTAGTGATTTAATGCTCTGTATTCAGCAGCATTTTGTATTATGTAATATAGTTCTTCTTAATAATACACCAAAGACATCATATTTAGCAAGAAAACAACTAGCAGAAATTTAGATCCAGAAAGTTGTATAATTTTTTTAAGCTTACATGGGCTACTTGTGCCAGCAACTAGAACAGCTAATTCTAGAAACCCTGCTACAATTTCAGATAGAGAACTGTGGTTGGTTCCTCACTGCTCCATGTTAGTTCATAAATCCAAACCAGTTCTCAAATGATATAGCAAATGCAGCACACAAATCTATGAGTTAAAAAAACAGAGATTCTAGGAATTATTAAATTACCAAATAAATATAACCAGTCATACACCAGGATAGGAACAGATAGAATACACTGCTCCTTTTATTTTTATTTGTTTTTTTAATTTATTTTAATTGGAGGTTAATTACTTTACAATATTGTATTGGTTTTGCCATACATCAACATGAATCTGCCACAGGTATACACATGTTCCCCATTCTGAACCCCCCTGCTTCCTCCCTCCCGTACCATCCCTCTGGGTCATCCCAGTGCACCAGCTCCAAGTATCCAGTATCATGCATCGAAACTGGACTGGTGATTTGTTTCATATATGATATTACTCATGTTTCAATGCCATTCTCCCAAATCATCCCACCCTTGCCCTCTCCCACAGAGTCCAAAAGACTCTTCTATTCATCTGTATCTCTTTTGCTGTCTTGCACACAGGGTTATTGTTACCATCTTTCCAAATTCCATATATATGTGTTAGTATACTGTATTGGTATTTTTCTTTCTGGCTTACTTTACTCTGTATAATAGGCTCCAGTTTCATCCACCTCACTAGAACAGATTCAAATGCATTCTTTTTTACTCCATTGTGTATATGTACCACTGCTTTCTTATCCATTCATCTGCTGATGGACATCTAGGTTGCTTCCATGTCCTGGCTATTATAAACAGTGCTGCGATGAACACTGGGGTACACATGTCTCTTTCAGTTCTGGTTTCCTCGGTGTGTATGCCCAGCAGTGGGATTGCTGGGTCATTAGGCAGTACACTGCTCCTTTTATTGTAGTTTGGTATCTTTCCATGATTACTTTTCTGTGTTTCCATGTTATTTTTTCATGCTGTTTCAGCACCATTTGTAGATCCCTATCATGTTAGGAATGACTGGTTCTTCTTCCTCTGGACTCATCCAGGCTCTCACACTTCTGAACACAGTCTGCATAGAGGTGCTGGTGAGGGTAGGGTGGAGGTGAAGGTTTGATACGAAGTAAAGTTCAACATTTTAAAACTTGCTCTCCTGTGATACCAAAGAGCTGACATTTTTGTTTTCCGTGTCATGTGATCCAAATGCCGCGCCTTCTAGTCAAGGAATCAGGAGAGGGACTTCCCTGGTAGTCCAGGGCAGAGGGCCTGGGTTTGATTCCTGATCAGGGAACTGGATCATGCATGCCACAATGAAGATCCTGCACATGGCAGCAAGGATCCTCCACGCCACAAGTAAGACCTGGGACAGCCAAGTTTAAAAAGAAAAATCTGGAAAGGAGAAAACCTAGCAATAGAGAAACATTTTGGACAATAACCATTCTATTCTGAAAACAATACGTGTGTGCTAAGTCACTGCAGTCATATTCTACTTTGTGCACCCCTATGGACTGCAGCCTACCAGGCTCCTCTGTCCATGGGATTCTCCAGGCAAGAAAACAGAGTGGGTTGCCATGCCCTCCTCCAAAGGATCTTCCCAACCTGGGGACTGAACCCACATCTCTTTGTCTCCAGCATTGACAAGCAGGTTCTTTGCCACTAGTGCCACCTGGGAAGCCCCTACCCATGCTAGAAAAGGGCAAATGGGGAGCACAGAATTCAGCCTTAGCAAGGCGATAACAAGGCATCCAAACACTTCTCCACTGGCATGGCATCTAAGGAACTCTAGTAGAGACTCAGGACATTCACCATCACCCAGTGTTAATATGGCCACCATGCCATGGTGTCAGTGGAGACCATGTGGAGAGGAGAAACTTTCATCCTCATCCAGTAGTAATGAGGGGGCACCTCTCTCATAATATCCAGAGTCTCATAATGTAATACAGAAATGTCTAAGTTTCTATTGAAAATCATTTGCCATACTAAGAATGAGGAATTATCTCAAACTAAATTAAAAAAAAGAAAATCAATAGATGTCATCACCAAGATGACAGGGATGCTAAAAGTATCTTGACATGCTAAAAATTCTCAAACAGCCATGATAAAGATGCTAACAATGAGCAATTACAAACATGCTTGAAACAAATGAAAAAAAAAAACNTAAAAAAAAGAAAATCAATAGATGTCATCACCAAGATGACAGGGATGCTAAAAGTATCTTGACATGCTAAAAATTCTCAAACAGCCATGATAAAGATGCTAACAATGAGCAATTACAAACATGCTTGAAACAAATGAAAAAAAAAAAAAAACAAACTCAGTGAATAAGTAGAAAGTCTCATCAATGGAATATAAAAACAACGTAAAGAACAGTGTGGAAATTTTAGACCTGAAAAATGCAAATAACCAAAATTTAAAAGTTCAGCCAGATAAACAAGGACCTACTGTATAGCACAGAGAACTATGCACAGTATCTTATAGTAGCCTATAATGAAAAAGACTCTCAAAAAGAATATATATATGTACACATACACACGCACATATATATATAACTGAATCAGTTTGCTGAATACCTGAAACATTGTAAATTAACTATATTTTTCAATTAAAATTTACATGGAAAGGCAAAGGAACTATAGTAGCTAAAATAGTTTCATAAAAATAATGTGGATGCAGTCAGTCTACTTGATTTCAAGACTTATTATATACCTACACTATTCAAGACTGTGAATTATTGGGAGAAGGATGGATATATAGATCAATAGAATAGAACAGAAAACCCAAAAGTAGACCAACATAAATATGCCCAACTTATTTTTGACAAAAGTGAAAAATAGTTCAGCGGAGAAAAGATAGCCTTTTCAATAAATAGTGCTAGAGGAAAAAAAAAAAGAGAAAGATTTTCAATTTAGGTTTCCCACCTTACACAAATAGTCACTCACTCAAAATTGATCGTAGACTTAAATATAGAAGATAAAACTATAATAAAATTTTAAGAAAAATATAGAAAAATCTTAGTCTAGGGCTAAGCATAGAGTTCTTAGACTTAACCGGGAAAGCACAAAAGAAAACATTTGATAAATTGGTCTTTGACAAACTTAGAAACAGTTCTCTGTGAGACTCAGTTAAGAAAGTTAAAAGACAAGCAACAGAGGGAAAAAACTACTTACAGACTACCCGTCTGTCACAGGCCCACCATCTAGAACATATAAAGGGACTCAGAGCTCACCAGGGACAAAAGATAGGAAGTGACACTTCACCAAAGAAGACATACAGATGGCAGATAAATACGTAAGAGGCTCAACAGCGTTAGCCCCTAGGAAAATGCAGATTAAAGCTACAAGGAGAGATCCCCACACACCTGTCAGAATGGCTAAAGTAAAAAGTAGTGCCCACACCAGATGTTGACAAGAATGCAAAGAAACTGGATAATTCATCCATTGCTGACGGGAATATAAAATATTACACCTTCTCTGGAAAGCAGTGCAGCACTTTCTTTAATAAATTAAACATTAAGCTACTATATGACTCAGCAATGGCATTCTTGGGCATTTATTCAAGAGAAGTACAATTTTATGGTAACACAAAAACTTGTACACTAATGCTTATTATAATTTTATTCATAATAGCCAGAACCCAGAAATAACCCAGATGTCCTTTCAGGGAGTGGTTCAATAAATTGTGGCATAGCCACACCGTACCTTTTTATTACTGAGCAATAAAAAGAAATAAACTACTGGGGACTTCCCTGGTGGTCCAGTGGTTAAGCATTTGCCTTCCACTGCAGGGTACATGGGTTCAGTCCCTGGGCAGGGAACTGAGATCCCACATGCTGCCGGGCAACCAAGCCCATGTGCCACAACACTCTGGAGTCCGCACTACAGCTAGAGAGAAGCCCGCCTACCACAAACGAAAATATCCCACATGTTGCAACAAAGATCCCACCTGCCGCAACTAAGAGCTGACTCAACCAAATAAACAATTTTTTTTAATAAAGGAAGAAACTTCACACACACACACACCAAGCTAGATGTATCTCTAGAGAATTATGCCGAGTATTTTTTTTAATCCCCAAAGATTATATGCTATGTGAGTCCATGTGTCTAATATCCTTGAAATGAAAAAAATTATAGAAATGAAGAACAGATTACTGGTTGCCAAGGGTTAGGGAGGGAGTAGGGGTGGAAGGAATGTGGCTGAGGTTATAAAAAGTAATGTGATGACTCCTTATGGGGATGGAAATATCACGTATCCTGACTGCATCAATGTCCGTATTCTGGTTGTGACATTGCACTACACGATTGTAAGATGCTACCATTGGCGGCATTGGAGCAAAAAGTGCATCAGAGCTCTCTGTACTGTTTATTACAACTGCAAATGAGTCTGCAGTTATCTCAACGTAAAATCATTAATTAAAAGGAAAAAATCAATGAGAAATTACTATTAGAGGCAATTCTGCCTCTTTTCCTTTATAATTCTGGTGTTGTCTGCTTGGAAAGTACAGCTCTGTTGAAGATTGTTCAAGTGCCCTGTTCAATCTCTGTTCAAGATTCACCAAGTGCTCTGTTGCATCTAATGTTTTGATAGTTTTATTTTTTTAATTTGGAACTTTTCTCCATTTTGATGTTTTAAAATTCAACAAGTCATGGCATTCCTTCTTCTGGATCAAACCACAGGTCTCTTGATAAGATACTATAGGCACGTATGCTATTTTTACACCACACAGTTTATCTGCATTCTCTTAAGAGACAGGATGACCTTGGCCCATCTGTATTCTCTCTCACATACCACGAACTGTGCTGTTGGCAACTATGATGGATTTTATAAATTCTCAAAGAGAATTGCTAATTTAAAAAAATCACCTTACTTTTTCACAAGCAAAACCTAAACACAGAGCTAGGAAGTTAGTCACTGACACGAAAAGTAAACTAGTAGGTCTTCAGTTAAACCGCGTTGCACCTGGCTGAGGTTGCCCCGTGCAGCGGTGCAGGTAGGCACAGCTCCAGACAGCACCGTGAAAGTGAGCCTCAGCCTGCATAGCCTCAGTTGCAGCACTTTTCATTCAGCCTCGCCACCCTCTTGTCTGTTGGCTCTCTGCCAGTTTACAACACCCAGGTGCTACCGCCCATGGCTCTGCAACGGAAGAAAAGCGTTTGGGCAAAGGGAGGAAGGTTTACTAGGAAAAACAAGAGGAAAGGCTCATCAGGAAAGAAGAGTTAACTGAGCATCTGAGCTTTCTTCTCAGATACCCTGACCACACATTTCACTGTACTGAGATATGAAAAGACAGGCCATTTTTCTCATCCACATTCCTCCATCTCCCAAGTTCCAGCTCTCTGAATCTAGAGTAGGACTCCCAGTGACCAGATGCAGAAAGAGAGAAAGGGTCACTTAAGGAAATGGACCCAGGATGAAGAGGCAATGCAAGGGCTTGCCCTGCCTGAAGCCACGGGACTCCCTGACGGTTGGAACAGTTTCTCTGGCACTCTTCAGCCCACAGTTCAGAAGTACAGCCTGGGGAGATCAAAGAAAGTACAAAAACCCCAGGCTTCTAGTAAGCAGCAGAAACATGTGATTGTAATGACCGAAGATTTGGAGTCCTGCTAAATATATTATGGCCTTCAATTTCCATAAGCACTAACCAAAATGTCTAAACTCTAACTTAATTATCTAGCTTCCTTGAGAAAACAAGAAAATGACATCACATCAAGTATACAGAGTCAAAGAGAATAACTGTCTTTGAAAAACAGACCCAGCGAGTGTCCTCAAAATGTTTAATCATGAAGACTGATTATAACAGGGAGTCGCTGAGTGCTACTATCCCCGCAGCACAGTTCCCAAGGGATTCTGAATAGGGACTTAATCTTGTAGGTGGAATGTCTTTATTCAGCTTCACTTGCCCCCTGCTAAAATGGATGGGTACACAATTTAAACAAATGTCAATGGAAAAAATTCTAAATAAAAATCTAGCTTTTTCATCCAGTTATCATAGAACTAGCAAGAAATCTCGGGGAAGGCAATGGCACCCCACCCCAGTACTCTTGCCTGGAAAATCCAATGGACGGAGTAGCCTGGTGGGCTGCAGTCCATGGGGTCGCTAACAGTCGGACAGACTGAGCAACTTCACTTTCACTTTTCTCTTTCATGCATTGGAGAAGGAAATGGCACCCCACTCCAGTATTCTTGCCTGGAGAATCCCAGGGATGGGGGAGCCTGGTGGGCTGCCGTCTGTGGGGTCACACAGAGTCGGACACGACTGAAGTGACTTAGCAGCAGCAGCAGCAAGAAATCTGCATTTCTGAAGTAATCCAAATATCATTTCCAGTAAACCAAACACTGAGAATCTTATATTAATGTTTTATAGATTTAAAACTAAGAGATTTATGTGTATGAGGAGAGATTATTCCAGAAGTTGAATTTGGTTGAAATAACACCAGCACCATTGATTTAGATGGTGCTGTCAGTAGTAAGAGTTCAAAGTGCTTTCACAGGGAGGTGCTTCACGTACCAGTAAATCCAGAGATTACTGAGATTCAAACCACTCCTCACGTTTGTAGTCTGATTTATGTTATCCGCTAGAAACTACTTCCAGTGAGTGTTACTTGAAATAAGCAAGGAGTGGAAATATTTTTTATTAATTTAAGATTGAGATCTGCTGGGGATGGAAGGATTTATTTCCTCATAATGGGATTCAGTTCAGTTCACTTCACTTCAGTTGCTCAGTCGTGTCCGACTCTTTGCAGCCCCATAAACCGCAGCATGCCAGGCCTTCCTGTCCATCACTAACTCCCGGAGTCCACCCAAACCCATGTCTGTTGAGTCGGTGATACATTCAACCATCTCATCCTCTGTCATCCCCTTCTCCTGCCCTCAATCGTTCCCAGCATCAGGGTCTTTTCCAGTGAGTCAGCTCTCTGCATCAGGTGGCCAAAGTATAGGAGTTTCAGCTTCAGCATCAGTCCTTCCAATGAATATTCAG
>SJYX01020883.1:347428-369310 GCA_006410675.1 Oreotragus oreotragus
CCCCTGGATTTCATCAGCCAGACAAAGACAGGGAAAAGCCCTAATTTCCTTCCCTGAGGCCGCTGTGACCTACGGATTATCTAGACACTTGTCTTAATTCTCTGTCTTTAAAGATAACCTGAAAAGCTAGACCATGTGAAAACTTATTTAGTGCTGCTTAGTTCTCTGAATTTGTTAACAATGTAAGGAGATTTACCACTAACTGCATCAAATCACCAAGCCAGGGGCTGTGAATCTGTTGAAGTGTGTGGTACTGAAATGTATAAAATCCCCAGAGAGTTTCTTGTCAAGGATTCTGGGCGGACAAGTGATCAAGAGGGAACAGGCTGGCTCTTTTCAATGAATGACACTCTGGAATGTGATCTATAGCTTGCTACATCACTCCTATGATGCGTCTTTTTCATCTCTAAATATACATTAATCTGCTGTATTATTTTGCCACATGATGCCAATAAAGGGTCATTTCATTAAATTCTGGAGAGGGCCAATTCTGTATTAGAGGCCTTTCTAAACAAATACGGAGTTTGGTAAGAATAATAATGCAAACAGTGGAAACAGTGTCAGACTTTATTTTTTTGGGCTCCAAAATCACTGCAGATGGTGACTGCAGCCATGAAATTAAAAGAGGCTTACTCCTTGGAAGGAAAGTTATGACCAACCTAGATAGCATATTCAAAAGCAGAGACATTACTTTGCCAACAAAAGTCCGTCTAGTCAAGGCTACGGTTTTTCCAGTGGTCATGTATGGATGTGAGAGTTGGACTGTGAAGAAGGCTGAGCGCCGAAGAATTGATGCTTTTGAACTGTGGTGTTGGAGACGACTCTTGAGAGTCCCTTGGACTACAAGGAGATCCAACCAGTCCATCTTAAAGGAGATCAGTCCTGGGTGTTCATTGGAAAGACTGATGCTGAAGCTGAAACTCCAATACTTTGGCCACCTCATGCAAAAAGTTGACTCATTGGAAAAGACCCTGATGCTGGGAGGGCTTGGGGGCAGGAGGAGAAGGGGATGACAGAGGATGGGATGGCTGGATGGCATCACCAGCTTGATGGACATGAGTCTGAGTGAACTCCGGGAGTTGGTGATGGGGAGGGAGGCCTGGCGTGCTGTGATTCACGGGGTCACAAAGAGTCGGACATGACTGAGCGACTGAACTGAGCTGAACTGAACTTAGAGTGATTTGCTTATGAGAGATTTAAAAAAAAGCCTCATAGATATTTGCTATGTTCCTTTTCGGGTCTTAAAAATGTACTTGAACAATAGCATTCACCATACATTTTCCATATACCAGACATTTTCCCAAGTATTGGGTTGGCCAAAAAGTTCATTTGAGTTTTTCCATAAGGTGTTACAGAAAAACCTAAAGTAACTTTCTGGCCAACCCAATACTTTCCTTGCATTATGTCCTTTAGTTCCCATAAAGCCCTATAAGGTAGGTACTCCTGTTTCAGAGTATTAAGGGAGGATTAAGAGAGGTTAGGCAAATTTCCCAGAGTCATCCAGACAGTAAGAAGAGTCAGGACAAGAAACATGTCCACTTAATCCCACAGTGATGCTACCAGAAACTGAAGTCAGATTCCAGGATCATCAGCCAGGTCCTGGTGACTTGGAGAAAATGATGGAAATCTCTTCTCCTAGAGTTGCTTTGGTCTCCCAGTCTCTCTCCCATCCACCCATGTAACATAAGGACACTATTGTGCCTACAGTGTGAATTTCTCAGTTGAGTAAACACTCACCTAGCCAGCTGGATCCCACACCTAGCTGCTTCCTAGTACAAATAAACACTCGCTATTTATAACATTAATTACCCTGTGCAGTACAATTCTTTGAGGAAAATGTATGATGTGTGCTCAAAAAAGCATTTTTTTCTCCCACACAATCTTGTTAATCAAAAGAGTTGGCAAGAGATCATAAGAACATCATAAGCCTTGCATAGGATGTAAGAAAAATAAAAATACCACTGAATTTAAAGAGGGTGTGTTCATTTCAGAGATGTTTTTGCTTCTTAATGACCATTCTTCCTTTAAGTCTAAGAGGCTGTGTTTCTGATGAGGATAGTCCTATTCTGTCTCCAAAGGTTACTCTTTAGTTCAACTTTCCAAATGACTCTGTAATTTGAAAATAACATTGTGAAAAAAAGAAAGAAGCACACATATCATTTAAAGTTTTGTAGACCTGTGTGTTTAGAAGGTTATTTTTTTAGAGTGGAGATTTTGAAATAAGCTTAGAATTTCTGAGACAAGAAGTTTTTAGAATTTAAATAACTTTTGAGAGAAAATTTAGTTCAGTATTAAGACAGATGCATAAAAGAAAAAGCAAAATTGAGTCCTTGTTTTTCAACTCACTCAAGATTCAAAATACCTAAATATTCATAAACTATAGCTGATATATCTAAAGGCGATCATCTTCAAATTTTAAAAATATGTAGATTTAGAGAATAACATACTAGTCATTAATAATTTGCAGGTAATTACTTGCCTACTTCAAGTATATTCTAAATTTTCCAGCAAAGATACTTGGATCTGAAATTTAACCAGAAAATGTACATTGTTTCAAAGAAATATAATCCCTGGGCTAATGGCTAGTGGTCACAGGTGTGGGTATAAAATGGCTGCCAGCTGCATGTGACCTCAGCTATATCATTTAACTCCTCAAAGCTTCATATGTGTCGTTTCTAAAGAGATGAGCTAGATCTAATGGGTCACAACCTACTATTAGGCTGAGAAATCAAGTTATGTATCGAAATTAGTGATTAAAAACAAATCAGAATCAAATAGAGAATGGAAAGTATCTGCATCATGCATAAGAGGAAAAAGTATTATTTTATATGACTTAGGTTTCAGATATACACATACGTACCCATGTGGTGTCCTGATGATGTAAAATTTATTTATGATGTAAAATTATGATGTAAAATTTATTTATTCTGTATGTCACTGTCAAAAAAGCTTGAGTAATGCTAAGGCAGATAACTTCCAGAGTCAGGACTGGACTGACACTCAACATTCTTTAGACTTGTTGTGTAAGTGATAGTGCAACAAAGACTGCAAACAAATTGTCAACCTTAATTAATGCTCCCATCCATATGACAAAGTCCTGGCTATGGACCCAGGGACTATAATACCTAGCTAGCTCTTTGTCCAGCCAGGTGGGCCCACATGACTTGTTCTTGCCAGTGAAGTGTAAGCAGAGTGAAACATTACTTCTGGGTTGAAGGCGGAAAGCCAGTGAGTTTTCTCATGCTCTTCTTCCCTTGCTACTTCAGCTCAGCCCAAATATCATCCTTGGGAATGCTGTGTTGAATGAAGATGGTGGAGCCAGAAGATGGAAGGAACCTGGTGCTTCAAACACTGCTTGGAGAATACCCTTTACCTTTCAGGGACACTTATTTTAGTCTTCACATGAACAAGAAATAAAATTCTGTTGACTTGGGGGCTGTTATATGTGTTGAGGGTCTGCTTGTCATGAGAGTGTTACTTTGACTAATCCAGAGACATCCAACAGCTGGAGGTACATGAATTACTGGTCTAGTTTCTGTGTGCTTGTCCTGCATGCTAAAGGCCTAACAGAATATGTGTTCTGTCCTTTTGCGTTTTGACGACTGTTTGACAAAACTTTGTGGATACAGATTAGTTTCCTGTGTCTAACCATCAGAAAGTTAGAGGATACACAGAAAAGCCTTCTTCTGCCAAGATGGCCTCTTAATAGCAATTAGGAAAATAATTGACTACATATTCCATCATCTAAAGAAAATCACTAGGTTTAGTTGAAAACAGCATTTCATTTCTTTTTTGTGTTTCTCTGATCCTTCATAAGTGTGCAGAGCACTTTTGTATCAGATACATCACGTGATTCTGCTAACAATCCTGGTGGGTTGCCCCATTTTACAAATGAGAAAATAAAGGCTTTGTGAAATTAAGTGATTTAAAGTTTACACTAACAGTAGCAGAGCCAGCACCTCAGTGGCACCACTTTCAAGTCCAAATCCTTTTTCTCCTCTGATGTCATATAGGGCTAGGTCTTGTTTGCTGCTGTGTTTCCAGTGCCAGCCTGGAACATAGTAAATATCTCACATTACATCCCCTGGTTCGGTTTCAAACATCTTCTATCTTTGTGGTATGAAGAAGTTTTTTTTTTTTTAATTATGTCCAACAAGGGGTCATTGACAGCAGACCTGAGAGATGAGTCAGTTAAGGTCGTGTTAGAACGTGAAAAGTAGAGTGCTGCACATTCTGCTGATTAAAAAGAGTAATTAGGGGATTTAATGACATTTAAACATTTTTACAACAGGCTGGTTTCAAATAGAAAAAGGAGTATATCAAGGCTGTATATTGTCACCCTGCTTATTTAACTTCTATGCAGAGTACATCATGAGAAATGCTGGAATAGAAGAATCACAAGCTGGAATCAAGATTGCTGGGAGAAATATCAATAACCTCAGATATGCAGATGACACCACCTTTATGGCAGAAAGTGAAGAGGAACTAAAAAGCCTCTTGATGAAAGTGAAAGTGGAGAGTGAAAAAGTTGGCTTAAAGCTCAACATTCAGAAAATGAAGAGCATGGTATCCGGTCCCATCACTTCATGGGAAATAGATGGGAGAACAGTGTCAGACTTTATTTTTGGGGGCTCCAAAATCACTGCAGATGGTGACTGCAGCCATGAAATTAAAAGACACTTACTCCTTGGTAGAAAAGTTATGACCAACCTAGATAGCATATTCAAAAGCAGAGACATTACTTTGCCGACTAAGGTCCATCTAGTCAAGGCTATGGTTTTTCCTGTGGTCATGTATGGATGTGAGAGTTGGACTGTGAAGAAGGCTGAGCGGGCTGAGCGCCGAAGAATTGATGCTTTTGAATTGTGGTGTTGGAGAAGACTCTTGAAAATCCCTTGGACTGCAAGGAGATCCAACCAGTCCATTCTGAAGGATATCAACCCTGGGATNCTGTGGTCATGTATGGATGTGAGAGTTGGACTGTGAAGAAGGCTGAGCACCGAAGAATTGATGCTTTTGAACTGTGGTGTTGGAGAAGACTCTTGAGAGTCCCTTGGACTGCAAGGAGATCCAACCAGTCCATTCTGAAGGAGATCAGCCCTGGGATTTCTTTGGAAGGACTGATGCTAAAGCTGAAACTCCAGTACTTTGGCCACGTCATGCGAAGAGTTGACTCATTGGAAAAGACTCTGATCCTGGGAAGGATTGGGGGCAGGAGGAAAAGGGGACGACAGAGGGTGAGATGGCTGAATGGCATCACGGACTCGATGGACGTGAGTCTGAGTGAACTCCGGGAGATGGTGATGGACAGGGAGGCCTGGCGTGCTGTGATTCATGGGGTCGCAAAGAGTCGGACACGACTGAGCGACTGAACTGGACTGAAACATTTTTACATGGTTTTCCAGGGAATTCAAAACTCCTTTGGAATTATAACATTTGTTTTAAGCCTCATGGTGACAATATACACAGCATGGTTAAGTATTAAGGGAAATATCCACAACAATTTTTACATGTTTAAATATAGGACTTGTAAAATAGAACAAAACACACCTAGGTTTTCTGGGGGGAAAATTTTTATCAATGAAGTGCCAGAGTGTAAGCAGATGAAGAGGCTCTGTCTCACTGGCTTTTCATAGCCTTGTTTACATTGACCGAGGTGGCTGTTGAGGATAAAGAGGTGCTTTTGATTTTACCAGTTGAAAGAACTTTTCCAGAAATCACACACACACACACAAAGATTAAATACTGGGCCCTACATAACTATTTCAGAAATGGTATTTTTGTAGCTATGTATAAATAAAACCATTTCCAAAGCAGAGGTCTCTGTAGGAATTTTCAGACCAGTGTTTCCATTATTAAATATGTCTATGAGCTGAAAAGTTTCCTAGATCCAAACCTGGCCTGTCTAGTTATTTTTGGACACTGTGGAGCCTCAAGCTCACAGAAAAATGTCTACCGTGTTCTCTGCTGTGTCACAGAGCGACTGGAGCCCAACCCCGAGCCACCTTCGGAGGAGCGGGAGCCGGCACCACCTGGCTTCCTCGTGGGGTGGGGTGCGTTTTGTCCCAGAAGACCCAAAATAGGCCCTGGATCTAATCTTGAGAACGGGATCCGAAGTTCGTCTGAAAATTTAATAGCCAGAGTTGGGGGTAACGTAGTCCACATCACAGGGAAGTGTGCCGCTGCTGTTTAGCTGCTGAGTTGTGTCCGACTCTTTGCGATCCCTTCTGTGGGGTCTGAAAAGGGGTGACTGGGAGTTGGAGCTTATGGCAAATGTTTTCATAACTGGAACATATCTTAAATTGGTTCTTAAGGAAACATACCTTTAATTGGAGAGCTAATCCAGTTTGGTGATCAGCCCAATATGTGTCAAAACCAAATGTTCTGCTCTGTTTTCAGATTAGCACAACTGATCAAGTATTTTAAAAATATGCATGTGTGTGTGTGTGTGTGTGTGTGTGTGTATAGAGACTTCCCAGGTAGTTCAGTGGGTAAAGAATCTGCCTGCAATACAGAAGACACGGGTTCAGTCTCTGGGTTGAGAAGATACCACGGAGAAGGGCATAGCAACCCACTCCAGTATTCTTGCCTGGAGAATTGCATGACCAGAGGAGCCTGGCAGGCTATAGCCAATGGGATTACAGAGAGCCGGACATGACCGAAGGGATTGAGCAGGCACGTGCACACATGTGAATGTGTGTGTGGCTCTGCATGCTGATATTTTCTTCCAAACATCAGGGAGGGAGAGGACTGAATGCCCTGATGTCTACAACGTTTCCATTTTGGAGACTGAGTTCGTATGGGCTGGGCATCCTCTAAGAGACTCCTTCTTGAATCCTGAATTAATTAAAGGAAATTACCAATCCAATACACATATGTTAATTACCTTCACATTCAATAATTAAAGAGGTGGAAAATACTACCACTCTGAAACTACCCTATACGTGCCCATAAAAGATTCAGACTTCTTGTCACAGCACATGCATGACACAGCTCCCAGCATGGTGCAATGCTTAATGAAAACCTCAGCGGAGAGCTGACTGCATGGGGAAAGGCTCACATCAGACAGCAGTGTTTACCAGAGTACATTACACGTTCATTGCAATGATTAGAGGAAAATGCTTTTCTAGACAGGCATTTGCTAAAGGAAAACAAAAACAAAAACAAACCAACATTAGCTTCTTTCTCTGTACTGGCTTTTATATTTTCCTATAAACGTGAGCAGAAAAAAAAAAAGTCTTATTAGCAATTTGGAGGGGAGAAGGAAAACCGTATTCCATTCCACAACGATTCTGAACCTAAAAGGACCATGACAATGTAGAAGGGTTTTGATTATTCATTCACTAAAAACAATTATGGAAAACCTCAAAGGCCAAAGGCAACGTGTGAGGGACTAAAGAGATATAAACTTGCATTTCTAAATCCCTGTCTTTCAAGAATGCACAATCTAGAAAATGAAACAGAAGAGACCACAAACATCTCTAAAATCAGGCCCAGGGTGAGAAGAGATGTTTAGTGTAACAGGAGCAAAAAAAAAAAAAAAACAAAAAACAAAAAACAGAGGGAGAAATGATTCTGGGGGTGAGGGAGGTTTTAAGATGGAGGAAACGACTGAATTGTGCTTGGAAGGATAAATAAGATTTCAACTGCGGAACTGCAGGGAGACCAAAAAGGCATTTCTTCTGCAGAGGAAGAAAAGCATGAAAGCACCATTGGGAAGGAAGTGGTAGGGAAGGAGGTGGTAGGGGAGGAGGAGGTGGGGTGTTGTGGGGACCTGATCTGGTGGATAATACCACAAACGGAATCCTTGCCTGGGAAGTGCAGTGGGAGACAGGCCTGACAGAAAACAGGAACAATTGTAAAATTCCTTTAAAAGTACTTTATAGAGTCAGGGTGTTGCCACTGCCTCCAGGGAAATTGCATTCTGCACCTTACTCACCAGCTGAATTGAGGACATAATTGGTTGTTTTAAGCCCAATTATATTTAACTCAGTTGAAGGTAAGGATTATGGATTTTGATATTACTTATGATGGGGACTGCATAATAAGGCCTTTGATAGAGGCTAAAACAATGATATAAAGCTGAGGGGTCTGCCCCTCAGCTAGGAAACAAGAAAGAGATGACAAAAAAATGAGAAATGAGCCAATTAAATTACGCAAAAATATCATGCCTGCAAAGAAATAGAAAAAATAAGATCAGTCTTTGGGGTTATACTTCAGAGTTTGATTTTCTTTCCTCTTTAACTTCTTCTTACTTCATTAGATTTTTTTTTTTTTTTTCCCTAAACCATTAAGTAATTGGATTACAGTCAGGAAAAAAAAAGGAAAAATGAATCCAATGACTAATTTTAAGAAGGAATTGGAATGACAAATTTGACTCAGTATTTGTTATTTCTAATATCTCAGTTCTTTGCTGGGGGAGTGTGATTCTTGTCATGTGTTTCCCTTTCAGAAGATAATTCTAAAGATTACATTCTGTTCCTGATAAATAAAGATAATGAACATATATCTAACCATAAGCAGCCTAAGTGAAAGAAGAGAAGGGCAAATTATCTGATATTCTTAAGAGGTATAAATAAATGTCTTGGAAGATTCAGTTTCAAATGATACTTTTTTTTTTTTTAAGGCAGAATATTTTAACAGTCAATGCTAAAGGAAATCAACCCTGAATATCCTTTGGAAGGACTGATGCTAAAGCTGAAGCTCCAATACTTTGGCAACCTGATGTGAAGAGCTGACTCATTGGAAAAGACCCTGATGCTGGGAAAGATTGAGGGGGCAGGCAGAGAAGGGGGCGAAAGAGAATGAGATGGTTGAATGGCACCATCGATTCAATGTACATGAGTTTGAGCAAGCTCCGGGAGATAGTGAAGGATAGGGAAGCCTGGTGTGCTGCAGTCCATGGGGTTGCCAACAGTTGGACATGACTGAGTGACTGAACAACAAATTTTAACAAAGGAAGCAACCCCAGACTCTTCGATTCAAACTTTCATATGCTGCTGCTAAGTTGCTTCAGTCGTGTCTGACTCTGTGCGACCCCATAGACGGCAGCCCACCAGGCTCCCCTGTCCCTGGGATTCTCCAGGCAAGAACACTGGAGTGGGTTGCCATTTCCTTCTCCAATGCATGAAAGTGAAAAGTGAAAGTGAAGTCACTCAGTCGTGTCCGACTCTTAGCGACCCCACGGACTGCAGCCCACCAGGCATCTTCCGTCCATGGGATTTTCCAGGCAAGAGTACTGGAGTGGGTTGCCATTGCCTTCTCCAACCTTCATATAAGACAATCCTATAAAAATTATTCTCCTAGTTTTTCCATCAAAACACTCAATTTGTTTGCTTCATAGAACTTATCCCACTGTTACTATATCATTTGTTTTTCTGTGTATTTTCTGTCTTGCCCAACCAGAGAGCAAGATACTCAAGGGCAGGAACCATATCTTTCTTGTTCATAAATCTATGTCTTGCAGATAGCACAGTGCCTGGAAGTCTCATCATCATGATGACTGTCTTTACATTGCAGCTAGCATTTATGGAGCAATTACCTTATTATGTGTGCTTTGTATGTGTTACTTCATTGACTACTATATTGAAAGTGATGGATACATGTTTGTTAAATAAATGAATGGATTTCTCTTAAAGAAATGGCATATAATTTGGATAAGTTATCTAAATGACTAAAGTTTAATTGGGTTTGACTTATGCCATAAAAATTGGAGCTCTTAAAAGAAGGGAAGGAAGTCCCAAATGAAAAGGGTAGTGATGGTATTTTACCAGTCATCTTGAGTCACTCTTCTTTTACGAAGTAGCCTTATTATTTATTTTCCTCATTCTTTAAGTATGCATGATCAATACAACTCTTCAATAAAATACATTCCATTTTTGAGGCATCTTGCCCATCCCCCTTTGCAAGAGCATCTTTGTCTCACTTGACAGAAGGCTTCTTAATGACATGCCACCACCCACATAACAGAAATTTTGGTCCCTCACAGTGACTCAATAAATTCATTAATGATTAATTTAAAGCTAGAGCCCAGGGAGAGCTAATTTTTCATTGAACAGAATTTCAAATCAATGTATCAAATTTCTTTCTTAAAAACCACATAGATTAAAAATTAAAGGGCAAATTAAAAGTTAGCCAACTCCTTGCTGGCATGTATTGATCCTCAAGATCCTTAAATATTGAGGCATGCAACAGAACCAATTGAGTTTATTGCAATGGAAAATTAATAGCCTCTTGAGCACAAGCATTTAACATTTTCTGAGTGGTTTAAAATTATGTACATGGTTAAAAATTCTCATTAATAAATATATTCAGAAGCCGTCCCTTCATGTGAACTTTGCCATTTTTGATTGCTGAAGATGAGTGAAGTCTTTTGCACTTCAGAAGAGCCTAGAGCATTTGAATAGCAGCAACATAACCCCATTAAGCACTGTGCCTGTGAAGTTCTCTCTATCTGAACCATCTGCCTAAGTGGTTTCCTACAGTCCACAAAATGCCTATAATGTGTGGTGTCTACATCAGATACTTTTATATCTTGTGGTTTCTATGAGGCCTGG
Organism: Oreotragus oreotragus; assembly: GCA_006410675.1. NCBI lineage: Eukaryota > Metazoa > Chordata > Mammalia > Artiodactyla > Bovidae > Oreotragus > Oreotragus oreotragus. Next base: position 357,985 of record SJYX01020883.1, read on the forward strand.
AAATGGTGGGCAATCTGGAAAAGTGAGAAATCATTCAAATGCTAGAATAAAGATGGTAGAGGCAATACTATTGATGAGTTTGTTGGTTTTAGAAATGAGAGTGGGGGTCTCTATAGGGTAAGGTTGTAGGAGGGTCTGTTTAAAGGCTTGAGCCCAGGAGATCCAGGTCAGATCCTGCCCTTTGTTATCCCTTTCTGAGCCTTCCTAGACAGAAGTTCATGATGGGAACATTTTCCTGTGCTCGCTATTTCACCCACATTTTGAGTGCTATCCCCTAAGAGTTAGCTTCCTTCCCTGCTAGGGCACAATGGAAGCCATTGCACTGTGGTCATATCCTTGCAAAATGCTGAAAAGATGCTAATGCCCGATGTGCAAAGAACTCCTGTGTATGACGTGTTCTTTTATTCCTTCCTCTAGCAATCCTATAAAACATTTAGGGTAGGGATTCTTTTTCCTTGGTAGTTACTTTGTCAGCAAATGTTGGAGCTGAGACTCAAAACACTATTATACTAACAGGGACCTCTGTTGCTCACACCCCTCTTCCACCCCAGGACCTATTATCATGTCAGGCACATCAGTAAGCTTGTTCTTCACTTATTTCAAGTAAGTTCTTTAAAGGGAATTATCTTGTCTCTTCCCCTTGAATAATAGTAGGAGATCTTGAGGGTAGGTACTGTTTTATTTAGATTCCCGGAAAGAACAAGTAGGTCCACTCAAGAGGCTTAAGGATAGAGTTTAACAAAAGTTCTCTTTATAGAGATGTGGGCAGAGTTAAAAACAACAACAACAACAGGGGATGGTAAGATCCACACCAGCCCTAAGCCGGAAGGGGAAGAGGAGTGCTATTACTGGAGCACGGTGCACACGGAGTCCTGGAAAAGGAGCCATCTGCGAGAAGCTAAGGACATAAAGAAAGAGCCTGGAGGAGTCTAGGGGACTTCAACCACCGCCTAAACCCTTTCACGGGGAGAGGCTTGGGGAATAGGGCAGGAAATAAATACTCTAGCATCTGTCTTCTCCTGTTCATTGATCTGCTACTACAAACTCTAATGGGATGAGCCAACCAAGGCCAGGGGCCAAGTGAAGCTGTCCAAGAAGTCAGCCTCCTGGAACTCAGAAAAGGGAAGAGGTAGTAGATAGTAGACCTGGAAAAGCAAGGTAGATCTGGAGAAGCAAACCGAGAGTCCTAGCGCAGGAAGACACATAAATACTGGGTAACTGGAATTTTTCTTAATTCCCTTTACTTTTATACCATGATTTATGACAGGCCTCTTTCCTCCTTCTTTTCCTTACAATCAAGATACCCATTACTTACTTTTGTGTTTTTCTGTAAGAACCACAACTACTCACATTTTATATATGTACACGTACACACATTCATGGCCACATACACAATTAAAAGGCGTAAAGTATATTTTTCTCTTTTGCTCAGTAGAGCCAATTTAATAAGTGAGTAGGGTCTGTGGAATGATCTTGCAAAGTAGCTTTATTTTCTCAAACCACAATATTCCAAAACTGCTCTATTTGCTCTCCTTTCTCCATTATTCAGAGATAGCTAAGGCAGACCTGTCATTTTTCCCCATCACTTTCACATATTAATAAACAGTGCTTTGTTCAGACATTAAGTTGTGTCTGATGCTTTGTGACCCCACGGACGGCAGCACTCCAGGCTTCCCTGTCCTTCACTATCTCCCGGAGTTTGCTCAAATTCATGTCCATTTCATCCAAGTCACAATCCGCCATGTTTCATGCAGTCTAAAGCTTTGTTTCTGCTGCCAATAATTTCACCTGAACCGTGCTTGAATCCTTTCAGAGGGGAAGACACAGGGTGCCCTTTTCTCGTCTGGATCCTTGTCTGACTCTGGCGGAGGTCTAAGTGATGATTTTTTCTTCCGGAGCACTTGGTGCCCGGGCACTTTCCTGGGGTTCTTTGGTGACCTTCCTCTCTCAGACACTTCCACTCTACGCTTGCTAGTTGCCTGTGGCCTACTCTTCAGCACCGCTTTGTTTCCCATGGAGGGATGCAGTGCGGTGACTCACAGTTGCTGCCTCTGGCAGTACACCGCTCACAGGTTTTGGATGAGGTCATCCCAGGACAGATCATACTTGGCTACTGGTTGTGATGGCCACTCTTTTCCATGTGAGGCACCAGGAATATTTGCCTTGATGAACTCCGGAAGCATGCCCTACTCTACTATAGCCCTCTCTGCTGACAGCCCTTACTTCAAACTTAAGTGAAAAGGGAGACTTCTTTCTTTCTTTCTTTCTTTTTTTTTTCAACATGGAGAGAAAAAAAATTTTTTTTTTCAGTGCTATTCTCCCAAATCATCCCACCCTCTCCCTCTCCCTATCCCTCAGGGAGACTTCTTAATTGAGCACCAATTATGAACAGACACTATGCAGCCACCAAGAATACAGTAGGGAAGAAAACAGACATTATAGGTTGGTTACATTCTAAAAGGGCATTAAAGAGATAATCACAAAAAAAATATGGTGAGATGTACGATCATTTAACATGTATGACTAGTATTTTATCAACTAGATAGGCCATATTTTACTTATTTCTCTATTGTTTCATATTCCAAGCCATGTCATGATCATATAAATAGTATTTTCCATATTCTGAATAATTTTATTAGGCTAGTTTCCAAGATTAGGCACAGTGTATTTTTTAATTAGCTTGAATTGAAATGCTTGTTTTGAGGATTCTTATACAATTTGACAACATCCGTATAAAGCACTTAGAACAACATTGGGCATATGGTAATCTCCCAATACACACTAGATACTATTACTATCATTACTATCCTTAGAGATAATTAGAATTATCCTGAGATGTTGTGAGTCTTTTATGAAGAGAATATATCTCATGGTTCCCTTAAATACAGCATAGGGCATATATGCACATATCCCATGAAAACAAAGCAAAAATCACAGGAAATAGAAGTAAAATCAGACATTTCATTTAAGTCTCTTTGGTATCCTTAGACTTCTAGGCTAGTACTCCCCTCTCCCCCTACAACTCTAATTTCTCTGCTCCAGAGCTAAGCTGATAGCATTCTAGAGTTAAGGATCAGAAAAATTAAGTTCCTCACTTCATGATCCCATCATCATCTGAATTTTACCAGTTCCTTCTATCTTACCTGCCATTTCTTTATGGAGTTTATGAGAGAATACTTGTAAAGCACAAAATATAAAAACATGCCTGTCATTGGAAACAATATCCATATTTTTGCACATAACTCATTCATGGTTGTATCATTTATTTTTATTGAGTTCATACTTTATTTTTTGGGGCTCCAAAATCACTGCAGATGGTGATTGCAGCCATGAAATTAAAAGATGCTTCCTCCTTGGAAGAAAAGTTATGACCAAACTAGATAGCATATTCAAAAGCAGAGACATCGCTTTGCCGACTAAGATCTGTCTAGTCAAGGCTATGGTTTTTCCAGTAGTCATGTATGGATGTGAGAGTTGGACTGTGAAGAAGGCTGAGCGGCGAAGAATTGATGCGTTTGNAATAAATGATACAACTAGATAGCATATTCAAAAGCAGAGACATCGCTTTGCCGACTAAGATCTGTCTAGTCAAGGCTATGGTTTTTCCAGTAGTCATGTATGGATGTGAGAGTTGGACTGTGAAGAAGGCTGAGTGGCGAAGAATTGATGCGTTTGAACTGTGGTGTTGGAGAAGACTCTTGAGAGTCCCTTGGACTGCAAGGAGATCCAACCAGTCCATTCTGAAGGAGATCAGCCCTGGGATTTCTTTGGAAAGAATGATGCTAAAGCTGAAACTCCAGTACTTTGGCCACTTCACGCAAAGAGTTGACTCATTGGAAAAGACTCTGATGCTGGGAAGGATTGGGGGCAGGAGGAGAAGGGGACGACGGATGAGATGGCTGGATGGCATCACTGACTCGATGGACGTGAGTCTGAGTGAACTCTGGGAGTTGGTGATGGACAGGGAGGCCTGGTGTGCTGCGATTCATGGGGTTGCAGAGTCGGACATGACTGAGCAACTGAACTTAACTGACTTTGCATATGGATGATCTGAAAATGTGACTTATAAAGAATATCTGGCTACTATCACAGCTTCTGCACTGAACTTACAGTGCTCTTTTAAAATACAAATTTGACCATTTCGGTCCTATGATTGAAACTCTTCAGTGACACATTTCAGGTGAAATTCAAAAGTAGTCCAAAATTTAAAGTACCAAGTTGTCTGATAAAAACTTAGGACCTGACAATAAGAGGCATAAGAGGGAAATAAAAGTATTCTAAAGGTCACATTCTACTGAAGCAGGAGAAAAACAGAAGGGAAACAGAATTTATCAGGGGAGAATCAGTGTATCATGTTGGTGAATAGAGTATTTTGTTTTCAAATAAGAAAGACGATTAGGTGAGTAATGAGAAAAAGATACAAGAGGTAGCAATTTAATGGAGTAGAAAAATATTGTAAACTCTCTGGGGAAAAATATAATGAAAAACAATTTGATCAAATCATAGAAACAGGAGAATAAAGAAAAAATGACAATATAAAATAAATATAAGATAGAAGGAATAAAATATATTACATCAGTGATGACAGTACATGGGCAATAAACCTAATTCTCTCATAAAAGACAGAGACTATTAAATTAGGACAAAAGCAAAACTCAGTGGTGTATTGATTTCAAGAAAATCATTCCCAATGAAGGATGAAAATAAAGGAATGGGGGAAGAAATACCAGGCATTGCAAAACGAAAGTGAAACTGAAGTTGCTCAGTCGTGCCCGACTCTTTGTGATCCCACGGACTATAGTCTACCAGGCTTCTCTGTTCAGGGGATTTTTTAGGCAAGAGTACTGGAGTGGGTTGCCATTTCCTTCTCCAGAGTATCTTCCTCACCCAGGGATCGAACCCAGGTCTCCTGCATTGCAGGCAGACGCTTTACCCTCTGAGCCGCTAGGGAAGCAAGGAAACAAAAAAAGAAAAAGAACCCAGAAAAGATAAGAAGAAAAGCAAGAAAGCAGAAGGATAAAGTTAATATCAGGTAAGCTGGAATTTAAAGTTAAAAGTGATAAACAGGACAAAGATGCAAATTGTACAATGATCAAAGTCACAATCTATGAAGACTATAAACTCATATGCACCAAACAGCCTAGAAAATAAATAGATAAAGGAAAATCCATTGGGAATTCAAGGAAAACAATAAAAATTATATGATATTTTAATACATTTCTTTCAAAACTGGATGTATCTAGGATAAAGCCCTCGGATTTTGCTCATATTCCTTCTCTTCAGAATGGCTTTATCTAAACTTACTACCAGGGAATTCACACTCACCTTTTAAATTTTATTTTGGAATCATATTTTCCTTGAAACTTTTCAATTACTCCTTTCTCCTAACAGAATTTACCATTCTTCCTTGCTGCTGCTGTTGCTGCTGCTGCTGTTGCTGCTGCTGCTGCTAAGTCGCTTCAGTCATGTCCGACTCTGTGCAACCCCCTAGATGGCAGCCCACCAAGGCTCCCCCGTCCCTGGGATTTTCCAGGCAAGAACACTGGAGGGGGTTGCCATTTCCCTCTCCAATTCATGAAGGTGAAAAGTGAAAGTGAAGTCGCTCAGTCGTGTCCGACTCTTTGCGACCCCATGGACTGCAGCCTACCAGGCTCGTCCACCCATGGGATTTTCTAGGCAAGAGTACTGGAGTGGGGTGCCATTACCTTCTCCGATTCTTCTGTGAGTTCCAGTGAATTCCTTATATATATCTACCTAATACAGATCTCACAGTGGTTTCCCTACTGGTGAAAGATCTACTTCTCCTAGGAGATTGTAAGTTCTTTGAGAGATTTCATTGTGTCCACCCATGGGATTTTCTAGGCAAGAGTACTGGAGTGGGGTGCCATTACCTTCTCCGATTCTTCTTTGAGTTCCAGTGAATTCCTTATATATATCTACCTAATACAGATCTCACAGTGGTTTCCCTACTGGTGAAAGATCTACTTCTCCTAGGAGATTGTAAGTTCTTTGAGAGATTTCATTGGCACATTGTTTGGTTTACTAAGAGAAGTGCTTCCACCCCCAGCACACACTTCTTCTTCTGAACCCTGATGTTCCTATGTCCAACTCACCAAACATGGGTCCATCACACCCAAGAGGCGGTAAAGAGCAATTGGGGGAAAAAAATCTCATCTACAGCAGCGTAGTATCAATAACATAGAAACGCTCATCATAATATGTGCTTACTGAGAGGCTTGACCTCCTCCAAAGGTTTAAGAGAGCTTCTGAAAGCTCTTCTGCTCCAGGAGGGTCATGCAAGTGATTGACAGGCTTGTAACACTTGGATGAGAAGGATCAAGAGAGTGTGGACTGAAGACATGACTTGTCTTATTAATGACAGATGGAGGTGTGGCCATGCCTGAGAAACCAACCAATTAATTAGTCACCTTGGCAGAAAACCGCACAGAGAGCTGCTGCCAACCTGATCCTAAGTCCTCCTACCACTGTAACAGCTATGTTAGCTCCCTGCGAACTCAGGACCCAAAGAACTGGAGAAGGAAAAGAGGGAAAGTGAAAATCTGGAAGTAGACCTTGAAACAACTGATTTTATTTGGAAATGACTAAATTAAGAATATGCCATCAGATAGACAAAAGCTGAATCCAGTTTGCAGAAAATAAGTTGCATTTGTTCTCATCCAAGTTAGTTACTTGAAAATATCATACCTGGCATACAAGTTTATATCCCTTACCTCTGGCATAGTGCCTGGTAGGTAGTAGATGCTCAAGAAATGACTATATATATTTTTTGTGTGTGAGGAAGATCAAATAATAATTGAATAGTTAAACTCAAAAGTTTTTTTATTTGTTATTGGAATTTGGGTAAATCATTTGTCTTTTTAGACTTTAAAGATTTTCTTCTATTTGTTTATTTTTTGCTTTTCACTTTAAAAAGAGAATAGTTTGAGACAGATATTTTAATCTAGATGTTTGACATAACTGAGATATGGTGATTTTGAAATTTATGAATGCAAAAGAGAAACCAGAGATCTATTTCCGAAGCCTGTCGATGACCACCTGAGATTTGTTTTTAAGACTCATTTGTTTTTTCTTGGAACAGAGCTTTAGCCTCATGGAATCCATTTTATTCTTCTCTATGAAATTCAGAATGAAGTAAAATAGAAGTAGTAAAAGGATACCCTTTGAGATGGGAATATCAGACCACCTTACTGTCTCCTGAGAAACATGCATGGAGGTCAAGAAGCAACAATTCAGAAGCAAATGTGGGACAAAGATCCATGATTCAAAACTGGGAAAGGAGTACATCAAGGCTGTATATTGTCACTCTTATTGCTTATTTAATTTATATGCAGAGAAAATCATGTGAAATGCCAGGCTGGAAGAATCACAAGCTGGAATCAAGCTTGCCATGAGAAATTTCAACAACCTCAGTTATGCAGATGATATCACTCTAATGGCAGAAAGTGAAGAGGAACTAAACAGCCTCTTAATGAAAGTGAAAGAATGAAAAAGCTGGCTTAAAACTCAACATTCAAAAAGCTAAGATCAAGATCATTGCATCTGGTCCCATCACTTCATGGCAAATAGATGGGGGAAAAATGGAAACAGTGACAGATTTTATTTTTTGGACTCCAAAGTCACTGTTGATGGTGACTGCAGCCATGAATTTGCAAGACACTTGCTCCTTGGAAGAAAATCTATGACAAACCCAGACAGAGTATTTAAAAGCAGAGACATCACTTTGCCAACAAAGGTCCATATAGTCAAATCTGTAGTTTTTCCAGTAGTCACGTATGGATGTGAGAGTTGGACTATAAAGAAAGCTGAGCGCCGAAGAATTGATTCTTTTGAACTGTGGTGTTGGCGAAGACTCTTCAGAGTCCCTTGGACTGCAAGGAGACCAAACCAGTAAATCCTAAAGGAAATCAACCCTGAATATTCATTGAAAGAACTGAGGCTGAAGCTGAAGCCCCAGTACTTTGGCACCTGATGTGAAGGGCCAACTCACTGGCAAAGACACTGATACTGGGAAAAGTTGAGGGCAGGAGGAGAAGGGGGTGAAAGAGGATGAGATGGTTGGAGGGCATCACCAACTCAATGGACATGAGCTTGCACAAACTCCAGGATATAGTGAAGGACAGGGAAGCCTGGCAAGGTACAGTCCATGGGGTCAAAGAGTCATACACAACTTAATGACTAAACAGCAACAACCACATCTTCAGAGGCTTAGTTATACAGGTGAAGAAACACAGAAACACTTACCTTTGAACTATTTTAATTTTCTGATGACTAGTGAGGTTGAATATGTTTATTGACCATTTGGATGTTTTTGTTTGTGAAGTCAATATCCAGTGTATATACTGAATTTTCTGTTTTCTTTATTCTTGATTTGTAGGAGGTATTTTTCCTTTTAAAATGTTCTAGACTCAAGTTCTTTATGCTAATAACACTTTCTCCCACTCTTTGGGGGTGTATTCTCTTTTTCTTTATAAACAAGACTTCTCTATTTTGATATAGTCTAATTTATCCATCTTTCTTTTATGCTCAGCACAATTTTTGTTTCCTGTTTAAGAAAGTTTGCCTTCTCCAAGGACACAAAGTGTTCTCCTGTATTTTTTTTGTACTTTCCTTTAAAGTTTTCAAATACTTAATTTTCCATACTGGTCCTGTTGTCATCTTTTCTCCTTTTCTCTTGTGGTGTAATAATGATGGCTCGGTTATACTTCCAGTTTTATAGCTTGGAATCTGTGTATTTTAAATCATCACCATCACGAAATATTGAATCTCTGTGTACAGAGTATTGTACAAAAGAGATATTTGACTATAAATTTGGGGTGTGAGGTTAATTTTTTTTCTCTTCTTTGAGAAAAACCTCTGAATTCTTAGCAATTCTTTTCTTTCCCAGGGTGCTGAGATTTTTATGTGCTTTTGTAGGTTATTGTTCATCCAGAATGCCTATCCAAATCCAAACCACGCTGAGCCAAAGCCATGTTTTCCTTAAGGTAACAGAGGAAGCAAGAGTACAGAAGGATACTAACTCCAACCCAAAGAAACTAGGCTCCAGGCCAGTTTCAGCTCTGAATATGCCTTTCCTCATAACCATACAAAAAAGAAAAGCGATGGTTTTGTTACTGCTAAAAAAGAATGGCAGGAGTAGAGACGCAGACATCAAGAACAGACTTGTGGACAAAGTGGGGGAAGGACAGGGTGGGATGAACCGAGAGAGTAGCGTTGAAAAATATACATTACCTTATGCAAATTAGACAGCCAGTGGGAATTTGCTGTATGATGAAGGGAACCCAAATCCAGTGTTCTTTAATAACCTAGAGCGGTGGGATGGGGTGGGAGGTGAGATGGAGGTTCAATAGGGAGAGGATATATGTACAGTTATGGCTGATTCACGTTGTTGTGTGACAGAAACCAACACAAGATTATAAAGCAATTATCCTCCAATTAAAAATAAAGTGAAAAAAGAATGGCAACATCAAATTTGCTATTTTGTAACATATTGCCTGGTATAAACTCCATCAGGGCTTAAAATGTCATCTTTATTTCATCTTCATGGTTTTAGATGTAAGCAATATTGTAGGGTTTTAAAATTATTTTATGTTTGGGAGAAGACATTATGACTGCTGGTCTCTGGGATGGATTCTTATGTGGGGACAAAAACAAGTAGTTTCTTCTGGGAAACTCTTCCAGAATTTCATTTATTTCCACAGTTGAACCAAATATTGTGTCAGAAGAATAAACCATTATTGAAGCATCATTTTGAAACTGCTACAAGATTAATGAACAAATTTTATGCCCTCTGCCAAACTTCATTTTCTCTCCAAAATGGAAAACTCTAGGAAACTAGAGTATAAAAAGAAATATAACTGGCATCAAGCTTGAGAAAACCTGCAGATCAAGCAAAGTCTGCTTAGGAAGCTTTTACTCTCTCAATTTGGTCCATTATTATAGGAGCCAGACAGTAGTTCCACAAATGGTATTATATTCCCAGTGTACTAAATAGCCATAACTATGAAATAGGCCTACTTAAAAAAAAAAACAAAAAAAACACAGCTAATGCCTTCTTTCAGCTACAACATTCTGATTTAGAATGAGTTTTGTTCTTTGAGGTCTAGGAATAAAACCCCAGATTTTTGTTTCAGATTCAGCATGTCACTCTGTCAATCAATTATTCATCCACTGCACATTGAGTGATTACTTTGTGTCAAGAACTGTGCTAGGTATTGAGATTATTAAGATGAAGAAGCTGTAGTCTCTGTCCTTTAGGATTTTACAGTAAGGAAAAAGATAAGTAAATTGACAACTATATTATATAGTGAGAAGTGTTATGGAGAAGAACCACAAGATGTAAGTACTATCAAAACTCAACATGGCATTCAGAGAAGACTTCTCAAAGAAGGTGATATGTGAGCTAACATTGGTGGATGAGTTTAATTGTGCTAATTGAAGATGAGAATAAGTGAAGAAAATAGAATACACAAAAAGAATCACATATAGATGATATTCAATTCAGTTCAGTCGCTCAGTCGTGTCCGATTCTTTGCGACCCCATGAATCACAGGATGCCAGGCCTCCCTGTCCATCACCATCTCCCGGTGTTCACTCAGATTCACATCCATGGAGTCAGTGATGCCATCCAGCCTCATCCTCTGTTGTTCCCTTCTTCTCCTGCCCCCAATCCCTCCCAGCATCAGAGTCTTTTCCAATGAGTCAACTCTTCTCATGAGGTGGCCAAAGTACTGGAGTTTCAGCTTTAGCATCATTCCTTCCAAAGAAATCCCAGGGTTGATCTCCTTCAGAATGGACTGGTTGGATCTCCTTGCTGTCCAAGGGACTCTCAAGAGTTTTCTCCAACACCACAGTTCAAAAGCATCAATTCTTCAGTGCTCAGCTTTTTTCACAGTCCAACTTTCACATCCATATATGACCACTGGAAAAACCATAGCCTTGACTAGATGGACCTTTGTTGGCAAAGTAATGTCTCTGCTTTTCAACATGCTATCAAGGTTGGTCATAACTTTTCTTCCAAGGAGTAAGTGTCTTCTAATTTCATGGCTGCAGTGACCATTTGCAATGATTTTGGAGCCCCAAAAAATAAAGTCTGACACTGTTTCCACTGTTCCCCCATCTATTTCCCATGAAGTGATGGGACTGAATGCCACGATCTTCATTTTTTGAATGTTGAGCTTTAAGTCAACTTTTTCACTCTCCGCTTTCACTTTCATCAAGAGGCTTTTTAGTTCCTCTTCACTTTCTGCCATTCCAGTCCATTTTAGTTCGCTGATTCCTAGAATGTCGACGTTCACCCTTGCCATCT
>SJYX01020883.1:370838-455699 GCA_006410675.1 Oreotragus oreotragus
AAAAGACTCTGATGCTGGGAGGGATTGGGGTCAGGAGGAGAAGGGGACGACCGAGGATGAGATGGCTGGATGGCATCACGGACTCGATGGACGTGATTCTGAGTGAACTCTGGGAGATGGTGATGAACAGGGAGGCCTGGCGTGCTGCGATTCATGGGGTCGCAAAGAGTCGGACACGACTGAGTGACTGAACTGAACTGAACTTTCTGCCATAAAGGTGGTATCATCTGCATATCTGAGGTTATTGATATTTTTCCCAGCAATCTTGATTCCAGCTTGTGCTTCTTCCAGCCCTGCATTTCTCATGATGTAGTCTGCATATAAGTTAAATAAGCAGGGTGACAATATACAGCCTTGATGTATTCCTTTTCCTATTTACACTTCAAATAATGATAAAGAAGGATCCTTGTGGGGAATGGTAAGAAGGAAGCTACACAGTTAGGTGAGGAAGAGATCAGAAGCTATGTTTAGGCTTAAGGAGTTGAACTCCTAAGGACAAAGTATAGAGAATAAAACACTGCAGAGAAGAAAAGTGGAAGAGGACAAAAATGCTACTTGGTTTGGTGGCACTGAGATCATTGGAGAGAAAATCAAGGTCATTTCAGCTGGATAATGGATAAGGTTAATGGATTGCCATGGGTGAGAGTCAGTGAAACGTGCAGAGACTGCCAGGCACCTCCTTCTAGAACCTTGATTGGAGGACCAGAAATGAAATGAAGTTTGATTGGTCTGTTTTGGCTGCTGGTTTGATTTTTTTTAATTATAAATTTAACAGAATTTTAGATTTCAGAGAATTTCCAACAGTACTAGTAATTCCTGTATACTCCTGTATAATGTATGCTAATATTTTATCACATTTTACACATTCGTTTTTCCTCTTGCTCTCTCTTTCTCTTCCTCCCTCTCATATTTTTTCCCTTGAACTATTTGGGAGTGTTGCCACAGATATGATGCTTTATACCTCATCCTTCAGTGTACTTCCTAAAAATCAAAGATATTCTCTTACTTAGCTACAACACAGAGATCAAAATCAGGAAACTAATATAGACGCAGTACTATTGCCTAATCTACCCACCTTATTTAGTATTTCAACAATTATTCCATTCATTAATGGAATGATGCAAAACAAACGGCAGCTCATATGTTGCATCTTGGAGAAGGAAATGGTAACCCACTCCAGTATTCTTGCCTGGAGAATCCCATGGACGGAGAAACCTGGTAGGCTACAGTCCATGGGGTCGCAAAGAGTTGGACACGACTGAGCGACTTCACTTCGCTTCATATGTTGCCTCTAGTTGTCATATCTCTTAGTCTCCTTTAATCTGTAACAGTTCATCAGCCTTCATACTTCATGAAGCTCTTGCATTTTTGCAGAGAATAGGCCAGTTATTTCGCAGGATGTCTCTTGATTTCGTTCAGTCTATGTTTTCTCCTAAATACATTCTGACGAATGCATTTCTGGCAGGGATTCTGTGGAAGTGATGCTGTGTCTTTCTCAGTGCATCATATCTGGGGGCGCATGTTGTTGACTGGTCCTTACTTTTCAGTCATTTGGTCAATTCAATCATTTGGTCAGTGTGGTGGTATCTGGTAGGTTTCTTTACTGTAAACTTACTATTTTTTTCAAGTTATAAATGATAGTCTTCTGGGAGATATTTTGGGACTATGTAAATGTCTGGTTTCTCTTTAATATTTTAGCCCAGCTATAGCAGCTGTTGGTGATTTCCTGGTACAATTATTGTTATATTGGTTGCAAGATGGTAATTTTCTAAATCCATCATTCCTTCTACATTTATTAACTGGCTTCATAGTCTAAGGAAGAACTTTCCCTTCGTCTGCATTTATTAAATTACTTATCATTCATGTCACTGTGGACTCATGGATTCTCATTCATTCCAAGTGTTAAAATCATTTACTACAGTTTGTTTATAAAGACACTTGAGCATGTTTACAGGCATAGGAAAAAGAGCCAGGGGAGATGGAGAGAGTACATGATTGATGTAGCAAAGCAGCTAATTCACTTTTATTCTGCAACTCTGTTAGACTAGGCTGGGTACTAAGGATGCAAAGATGAGTGAAATAAGGTCGCCTCCCAGAGGGAGCTCATATTTTGGAAGAGGGGGCTGGGAGGGGCAGCCCCCTGGGAGAGGGAACAGAACTATTTGCTAGTGAGTTATTTGTAAGAGCTGCAGATATGAGAGCAGAACTGTGGGTGTCACCAAGGGGAGCATGATTAATTCAGGTGGTTGATGAAGATTTCCCAAAGAAATGACCTTTGAGACAGATTCCAGTAGTTTAGTTGGATGAGGGGGAACAGGGAAAGAATAAGAAAGAAGAATGGGAAAAACACCCCAGACAGAAGGAAGAGCCATGGAAATGTGGAAATGGCTTGTTAATTTCACCTAAACTTTGAGAAAATAAAAATTTTACAGTGAGTGAATACCAAAGGCTGCAAGGTTATGTGGTCACTCCAGGTTTAGGCTCCATTGTCCAATGTGGAGACTGAGAGTCAGCAGATGTAAACACTTTGGCTCAGAACAAATCTTAACTTTTAAGAAAAATCCCTCGAGGACCAAGACTCAGAGAAAAAGACCTTCTGCCAACCCTCAACATTGCCACAGTTATCAAAATGAACTCTATGCCCACTTTAAGGAGTTAGTTGGCTCATTTAGGGAATCCCATGGGAATGTAGTATAACCCTTAAAACATTTGCTTTTGATTTTTGAAAATGTCCTTACAGACTTTTTGCATGAGGAGAAAATGAATCTGACTGCAATGTTAATGATTTAGCTTTATTTCATCCCACCAACAAGAAGCAAATGTAAATCAGAATGTAAAAAGTTTGGTTTGTTTCAGATTCTACCTTGTTTCCAAAGGTGCAGAAATATGATTCGTTAACCTTTTAATAGATTAACATCTTACACTGAAAAAAGCTCCTGTGAGAGCTTTTTGTTTTGTTTTCATTTTTGTTTTTAAAGAAAGGAGAGGGAGATTGACATAGTTTTAAATACCAGAAAGAAAAAAAAAGGAATGCACCCGTTACCCCATTACCCAGTACACATAATACTTCCAAAGAAATTTAAAAGATTCTAAATCTTAGACTTCATTTTAGCAAATGCCGTCTAGCTGCAAATGTAGGTCACATAGTTTTGGCATCTTGCGTGAGTTTCCAGCTGTCTGCTGAACATAGAAAACAGCAGAATACGTGTTCCTTTGCACAGCACACTTGAGAGTGAATTTCACTTTAAAGTTTAAAGTGACTCAGTGGTTGAAACTTATTTTTCTTCAACATCCTCACTTCTGGTTTTTCTTTCTCTCTTAGATCAGGATTTTTAGATGGTAAAGAAAATATAACATTTCCTCTCTTTTGGCATCTGTGGACTTCAGTTTTTACCACTTTGAATTACAAATAAACTCAATCATGGTATTAACCTAATTAGGGTAACAACAACTGGTCTGTGGTAGTCCAGAGTATTCCTAATGCAAATACAGAAAAGTTAACCTACCAATGGATTCATTCAGCTTTTCAGGCAGGAGGATAAGTGAGGTGGAGCCATGCCCCACTGTGGTTTATGAACTAGATTTATACATGGAGACTGACCAAATATGGCAGTAAGTGATATATGTTACAAGAGTGCCACAGATAGCAAATGTCATAGAAAGCCCAAAGAGGACACAATTTAGGGCAAGGATGAAAGAAAAAGAAATGTGTGAAATTCTTAACCCATGTGGTTGTTCCACCAAATTGATACAGCTAAGAAGTTTCCTCACTTTTCCACTAAACAGTCTGTGATTTTCTATCAGGTCAGTGAAATAAAATTCCACAGATATATATTGACCTTTTTCTTTTAAAGAACAAAAGCTGGCTAGAATTAGTTTAAATTAGAAGTGGACATGTGATGAGAATCAAAGGTGTCTCATAGAACCCAAATGCAGGGATGTATCCAACCTCTAGAAGAGTTGGGTCAAGAAACTGCCAAGTCGTCAGAACCTCCATCTCTCATCCATCTTTTCTTAGACTGCAGACTGATATTTACCACTTCTCCAGGCCTTGTGGTAAAATATGGCTGCCCACAGCTCTCAAGGTTACCTGCTGCCTTGGAACTCCACTTCCTTTTTTTCAGAAGACAGACACTGACTAGGTCAGCTTGGAGAAAGGTGTCCATCAGTTAGAGCCATAGACAGTCACAGAGTAAGACATGATGGAAGTGGGTACGGGTCTGTGGCAGTCTTCAAAGAAGGGAGAGCCTCTGTGAGCTGAAGCTGTATCCAAAGTGTGTCTCAACAAACACTTAGTCTGTCTGACATAGAAGAAGAGATGCTGGGGTAAGATTGGTTTAGAATGACCCCTGTGGGAGAAGACAGTACAGAAGGGAATTAAAGGTACTAGAGGAATCTAAAGAGCAGGAGAATCTAATGACTGGAGGGTTAGAAAAATCCTCTGAGAGATGGAGATGGGCCATGAAAATGGGTTAATTGCAGAGATTATGGGTTAAATGGGTTAAAGGCAGAGATCTGCATAGCAGAGGGGAATGGGAATTAGAAGAGGTGAGTACGATGGGCAGAGGGATCACTGAGAATAGAGAGGCTTGAGGGGAAGAGTGCCATGTTCTGACAAAATGACGGGTGACCCCTGGTAATTCTCAAGATTGGGTTTATCTACAAGTGATAAAACAAAGCAACAGAAACAGACAAGATCGAAGTCTGTGGCTTGAGAAAATCTTGTGGCTCAAGCAAGATAGAAGTTTACTTTTCTTTCATATAAAGGAGTCCAAAAATAGAGAGTTCAGTTTTGGTAGAATGACTCTGTGAGCAACAAAGACTCAGGCTCTTTCTATTATGCTGTGCTGCCATTCTTAACACGTGGTTTTTTACAGTTCAAGATGGCAGCCCAAGTTCCAGCCATTGTATCCACGTTCTACCTAACTCTATGGAAGAAATGAAAAAGGGCAAACTCCTTACCATTTAAAGGGTACTCCTCACAAGTTGCACACATTTTTGCTTATATCCTATTTTCCAGAACTTTGTCAAATGGATATGTCTAGTGGCAAGACAAGCTGGGAAATGTGGTGGTCTTGGGTCCATATAAAAAAATAAGTGCTATTTCTAAGGAAAAAGGAAAGAATAAATATTGGGAGACAGCCTCTTCCACTCCTGCCTTGCCAAAAATGTAAGCTCTATATGAGTGATAGCATATTCAAAAGCAGAGACATTACTTTGCTGACTAAGGTCCGCCTATTCAAGGCTATGGTTCTGCGATTCATGGGGTCGCAAAGAGTCGGACACGACTGAGTGACTGAACTGAACTGAACTGAACTATATGAGTGATGAGGTTGGAAGTTAGGTTAGAAGTTAATTTAGAAGTCCTCAAATGTTAGGCCAAGGAAGTTGTCTGATTTGGTTGTCAATGGACAATCGTTAAAGGTTTTAGAACAAGCAAGTGATGTGATCAGATTTACACTTGAAGAATATGGCCCCTCAAATAAAAATAAAACAAAGCAGGAACTATTAAGTGTTACTGAGGGTTACTCCTGCTTTAGGATTTATAGGCTGTTTTGGAGGTAAGAGAGGGAAAAGGTAGGGGAGTTGAGTAGGGGGAGAGAATGGCTATGAGATTACATTAGTCTAGATCTAGATGAAAATTAATAGCATCAGAACTGGGCCTGTAGCAATGAGAAGATGGGATAACAGAGGGAGAAGAAAAAGAAAGTTTTGAGCCTCAGGAACTGAGGACTGATGGTGCCCTTAATAGAAACAAGGAAGTCAAGAGGAAGAGCTGGTTGGAATGCAAAAGAGGAAGACCATTGGTTTGGCACCGGGTCCTGTGGTTAGGGCATCCATTCAGGGATGTCCTGTAGGAGAGCTGGAAAATAAGATGATGTGACCAAGAGCCTCCAGGACAACTCGGCGATTCTAGGATTTTTGGTGTCACACTGCCAGCACTTAAATAGCAGCGTGTGACTGAGGAGCTATGATGCCACTGATTCATAGCCTGTGCTTGCATTGCTGTGAGAAGATGAGGAGGCGGTAAACCTCCATCACTCTTTAGTATTGAAATCTCTGATTATTCCAGGTACTCTGGTCGCATCTAACATGGGGAAATGAGACTTGGGTGTACTGATACTGCTATATTTCCAGAAAAATGTCAATGAAGCTGCAAAAGTAATTTTTGATCTAGGCTTTAAGTAGAAGAGATTGATGTCAAGGTGAGCAATAAAGGCTTTTCAGAGAAATTTTTATTTCAGGTTTTTGAATTTGTTTATAAATCAACTATTCATTCACTCAATAAATATTTATTGAGCATGGCTATGACATGCTAAATATAGGGTTTATAAGGGTGGTTAAGGCAGGCATGGTCCCTGCCTTAGTCTAGACCAGGGGTTGGAAAATTATAGCCCATGGGCCAGATCTGGCCTACTGCCCATTTCTACTCTGCTTGCAAGCTGAGAATGGCTTTTGCATTTTTCAATGGTCAAAAAATAAAATAAAAAATAAAATAAAGCACAGTAATTTGATACAGGAAAATTATAAGAAATTCCAGTTTTAGTGTTCATAGATAAAGTTTTACTTTGATAGCCACACCCATTCATTTACATATTATTTCTGGTTACTTTCACTCCAGAAAGGCAGAACTGAATAGACAATACTTGGAGCACAAAACCTAAAATATTTACTATCTGGCACAAAATATTTACTATTACAGAAAAAGTATGTCAGCCCCTGATCTGGACAGAATGAATCAAACACATGATCACACAAGTAAATATACGTTTAAGCAAAATGGGTAGGTTTTGCTAATGTCTGGTCTTACCCGAGTACATTGTCTCACTACCATTCACCCCATGAATATCAAGGCCCTTGGTAAATAGTCCCCGAAAGATAGCCCTCAATGAATTGAGCTTCCCAGGATTCAGTTCTGCATTATCCTCTCCCTTCAGCCTGGCTAACCTGTAACTTGCCTGTAACCAGGAACAGTCACTTCAGTTGTGTCTGACTCTCTGTGACCCCGAGGACTGTGGCCCACCAGACTCTTCTGTCATGGGATTCTCCAGGCAAGAATATTGCAGTGGGTTGCCGTGCGTCCTCCAGGGGATTTTCCTAACCCAGGAATCAAACCTGAATCTCATGTCTCCTGCATTGGCAGGCGGATTCTTTACCACCAAGAGGATATGGCAGAAGTTTCGGGGTGTGGCTTCTAAACTAGGTCAGAAGAAGCCTTATACCTGGTCTCTTAGGAGGCTCACTCTGAGATCAACCAGCCACTAGCCTGAGTTCTTCACACTAAGAAAGCTTGGGCTAGCTCCATGGAGAGGCCAGGTTGGGAGGGAAGTGCCTGGACAGCCTCCAGTATTCCCAGGCTGGAGACGCCTGGAATCATGTGGGTAAAGAAGCCCTCTTGCATGTCCCACTCAGTCAAGTTTTTGATGACCAGACTCAGCTGACATTCTATAGCAACCCCTTGAGGGACCCCAAGTGAGAACTAGCCAGATGAAACTCAGTTCCGAGAACCATTAAATGTAATAACACATGTCTGTTTCAAGTCATAAGTTTGGGGATGATTTGCTACACAGCAGCAGAAACAAGGTCCTGACCTCTATTTATTTTTTAATATTTTTATTGAAGTATGATTGCTTTACAATGCTGTGTTAGTTTCTGCTGTATAACAAAGTTTATCTGCTATATGTAGCACCCTGAGTGGCTCAGGGGTGAAGAATCCACCTACCAATGCAGAAGGCGCAGGTTCAGTCCCTGGGCTGGGAAGATCCCCTGGAGAAGGAAATGGCAGCCCTCTCTAGTATTCTTGCCTGGGAAATTGCGTGGACAGAGGAGCCTGGTTTTGCAAGAGTTGGACGCGATTTAGTGACTAAACCACGGTCCTCTCTCTCTTGACCCTCCCTCCCATCTATTTCTGAAAGGACATTGGAAGGAAGGAGGTGGGTGAATTCCTCATGTTGAAATTGGGGTTTGACAACCTTAGGGATGGAAAGGTGGTTTTCTGGCTTATGTACTGAGCTGTTGAGGCCTATCTTGGAATGGAGCTAAAAGACTGCAGGTAGGACTGATCATCTGTAGGTTCACTGGTTTGACTGTACTAGTTATCAAAACATGGAAGTATTTTCATACCAGTTGGGAAATAATATGAGTAATTGCAATATGCAGTATAACTAAATAAATAATATACATCTCAGCATGTGTGATGAGAAAACCATAAAGCTCATAAAACCATGAGCATGATTTTATCAGAGAAATCCCTTGCACTATAGAACTGAGACTTGTTTTTCCGGTTTCGGCACTCGGAGTGCAGATCAGCAGGACTTGCCATGCACTTTAGATTAGATATTTCAGGTGTTGAAAGGTTGCCTCCAGTTTCTAAAGTTGTTGTTATTGTCATTATGTTAGCTTTATTGAAGTGCAATTGACATACAAACTTGTAAGACCTTTACATTGTACATTGCGATGACTTGATACACACACATGCACTCTGTGAAAGGACTCCCCCTGTCTAGTTAGTGAACACATTTCTCACTCCAGTTCCTAAAGCCTTGTTGGGGGAGGCAGCACCACAGGGCTGAGCTGAGGAGGACCTATTTTGTAAGGCCCTAAGGAATGCCTAACTCTGCCCAAGGGGAGAAGCAGGGTCCAGGTTCAGGTAGAGGTTGAATAGCCTTCTGGGGGCTGTTGCACAGACTGGAATTTGTGTAGGTAACATCACCTCCAATGGTTTTCAAAACCTTTGTTTTATTTGGTGCCATATCCTTTGGTTGGGCGCAGCTACTCCTGAACAGTTCCGCTTAGGACACTATTTATTGGCCAGGAAACTGTGTGCCCCCATAAGTGATGACATGAGTCATCTCTGTCACCTCTCCTTCCCTGAGCAGAGAAACCAGTCCATTTCCTCATTCCCCGGTGGATGCCACTCTCTCTTTCACCAGGGCAGATGTGCAGAGCAAGCCCCAGCATGAGCCCTACTCACCTCTATGCAGTGAGAATGGCGAGCTTTTGCCCACCTGCCAGTTGAGTGCTATTTGTGTGTTCTTTTCTTTCTCTTCTATTCTTTTGGTTCTCCTCTGTCTGTGTGTTGCATCTTCTAACTGCTCACCCCTCTCCCTTCCTCTTCCTCTCCTCCTCATATCAACCCCTCCATCGGGCTTGTCTACCGCTGCTAGCATGAGAGAGACTGGCAAGAGGCCTAGAGAGCAGTAGACACAGCTGAGCTGAGATGGGGCAGCTGCACGAACCATCACTCAGGTCCTCAGAGGCTCCCCATGCATCCAACACTTACCACGGCAATGGAAAAGTCTTTGAAAGAGTTTGATGCAATTCCTGATATCAAAACATGACTCATTACAGGATACAATTCACAGAGCACCTCAGTTTGGGTTTCTCTCCAAAGCAGAACCTTAGATAAGGACTTGGGTACCGGTAGGCTGTTTGGAAGGTGATCCTAGAAAGCAGGAAGGAAGAGTGGAAAGAATGAGAAGGGGAAGGAAGAGAAGCCAGCAAATGGGATGGTTTTCACTGTGGGCAACTGGGGCCCAATTCTGCTGGGAACCCTTTGAGAAACCACATAGAACACACCTTCCCAGAGTAGTCTTCCCAAAGGATGGGCATCTGGAGCATTGTTTCCTGTTGACAGGTGTTTAAGCATTGTCTGAGATTGTCTTTGTGGTGTTCTCTTTGGGGATTTCCAGGATATGAGCTGGGTGAACTCCTGGGGTATCAGGGAGAGCCCTGAGGCAGAAAAGTGGAGAGATTAGCAGGCTCTTGTTTTGGGATGCTGACAGTGTGAGTGGGAACCAACTAGCTCAGCTGCAGTTGAAATCAGAGAGGGGCCCTGGGGAAATGGCATGGGGAGCACAGAAAAGCTTCCTTAGACAGCGACAGCTGCAGCAAACATACATGCATGCCATCAATTGCTGTAACCCAACAAATGCTTTGGGAATTGTTAGAATGGTTTAACAAATGATTTTTGCTACAACTTAGGTTTCATGGTAAATAGTTTTATACACCAGTTTCGATAACTGAGGCAGGAAAAGGGAATCTGTTCTTAATTTTTGATTTTTGCATCAGTTTATATACTACTGAATACTAGTATCAGGTTGCCAAATATTTATTGTGCCACCCCCGTCTATGTGTTGCTCCTCCCTCCCAGGGCTTCCTGATGCTGGCCAGAATGGTACTTAGCCATCCCCGGATGCTGATCCCATATTTCTTCTTCACTTGGTCCCCAGCATCTCTTCTCAGGTGACAGCATCACCTCTGCTCTCCAGCCCAGTCCTCACAACGTGCCCTTTTAATTTTCACAAGCCTCTGTTGGCAGTCAAAAAACTAAACGTTACATTTGTCTTGCTCTTGTCACTCTCTTTATAAAAATTCTACTTGTCCTTGAGTAAACGGATGTGTCTGTTTAGGGAAAAGGTCATATATAAGTTGTGGAGGGAGGAAAACACATTTCGAGTTATTACTGCACTGTACTGACACTTAGGAGAAGTGCTGTGCAGGAAAAGTACTGAATATTATTATGAAGCATAATGAGGATGGCGGGTTGGGAAATCAGGGAATGTCTCTGAAGAAGTAACTTCTAAATTCAAATCTAAAGCTTGAGAAGAGATGAGGCAAAGAGAAAACAGGGAGAAGATTTGAGGAAAACAGCTTGTGTGAAGACCCTGGGGCACAGGAGAGAGGATCTGAAAGAAAGCTACGGGGCATGCCCCTGGTGGTCCAGTGGTTAAGACTTCACCTCCCACTGCAGGAAGTGTGGGTGTGAGCCCTGGTCAGAGAACTAAGGTCCCACATGCCATGAGATGCAGTCAAAAAGGAAAAAAAGAGAGAGAGAAAGCCAGGAAGTGTGGGCAAAGATGACAAATGTGACACATGCATTTACTTTGGTTGCTCCTGAGATTCCACTAAAATGATAAACAAAGGGACACCCCAGCATGATAGCTCCTCATCAGATGTAGAAGGTGGAGCACGAGAAGAAGATAATTTTTTTTCTGGGCCTGTATAATTTTTTTTTAATTGAAATATAATTGCTTTACGATATTGTGTCTCTACTGTATGACAAAGTCAATCAGATATATGTATACATATATTTCTCCTCTTGGGCCTCCCTCCCACCCATCTAGGTCACCACAGAGCACTGAGCTGAACTTTTGTGCTTTATAGTAGGTTCACAGATACCAAATAGACATACATTTCATTGTTTGCAAGTATGGAGAAGATTTTCACACACCTGAGGGGAAGCTGAGGGTTGACATAATGATAAGAAAGTCAAGCCACTGGAAAAAAAAAGACAATTATCTAGGAAAATTGAAAGTTAGTCAGGAAAAGAAGTAATCTCTGATACTATATGGCTTAGCTGCAAATAGTTTACATAGTCCAAATAATGTAAACACAGAGTATTGATCCAATGACAATGATGAGGTAACTATGTTGGAAAGACAAGCGATGGGCTGGGTGGTGTTGAGGGAGGGTCTGGAGGGGAGGGGAGGAAAATGAATTCTCATCCTCCACAGAAAGAACTCAATAGAATACGCTAAAAACACAAGTAAAAGTAGCCTTAAAATCATGGTGTTTAGAGATGTGGGGGCAAAATCCCAGAGGATTAGCTGAAATGGTTGCATGTGGTTATCTTGGACAGATAGAAGCTTGGGGGAAAGGGATCTGTGACGTTTCTTCAAATGGGGGCATGATGGACTTTGCAGAACTTTAAAACTGTCTTATATGCAAGCATTGTTGGATTGAGAATGGAAACTCATCCGTGGCAGGAGAATGGGGCTGGGTGAGGGGAGAGTCAAGTCAACTCAGGAGGTGGAATTTTCTCCATATTCAGGATTTTAAAGGAAATAGGAAACAAGCGAAGGACGGAGTTTTTCACAGTTGAATTGCATGTATGCTTAGTCACTCTGTTGCGTCCGACTCTTTGTGACCCTATGGACGGTAGCCCACCAGGCTCCTCTGTCCATGCGATTCTCCAGGCATGATTATAGGAGTGAGTTGCCGTGTCCTCCAGGGGGATCTTCCCAACCCAGGGATCGAACCCAGATCTCCCACATTGCAGGCGGATTCTTTACCATCTGAGCCACCAGNAGTCACTCTGTTGCGTCCGACTCTTTGTGACCCTATGGACGGTAGCCCACCAGGCTCCTCTGTCCATGCGATTCTCCAGGCATGATTATAGGAGTGAGTTGCCGTGTCCTCCAGGGGGATCTTCCCAACCCAGGGATCGAACCCAGATCTCCCACATTGCAGGCGGATTCTTTACCATCTGAGCCACCAGGGAAATCCTGGTGAATTGCATGACAAGATTTATATTCTAGAAGGATTTATTTTGCTATTGTATGGAGAAAGAATAGAGAGAAGGAGGCTAGAGTGGCAATGGGGAGACCAGATTGTCCTCTGAGAGAGGAGGGTGGCTTGGATGAGAGTGGGAGGGTGGGGGCAGTGGGTGGGGAGAGAAGTGGACAAATTCAAGATGTACTTGCGAAGTAGAACCACATAATCAATAACTCTAAAGGAGCTGGAGACAGGGGAAAGAGAGATTTTTGCTTTATTAATAACCACTGTAAGCAACTTCAAAATCACAGCTAATAACTCTAAAATTATTTCATTGAAAATCCATTCAGATTAACGTTGAATGTAATGTTGCAAATTGGCAAGGACATTCATTTCAAGCTGAGTGCCTCTGGAAAATATGCCGGCGAGCCCCTTCGTGGCCTTGCATCCAACAATCCCATTTTCTTCAATTAAGCGGCTATTTCAAAGACATGTCATCTGTTTACTGTTAATACATACTAATACAGCCATCCATGGATCAAGAGCAAAGCCCATCTAGAAAGGCGATGTTATACTTGTACAATTTTTATATGCTTTTTCATATGCATGTGCATTTCAATTCCAAACCAACATCTTTTGAGTGAAATATCACAGTGAAAATAAAATTTAACTCTGCTGGGGGAAAAATGTATCAAACCTTATATTACTTAAAAATCAATGTTCTTTTTCTGGCTTTTGCTTTATTCACATGTTTCAAGTGAAGAGCTTTGCAGTCATCCTAGCTCCCCTCCCCGACATTGACACTCCCATATACTTTCAGGCCATCTGGCAGTTTTTCCTTGCTGTAATTTAGAATTTTCCTAATATTCGCTAACAAAATTTGGGTGTCATTTTCTTTCCATAATAGTCCTTTTCATTTCCCTAGGGATGGAAAGAGACTCTGAGGTGTTCTGATAAAAGTTTAATCTAAAAAGAAAAAAAAGTAAGTGCAAATATCTCCTTCCAAGCTGTGTCTTCTCCACAAAGGCACCTTGAATCTGCGTCCTAGTAACTTGATTTGCTGACTCAGGAGGCAACCAAACATGTTAGAAAAATAAGCAGTGGTTTGTGTGTCTGGGATTTAAAATCAAAGCCCACAAGTGATCAGAATAAGATGAATGAAATTTGCTCATTCTTGGTCATCTTATTTGGTCTAATTTACTTTGCATTCATATCTGAAATGTGTTAGTTGCTCAGTTGTGCCCTACTCTTGGACACCTCATGGACTGTAGCCCTCCAGGCTCCTCTGTTCATGGGTTGCTCCAGGCAAGCATATTGGAATGGGTTGCCATTCCCTTCTCCAGGGTATCTTTTCGACCCAGGGAGCGAACCTGCATTGCAATCTGCATTGCAGGCAGATTCTTTACTGTCTGAGCTATGAGGGAGTTTCCAAATCTGGGCAGGGAATGGGATAGGAGGAGAGAGGATGAAGGCATCTCCTGGTGTTTTGTAATGGACAATCTGTCCCAGGGCCCAGAATTATTTGCTTGGTTCTTTATAACTGTTTCCTCACCAAAGATAAAGTATGTTAGTCATGTCTGACTCTTTGTGACCCCATGGACTGTAGCCTGCCAGGCTCTTCAGTCCATAGGATTCTCCAGGCAAGAATACTGAAGTGAGTAGCCATTCCCTTCCCCAGGGAGTCTTTCCCAACCCAGGGACTGAGCCCGGATCTCCCACATTGCAGGAAGATTTTTTACCGTCTGAGCCACCATAAGCACCTCTTCCTCACCAGATCTCCAGATTAATATAAGAAGTATTTGTCTCATCCAGCGTTCAGAGTTAGTGGATGTTAGTGTTTTCCCACATTTGCTTCCTATCTTTTATCTTAAAAATAGATCACAGATACTGCAGGAGGCCACTATCTCCTTCCATGGTCCATTTGGTCTCTCTTTTTCTCCAGAAGTAGATCACTGTCCCGAGGTTTAAGTATATCTTTCTTATCCTTGTTTTACAAGTTTACTATATATGTACATACCTCTTAACAATATCTACTGTAGCCTGGAGCATATGAAAACCTGTCAGAAATGGTTTTATGCTTTACATTTTATTCCGCAATTTTTTAAAAACCAACATTTCGTTTTTGATGTTTAGACAGGTAGCTCTGGTTTATTCATTTTCATTGCTATATAGTCCTCTGATGGATGGAAACACACACTCTATTTATCCATTCCTTTTTCTGAAGAACATTTAGGTTCTTTTTGTCTTATTACAAACACTTCTGCAGCAAATGTCACAGATTACGTTAATAGACTATTCTTTTCTAATCCCAGTAACCACATCCTGTCAGGTGACTTTGCAGTTACTCCCCTAGAGTGTATCTTCTGTTTGGCCGTGTGACTTGCAATGGCCAGTGGAATGTTAGCAAGCACGTGACCAAAGGCTTGGGAGGCACCTATGTGACTGAGTTGTGCTTCTGGGTCTCTGCCATTGTTGTGAAAAGAGCCTGTCTTGGTTACTCACTTGACCCAACAGAAAGGTCCATGTAGGTCAGAACTGGGCTGCCTGGCTAAGTCCAGCCTATAGCAACTGGCCCCTGGATGGGTGGGTACCACCCGCAGCTAGTGCAAATAGAACAACCTAGTTCAGCTACCCTTCAACCAACCTGCAGATTCACCAGTTCCAGAAATGTTTCTTCTTGAATGCCACTGAAATCCTGTGGTTGTTATGCTGTAATCTAATTAATATGAGAAATATCATTTTAAATGAAAGAAAATTTCTAAGACTGTTACCTAGAAATGGGATTGCTGGGTTACAAGGAATGTGAATTTTTAATTGCTCTGTGTTGCTCGCTGCCCCATGATGGGGCAGAAGTTGACCCTCCATTGCCTGTGGCTGCTTGTATGTGGATTGCTTGGCTCCCAGCTCCTGGCTTTGAATTAATTTTATTTCATAGTCAAGAAAATTTTTGGTTGTGGTCTGAGCCACGTTCTTGAAATATTCTTTTCTTAATTTAACTTTTATTCGTTTTTGATTGCCCTGGGTCTTCGTTGCCGCATGAGGGCTTTCTCTGGCTGCGATGAGTCGAGGCTACTCTCCGTTGTGGTGTGCAGGCTTCTCCTGCGGTGGCTTTTCTTGTGGCAGATCACAGGCTTCTGCGGCATGCAGGCTTCAGTAGCTGCCCCTCACATGCTCTAGAGTGTGAGCTCAAGTAGTTGTATTTCCTGGGCCCTAGAGCACAGGTTCAATAACTGTGGTACACGGCCTTCGTTGCTCCGAGACATGTGGAAGCTTCCCAGACCAGGGGATCAAACCTGTGTCCCCTGCATTGGCAGGTAGAATCTTAACAACTGGACCAGCACCAAAGTAGTCCTCTTTTAAGTATTCTTTTCATATGTACGCCTGGAGTAGAGGTGGCAGGTTTCCAACCAGCAGTCTTACCTGATTTGTACTCTTAGTAAAAGATCTTATCAAGCAGGTAGTCAATTCAAGCTCCTGGATCACAGTCATACATATCTCTTTCACTTATTCCAAGTGTTAATTAGCACCTACTGTGTGTAAGCATTTTTCCAGACACAGTGGAAGATAACAAAGAAAAGTTAGAAGTGATTCCTGCTCTCAAAGAGTTTATAGTCTGACAGGGAGGACAAGAGGTACGTACATTATGTTGTTATGTATGGATGTTGGACCATAAAGAAAGCTGAGTGCTGAAGAAATGATGCTTTCAAACTGTGGTGTTGGAGAAGACTCTTGAGAGTCCCCTTGATAGCCAGGACATCAAACCAGTCCATCCAAAAGGAAATCAACTCTGGATATTCATTGGAAGGGCTGATGCTGAGGATCCAATACTTTGGCCACCAGATGCAAAGAGCCGACTCGTTGGCAAAGACCCTGATGCTGGGAAAGACTGAGGGCAAGAGGAGCAGGGGGCGACAGAGGATGAGATGGTTGGATGACGTCACTGACTCAACGGATATGAGTTTCAGCAAACTCTGGGAGATACTGAAGGACAGGGGAGCCTGAAGTGCTGCAGTTCATGGTGTCACAAAGAGTCAGACACAACTCAGTGAGTGAACAGCAACAACTACAACAGCACATAGACTCATAAGCTATATTAGTAAAATGATGGCGTTACAGGAAAAGTCCTATGACTCAAAGATGACAAACCAAAATAAACCAAGTTGGTGGTAGCAGAGGAGCCAGACTCAGCCATCTGCTCCCATGTGTCTGTGCTTCCTTGGAGAGCACACCTCCATGTTGTCTATTGCCAGTGCACAGACGACCCTTAGGCTGGTATCTCTGGTCTGGACTGCACACAGATCTCTCTCTCACAGCTTTGCTGCTGGTTGTGTCCTGGCATTCCCCCAAGTACGTGGGGTTGACTTTCACTTTTTCTCTTGCTTTCTTCTCCATCTAGGAAGTTCTCACATCCCATCAAATGTGCCCTCAGCCCGTCTCTGGTATGTATTTATCCGCTTATCTCACGACCACTATCTCAGTGCAGGTTCTTAACAGCTTGCACATGCACAATATATACTTAGCATCTCTAAGGCTAAGTATTCACATTTCCCGTCTACACTGCATTCTTGGGCTAGCTTCTTCTTCTTAAATGACACTTTTATTACGCTCCTTCTTGGGCTTCCAACTCTTCAAAACCTCCCTATTTTTCTACTGTATCTCATTTAAACTCCTTGGCTGGACCCCAGTACTTCCTTAAATCAGCCACACTCTCAGTAGGCCATGCTATTTCCCTAGTATTACAGGAACCATCTCCTCTTTGTCCTGAGTACTTATTCTCATATTCACAGCCTTTTCCAATGCTGCGCATTGTCTGGAAGGCCCTTGCTCACTATTACTACTTTGGCATTTTGCTTCAGTCAGTTTGTATTCCAGCATATTTCATGTCCTTTAAATATTTCAAGTGAAAAACCACTAAAAAAAGAGGGTGCTGTCATATGGCAAGATGTTAAAGGGTGGCCAGCGAGGAGGAGTGTGATGGAACTGCCAGGAAGTGTCCGTCAGCACTCTTGCAAGGCGATCGGGCCGTTGTTATTGTCCTCAGTTCTTACTGTAATTGGTTCAGGGAAATTGATTTTATTCCAGGTCACAAAGCTATCCAGTGTCCGAATCAGGCCTAAATTCCACATCTCACTCTGAACCCAAGAAGATCTCCATACCATAGCAGAGTTAGACATTGTATACGTAGCCAAGGCATAGACGTTTCCTAAAGATAGATCTCTGCTCAAATGAGGAACAACTTTAAGAATTCAAGCTATATCATGGAAAATGAGTGACTTCATTTAAAAAATGAGTTCTGCATATTAGAAGCAAAGGTGGGAAGATGGAGAATGCTCCTGTTCGGAAGGAGGAGATGTGACGTCTAGGATCCCTTTGAAGGATAAAATTCTGTGATTCCCAGTTTGTTTGTAAGTGCTGCTTTCATCTGGCTCAGTGAAGTGGAGAAGAAAGGGGAAAGGGATGGGAGCTATTGTTTACTTAATAAGTATTATAGGTAACATCCTAAGGGATTTACATTTTTATTTAGTCATTACAGCAGCCCAGTGGATTAAGTTTTTATTATCATCCCAAATTTGAGGAAAAAAAAAAAATTCAGGGTTAAGAGAGGCTAATAAATTTACCCAAGACCACATAACTGATAAGTGGAGAAAATGAGATTCAAGTCAAGTAGAGGGAGAGAGGGAGGGGAGTGAGATTGGGTATTTATTTCTCCAGCTCCCTCTATGTGAGGGTCTCGAAGACTGTCTGCTTCCCTGGACCAAAGGGTCCCTGTAAGGGACACTCTCCAAGGTTCATTTTCTTTTCACCCTATCCTGCTACACATGATGGGACCTAAAAAGTGCTTCTTTACTGAATAAAAGGATCAAAGAAAAAGATGTCTTGAGAATTAAGCTGGTGTACTAGCAGGTCAAAATTGCATTGTTTTGACCAACGTTTTATTGCATGACTTATAGAGCAAGAGTAGCTCTCAAAGAATATTTAACACAACATACAGGATTTAACAACAACAAAGCATAATCATAGAAGACACTTAAATTATTATCATAAAAATATTCTTGATCCAACATGCAGATATCTAATGTAGCTTTAACTCTCAGTACAATGTAACTAGAGTCTGCAGTAACACAGATGTATGTATATCTGTGTTAAGAGCCAGCAGCTCCTCTTTCCTGGCATTATTGTGGACTCAATAGTTCTTAAATTACTTCTGAGAAACTCTGGTTGGAGTCCAGATATGTGGAACAAATTAAGAGATAATGTCAAACGTCTGCTCTTCAAGTGTCTGGGTGTATTTACGTTCACTCGTCTGGAGACATCCGTGGACATCTGCCTTCAATCATGGCAGTGGGCCGCTTTGGATGTGGAGTGCTGGAGAGGTGTGCCTGGCCAGGTGGTTTGATTTTGCCACGATTGCTTTTTCACTTGGAAAATATGGTATCCAAAATAGCCAGCCTGAGGGATATGGTGTTTTGATTGAAAATCCACACATTGAAACTGATGCATGCTTGAAAAATGACCCATGTGAGACTTGAAGTAATTCTGTGTTTAAAACCAGTTCTTATGATTCTCTGGCTGGATATCATCAACTGATGGTTCTCCTAGGAAACCCCAACTGGGGGGAATTTTATTACAGTCATATGAGGGGGAGATGGGGTGGAGGGGAATCTCTGCCTGTGTTATGCTGTTGGAACAGGAAGAGAGGTGGCCAACGTAAAATCTTTGCAAGTAAAATGCTCTTGATGGTTTCCAAGTTTGAATTTCAGGTATCAAGCCAGATTCAAGCCCCCATTCCATAAAGAATATAAGCCCCTCCAGATGAATTTTAGCATGAAATTGATTATGTGGTTAACTTTAAAGAACTAGCATCTTAGCATAGCTTCTGACTTGGGGATTTTAGTTTTTACTCTTTTACTATAGGTGCCAGGAAAAGTATGTGTGTGTGTATTAAAGTAAGCCCTATATATTTAAAATCCTAGTAGTGAATGTTTGAATATCCATCATTGTCTGCTGATATTAAATACCAGACTGCTTTTCTAAATGATCATTTTNACTTGGGGATTTTAGTTTTTACTCTTTTACTATAAGTGCCAGGAAAAGTATGTGTGTGTGTATTAAAGTAAGCCCTATATATTTAAAATCCTAGTAGTGAATGTTTGAATATCCATCATTGTCTGCTGATATTAAATACCAGACTGCTTTTCTAAATGATCATTTTGGTTTGTGACTTTTGAAATAATCATGGATTTTGGGAAGTACACAAAGTCTTTGAAATTAAAGTAAAATAGGCCATATATTCAGCAGACAGAAGAAAAAAGATTCCTTGAAATCTAATTAAGGGAGGGAAAAAGTGGCTTCAAAGACATCTTAATTATGTCATTAAGCTAGAGACTAAGTGTGGGGGCTGGGCTGGTGTCTTCTGCTTCCCCCTTCAGATCCCTTCTCTGTCCCTGTCTGCCCTGGTCTATGCTTCAGAAGTCTGACCTTGCCTCTGACTTGTAGTTGGTTTAGGTCAACGGGAAATACAGAAGGGGGCGGGAGGAAGCAGGTGTTTATTCTGCTAGTTCTCTCCTTGTGGGGTCCCTGAAAACGGAAGGAACATCCAAGGTCCTGTCAGGAGGCCCTCTCCACCCAGCCCGCCTTGCTTCGTTCATTCCTTGCTCTTCTGCCCCTGCAGGCCCAGGGATGGTGACTCCTGTGGATGCAGCGTGGGTGACAGTTTCTTGTGCTTTTCTACTCTTGTTCATAGCCCCTTTCTTAAACTCTCTTCAAGTTATCTGTTTCTTTCTGCATATGCCTTCTGCTTCCTTCATAGTTTGAACCATCAAAATAACAGAGGGGAAAGAAGGGAGGGAGGGAAGGAGAGAAGAAGGAACCAGAAATCTGTGCTTTGTGGAGTCTTTGTGAAGTAGCTAAAGTAAGAGACAACTGTGAATGTTAGTGCTTCTGACAATTTCAGAGGGCAGGATAAAGGCTATGGGAAAACTGCTGAGAAAGTGTCGGGGTGTCTTAGAGGTGCCTTTGGACTTGACCGCAGTAAATAAGAGAGGTAGGTGTTGGTCCTTTAATAGTTGTCCTCCCCCAAATCAGCTTGTTCGGGAGGTAGACGCTATTGAATTTCTCTTAGGCTCTGTGCTTGTTCGATATCTGTTTGTCACACAATTTGGAAGTTTATTGGACAGTAGGGGCCTGGCTTTAGTTTTTTGCCCTTTTAATTACTGAGACAATAGTTTTTCTTTTCTGGCTAAATTGGATGTCCAGGATTTGAACCTCACAGAGCAGAGATTTACTAAATAATCCTGGAAGCAATACATCCTTCTGGAAGGCCTTACCTAAGGCAAAAGATCTTTTTGTTTCTTTCCTGTTGAAAGAAGATCTGTGAAGTAAATTGGGTATGTCCATCAAAAAACATAGACAAAGTTGAGGAAAACAAAATCCATTTCATAAGCCATCTGTTTAGAGGTCAAATCTTAGTAATAACATACTTCAAATATGTGTTTTTGACACCTGTTTCATAGGCAATTTGTAGAATGATTTAAGCTCAGTAATTCAGACTTTAAAGCATTCAACAAATTATCTAGGGCCCTTTGGATGCAAGGCTTCTTACCAGGTAGAAGAGACACAGTGTTGGTTAAGACAGACAAGATTCCTGCCCTGAAAGATTGTATGATGCTGCATATAGAATGGCTGAGCCAAATCCATTGTCCCAACATGTAATGTGAAGTGAATAGAAAGCTCTTTATTATATCTTATCCTCAACTCCAACAGGTCATAGAGGATTGATCAAATACAGTTTTTTCCTTATTCTTCCATATGAGAGGCTTCAATGTATCCCTTCTTGCTCCCTGAGCTTTATATATATATATATATATATATGCCATGAAGCACTTTCATTTTTTAGATGGTTTCTGTGTCAATAGCAACTTCAGGGAAACCAGGTGTACAGTTAGTGTGAAATACTTGTTATACCTCTCCGGACTTCATGCTTGGAGCATGGGGTTGTTTGCACCTTTTTTCTCTGGGTGAATGCTGGGTTTGTGGATCCTTCTGACAACAATACCAGGTAGCTAAGTAGCCGGGAATGACAATAACTTTTCAGTTTTCAATGAACAAGATGAGCCTGAAAGCTTTATCTGTAACGAGTGGGTAGTTAGACTTCTACATGGTACGTGCACTTTGTTGTTGTTCAGTTGCCAAGTCGTGTCCAGCTCTTTGTGACCCCATGGACTGCAGCATGCCAGGCTTCCCTTTCTCTCACCGTCTCCTGGAGTTTGCCCAAGTTCATATCAATTGAATTGGTGATGCCATCCAACCATTTCATCCTCTGTTGCTCCCTTCTCTTTCTGTCTTCAATCTTTCCCAGCATCAGGGTCTTTTCCAATGGACCAGCTGTTCACATCAGGTGGCCAAAGTATTGGGGCTTCTGCTTCAGCATCGGTCCTTCTAAATAGTATTCAGAGTTTATTTCATTTAAGATTAACTGGTTTGATCTCCTTGCTCTCCAAGGGACCCGTGGACTGTAGCCCACCAAGCTCCTCTGTCCATGGGATTCTCCAGGCAAGAATACTGGAGTGGGTTGCCATTTCCTTCTCCAGGCGATCTTCCTGACCCAGGGATCAAACCCAGGTCTCCCACATTGCAGGCAGACGCTTTAACCTCTGCACCAGCAAGGAAGCCCTAAGAGTCTTTAGCTGGATGCAAAGAAGTAAATCTCCATCAAGGATATATAATGTCAGGAAAGCAGGAGGGAAGTGGAGGGACAGTGATCCTTTCTCACCATCTGGCTGACTCAAGAGATTGATAGACACCCAACCAGCACTGTCCACATGTGTGGGTGGGGATGATGATGGTGGTAAGTGTGGGGTGAAGCTTCAATTGTCATATAAGCCAGTCTTTAAAGAGGTGTCTCCCAGTCCTTCTGGGAGGGAACACCAAATCGTCTGACATAGGTATTTTAGATAAAGAAAAATGGAGTTGAGAACTTCCCAACTCTGCTTCCTATTTCCGGGCTAGGTCTGCCTTTACACCTACCATAATGTAGCGCTATTTGGCTCATTTGTTTTTTCCTTAGAGTAGAGAAGAATATTTCTCCATGGATGTCAGAGAAAAAGATGCAGAGAGACAGAGGATGAAGACAGATGGCATATAGTTATACACATGGACTCTACAATCAGCCGTCTGGGTTCAAATCTTAACTCTTCAGTTATTAGTTGCATGACTTTGGGCAAGTTAATTAACTTTTCTGTGCTTTAGGTTCTTCATTTGTAAAACGGAAAAAAAAATACTAGTACTGGTGTCATATTGTTATGAATTTTTTATGTAAAGTAGTTAGAACATTGCCTGGCACTTAGGAAGCCTTGTATAAGTGATAATAATAATAGTTTTAAAATTATAATATTATTAATAGGGACCTCTTAGATTCCAGACCTCAACATTTCCGTCACTCTTTCTCTTAGATTCCCCATGACCCCAGCTCCAATCTCCTTCTGCTATATTCCCTTGGTGAAACGCCAGCACTAGGGGAGCCCAGCTGTCCCACTGCTGACACTGTAGCCAGGGGTCTGGGCTGCTGAGCTCTGCCAAAGAAAGTGTCACTGTGCAGCAGACCACTGTCGCCACACGGCTCTGAGCAGCAGTCTCAGCAGGGCTCCTGACGCCACCCAGAAATTCTACTTCTCAGCCTCATTTTCCACAAGAACGGTCAAACCTTGTGCTGTCCCTTCTAGTCTCCAGCTCTCTGTTTCCCTCGTTCATTCTCAGTTGATAACCTTGCTTCCCAATTCATAGGAAAAGAAATATGAGGATAAAATTCCCATGATTCTGTCTCCAAACCTCCAAACCCACTAGCAACACTCATGCTGGGAGAAATGCGTTTCTCTACCACCTGCTAGGAATTTGCTCCTTTTTTCTCTTATTTATATATTTTTCTCAACTGCTGTCTTCAAGCCACGTCTAGATAAGCTCGGGCCTCTTACTATACAAACACAGACACATCCCTTTCCTTAATTCCATACTACTAACACCTTGCATTCAAGGCCCAAGCAACCACACCCTCCTTGTTCATAACCAAACTTTTGCTGTTACATTATCCCTAAAGGTATACCTTATCTTGGGGCTTTCAGGCCACAAACTTCTCTGGCCCAAATTTCCAAAGTCTTACATCTCAGGGATATTTTCCAGTAGTTGTTTTGCTCTCTGTTTTCAAAAATTCTCTCCTCTTGTCTTCCAGTTACAATCATCTCATTCTCCTTCTTACCTCTCTGCTTCTTCTTACGTGTCTTTACGGTGTTTCCCTTTCTATTTATTCCTTAAATCTCTCTAGTCCCAAGAAAATCTTCTCTTGGTTATCTGATCTTCTTCACTCAAACTGAGTGAACAATGTCTTCTCCCCTCAGTTTTAGGTACCAGCTACAAGCTGATAGCACCAAAAACTACAACACTAGTGTAAACTCTCCTCTTAAGTTCATAGCTATACACCCAATTGCCTTTTATACATCTCTGTTTGGATGCTTAGATGTCTCTCTGATGCCATATATTTAACATGCCAAAGAAGAGATCAACTTTTCTCCTAAACCTGCTTTCTTTCTTTCTCTCTACACACCCTCCCTACTTTTCTCTCTTTTTTCCCAGATCAGAATTTACTGTCTCAAGAAATAACACCACCGTTCACCCACTGCCCAATTCAGAAATTTGGGGAGTTTACCTTTAAATCCCCCATCTCCTTCTTTCTTTACTCATTGATTACCTTTTGTCTTCCTCCCATCTCACCGATGTTTCTTGAGTCCATTCGCTTCTCTCCATGTCTTTCTGTTCTACCTGGCCTTTCTTTCTCAGCCGAATTACAGCACTGCCTTGTACCTGTGCTTCCCTTCTGTGTCCTATACTCTAACCTTGAGATGTTTGAATGGTCAAACTTGATCACGGGACTCTTGCTCAAGATCCTTCATTAACTTTTCATTGCCTTTAGAATGAGTGTAACTCCCCTGCAAGGCCTTCCAGGCCCTGGCCCCTCAGCCTCTCTAGCCTCCGCTCGCCGCTTTCCCCTTGACCTCTGTTATCCAGGTGTGTAGACTTTCTTAGGCTCTGCAGAGATGCCTTGGTCATGGTCATCTCTGGGGTTTCCTGGGTGCTGTTTCTTCTGCCTTGACCATTTTCCTTTGCCCTGTTTTTTCTGACAGATAATTTTTTATCCTTCAAGAGTCTAACCACTAGACCATTTTCCACCCACTCACATCTATACCAACTTTTAGAACAGGGTCTGCTATATGAGAAGCACTCAAAAACCATTGATTGCCTAAGAAATGAATAAACCAACAAAAATTCTGGTACTACATCTTTTCAATTGTCTCTGCTGTCTCACAGCTTCGTCTAGTCCCTTATTCCCACCTCAAAATTCAACTTCTCTACCAACTCCCCATAATTTTCTACACTTTTAAATTTGATTAACAAATTGGAGTTGGGTAACAGTCACTCTAAAAGCCATAATTTCCAATTTATCTTAACCACACCAGACTCACTTCATCACTAGATTCCTTTGTAGTGTCTACAGTACCTGAAAGTGTCTAGTTGACAACACCTGGAATGGATTTGCTCCCCAGCAATAGATTCTCCAGGCAAGAAACTCAATCTCAGTCATGTCTGTACAGTTTCCCAAAGTATGCAGGAAGGCATACGATGTCTGTGCTGGAGTCTGTTCCCAGAGAATGCTGTCAGCACCATCATCATTGCTTTGCCCAATGTGGGTCCCCTGCTGTCTGGGTGTGTGCTACCATGCTGCAGGGTGAGCAAGGTAGGCTCAAAGCTGTTGCTTCACAGGGTTTCTTTCCATAGAACTGAAGACTTGGTGACAGAAATCCTAAGTCATAGCACTTAAATTTCCAGTTTCCATAAGCAGCCCATAGCCATCTCGCCATCCAGCCATCACTCTCTCCTGGGTCCTACATATAAGTAGGGTGCATCTCTGCCTCTCTTAAGAAGCTCTCAACTACCATCTTCTTTCAGTTCCAAGTTGCCTCCTGGGGTTGCTCCAGGCCAGCATTCTAAACTAGAACAGCAGCCCAAACTCTGGCATCATCTGGCGCCAGCTCACCACTAGCATCATCTGGTTTCACCCCTTTCATTCCTGCCAGGAACACAAAGAATGCTTACTGCCCCCTTGGAAGGTCTGCAAGGGAAATCCAAGACTTTCACAGACACAGTAACGGCATTGTGCTAGCTTGTATTTTACTCTTCCCTGGTGAACTCATCATAGCAAAACAGTAACAAAATAATACACCCATCAGCATTTTTCTCAACATCTCACCCCGTTATCAGTTATTTCCATTTCCTTGTATTATCTTCCCCACTGAACTGCCAGTTGCTCAAGGATTAGATTTCTTTTATTCATCATTTTTATCTCTAATCCTTAGCACAGGTTCTGCCATGTAATATTTGCTCAAGAAACATGATTTCAATAAATGAATGAATTATAGGTCAGTCTTCTGAGTCTCTGAGTCATGTAAGTGGTCAATATTTAGATGAATACAAACCCTAAAGAAGTTATCTTCAAAGACCACTTTTCAAAAATAGCCCAGCTCTGTAGAAATCTGAGAATCTATGGAGACAAGCAGTTCAATTTATCCCATTCAAAGTAAATCCCCCCTTCAAACATTTATTGGTGATAACTAGAGAGTCCATTTCTGAGTAATTATTTCTCTTTCAGTGAGTCAAGGTCAGGATATTTTCAAAGCTATAATCCAGATTTAGCCACACCGATTTCTGTCATTTAAGATTATCCTTGAAATAGTGAATACACGTTTCTTACCCTGGGGTTAAAATTCATTTGAAAGTCTAGACATTCTTTGTTTGCTCCAAATGAAAGTTCACATTTCTCTGTAACACAAGTTACATGAACAGGTAAATTAAAACAAGTTTTGCACTGTGATTTCCCATTAATCATGATTATCAATTCATGAATTCCTGATAAGCCTGTTTGGTTAAATCTGATCTTTCACCTCCATGTTTAGAAGTTGAATTAAGGATAATTGCATGCATTATGCCACTTGTGACAGTATTTGAGCTGATTAGCTCCTGGAGGACTGATTAGGTGAAGCTATAGTAGTATAAAAGTGTGCATTATAATAGGCTATGTAGATGAGCTCATAGTGATATTGTATACGACATGAAACTAAAAGAACATATTTTTATTCAGATTAGAGACACTCTTAATTGTGCTCCATAAGCATCAAGGTGCGTGACAGTCTCTGAATGACTATGTGAATTCAGCCCCACATTTTTATCAACTGCCCGTCATGACTCCTTTGCTCTCTGCTAAAGAAAGAAGAAAGCATAAACAGAAAGTTTTGGCAGGTGGGGTAAAATACACAACAAAGAACATAGCCCAAATTGCTCTCCTTGTGAATCCCCACAACAAGGGATACACTTGCATCTAATGCTGAGCCTGTTTATTTTAATAAAGATCTTGAAGAGAACCCCTAGACCGTCCCACAGCATGTAAAGCTTCTTGTCTCATTTTCTGGCGACACCTCCCACTCCCACGCACTTTCCCTCTTACTAGCTTTTGAAGCGTGATGAGATCTCTCTCAGCTCTGGTGTTGCAGCTGCTTCATGCTTTTTCTTTTGACCTGTTCATCATTGATAATTTAATCATGGTTGCTTCTGGCAGCCTCCGTGTGTGTGTATCCTCCTTCTTTTCTGCATGTGGCAATTACCTGATGTAATCTGGGCTTCTAATTTTCCTAGAGAGCATAAAGCATCAGGAGTAGCTACTCTGAAAAGTAATGAAACAAACACAAATATTCCCCACCCCACCTCCTCTTGACAAGCCTTCTATTTGACTGCGTATTTTAAAATGTCTCATCTTCAGCTGAGGAAATAAAGCAAAATGTCATTCTGGTGTGGTGGTGACTGAGGCCTTTTGAGTTATCTCAGCCTAGCCAACTCAGGCCATTTAGAGAGGATAAGATTTTCTTGAAAAACCACTGAGAACTTCTAACAAAAATTTACCAAATCTGTCAGAAAGGTGGCCTGTTAGAAATATTAACTGAGCTCTCTCTTTTTTGACCACATTTACTTATTTTTAAAGCTTTCCCCGCCTAAATATATATATTTTATAACTTGTATGTTTTCTTATACTATAAGTGAAAACATTCTCAAAATAGTAAAACACTCACTCGGGAAGCAGTTTTTAAAATGTAGTTATCAGGTGACTTTCAAAAGTGGCTATTTGATTTTTCTGCAAGGATCACTTATGGGCTGAGGGTATAATGAAGGTCGAGAGATGTGTAACGTAGGCTAGCCTGACCCTTGGTTTAGCTCATATTATAGTGGGACATCCAGTTCATTGCAATACCCTTGTGACCTCAGCTTTTCCATCTATAAAATAACAATGACATATACCACCTATATAAAATAGAATAATGACCCTCCCAAAGTTGTTCATGCTCTAATTCCAGGAACCTGTGTACTTACTTTTGGGGACAAAGGGGAATTTACCAATGTGGCTAAGAATATGACCCTGGAGATAGAGAGAATATCCTGGATTAGCTAGGCAGATTCAGTCTAATCACAGAAGTCCTTAAAAGCCGAGAATCTTTCCTGGGTGGGTTACAGATGAGTTGGAAGACGGAAGGATTCAGACCATTATTTTGAAGATGGAAGAGAGAGGCCAGGAGCCAAGGAATGTGGGTGGCCCCTTGAAGCAGGGAATGGCCCCTAGCTGACAGCCAGTAGGAAGAAAGGAATCTCAATCTCCATTTGTGAGCTTCTGTTGCTGAGTTCTGCCATCACACCAATAAGCAAGAAAACAATTTCTTCCTGAGAAACTCCAGAAAGAACGCAGCCTGCTGACACCTAGATTCTAACTCAGTAAAACCCTTGTTGGACTTCTGACCTACAGGACTGTAAGTGAAAAATTTGTGTGTTTAAAACACTAAATGTGGGGTATTTGTTACAGCAGCAATTAGAAACTAACACATCATGTGATGGGGGATTAGGAAGGTCTTAACCTTAAAACATTTTTTTTCTTCTCCAGACTATTTCCCAGAGAGGGAATATTCTGAGATTGCTCACTTAGCTATCCCCTGCCTTCTGAAGAGCATTCTGGGTTGGTCTGATGTTTGGATCTGGTGAGGGGCTTCCCAGGTGACTCAGTGGTTTCAAAGAACCCGCTTGCCAGAGCAGGAGCTGCAGGAGACTTGGGTTCAATCCCTGAGTTGGGAAGATCCCCTGGAGGAAGAAATGGCAACCGTCTCTAGTATTCTTGCTGGTATAATCCCACACACAGAGGAGCCTGGCAGGCTACAGTCCATGGGGGTCACAAAGAGTCAGACACGACTGAATGACTGAACACAAGGAAGAAGTGAGTGAAAGGAGAGGAAAAAGGGAGGCTTAATAGGGACCAAAGTCTCAGAGGATGTTTTTGATCAAAAGACTGTTAGAAAGAAAAGAAACACTAAGTTCCCTGTAGAGTTAGGTAGGCTAAGTCTCAGTAAGTGCCTGGGGCATGTGGGAATGTAGAGGGGGCAAGAGAGCTTTTCTAGGGGGTGAGAGGCCCAGGTCTAACAGTCTGAAAAGGAGAGAGGCAGGAGGGAAGAAGGAAGAGGGAGAGAGAGAGACATAAAGAGAGGGAATTTTCTGGGGTTGAGAGCAGAGGCTGCCAGGAGATATAGCATTTTTAAGAGCTGTTAAGGATTTTGTCATTGTTTAGTTGCTAAGTCATGTCCGACTCTTTTGACATCCCATGGACTGTAACCCACCACACTTCTCTGTCCATGGGATTTTTCAAGCAAGAATACTGGAGTGGGTTGCCATTTCCTTCTCCAGGGG
Source organism: Oreotragus oreotragus (assembly GCA_006410675.1). NCBI lineage: Eukaryota > Metazoa > Chordata > Mammalia > Artiodactyla > Bovidae > Oreotragus > Oreotragus oreotragus. Next base: position 399,936 of record SJYX01020883.1, read on the forward strand.
ATTTGCCCAACCGAGGTATTGAACCCAGGTCTCCTGCATTGCAGCAGCTTCCTTACCATCTGAGCCACCAGGTGACCTTGGTACATAGTAATAAGCATTTAATAAACAGCAGTTCCTGTTATGATTAGGGAAACTGGAGGATATTATTGTAATAGTTTAACCCAGGATATGAAAGAGGACAAGTGGATGACAGTTGGTAAGACTTAATAGCAATTTTCTTTGGAATTGTTGACATAAATAAATGCATGAGCCCTTGATTATACATTTTCCAACAACTTCAGTTAATTGTGGTTTCATTTCTCAAACTGTTCTCAACTCCAGGACCTGCACAAGTGAAAAATAATTAGCATAAAATGCAGAATAAATGAAAGTAATATAGAATCCAAGTGCTAGCTCCTCAGCATGCTACAATCATAAATAATGCCTTTGCTTGGAATCGCACTTTCTTTCTTGATTTTTTCCTCCTATTTATGAGAATTCAGATTAAAGCTAGGTTGCAACACAGACCTTGGTCAAAACTGAGAGGTGTTAAAAATCAGTATTTGTCATTTTTTTCCCTCTAGTGTGATACTCAATCAACTATCCAAGGCCTGTCTTCAGGCTGGTGTTGACTGCTCCTACTGCACTCTCCCCATCTGTCACTCCTCTTTTCAGGGTCCTAGAGAATCATCAGTTGAAGTTTGTTTAACATGACTCTGTTTCCTTTGAACATTGTCTGCACAGACACTGTCAACTTTTGATTGAGTTTTTTTTTTTCACTTGTTCACTGCTTACATAATATATTAGTTAGCTACAGCCACAGTTATGCTGTGTAACAAATAACTTCAAAACCTTGAGGGCTTACAACAGAAATCATTATTCTTACACTCACATAAGTGTGCAAATGACTCAGTTGCTCTACTAGGCTTACAACAGAAATCATTATTCTTATACTCACATAAGTGTGCAAATGACTCGGTTGCTCTACTAGGAGGCTCTGCTTCAGGCTGAAACTCTGTTGTTCTCAGCTCCAGGCTGTGGTTGGCTCCATATGTATCTCATCCTCCTTGGACTAGTGACAACCCAGGGAATGTTCTTCTCCTCATGAACAGTTGGTGTACAAGCCAAACCACATGTGCATATTTCAAGTCTCTGCTCACAAACATTCACTAACCAAAGCAAATCGCATAGCCATGCCCAGTATCAACAGGCTGAGGAAGAATACACCACCCCCATGGGGTGAGCGCTGAAAAGTGATGTGGCAAGAGGTAAGTGTGCATTAGGTTAAACCCTGTGAAACTGCTAATTTGATCACTTTTCACTTAACCCAAAAATGCCAATTATATATAGTTTGATCTTATACTATTATTATCCAAGAAAGTGAAGAATTGAAATTTTGATCCAGTCTACCACAGATGGCTGTTAAATAGACTTTTATAGTTAACTTACTGACCTTCACCATTGAAGCTTTTAGTCTTTCACATTAAGTATGAGGTTAGCTTAGTTTTTCACAGATGATATCCTTTATCAGTTTGAGGAAGTTCCTGTCTATTTAGTTTGTTGAGTGTTTTGATCACAAAGGGATGTTTTGGTGTCTTTAAGGTTACTTCATGTATTCTGATAAATGAGTAATATGTCAGGGTTCAGTTCTTGCCTCTTCAGTCACAATATTGGGAATATGTCTTGCCTCAAATAGCTCTTCTATTTGTTGTAGTTAAACTACTCTATTCTAAAATATACCTATGAACCCTGACACTTTTTAACTTTTAGAAAACATTCAGAGTAGGGTGAATGTAAACAGACTAAAAATTTCATTAACTGTAAGCCAGCCTGCTCATGGCAAACTATCTTTCCATCAAAAGCTCCTAACCTGAAACAGGTTTGCTATTCTGCAATTTCCCAACTTTAATTAACTCTCTTTAAATCTAATGTCAACTGAGGAAATTTTAAATGAGTTCATTAGTCCAAATACTCAATATCTTTTCCTCCCAACAATTGAAATAAGAACTTAAAAAAAGTTATTTTAAAAAATAGTTTAAATAAACAACAGAATCCATGTACTATGTATTTTAACTGTTTTGACTGAGTCTGAATCACAATAGTGAAATGAGAAAAAACATCCTTATAAACCTAATATCCTTCACCTCATTGTCTTTCATCTTCTAATATAGCATCTGTTGTCTAGCTTACTTACGCTTCTCTGTGGTCTGTTCTTGGTTTAAGTATTTCACAGAACTTGTCTCCTGACTCCTAATCCCCAATGATGGAAAATGAACCTTTTGCAACTGAGAAAATAAACAGGACAGCAAATACCTTATTGTGCTGAATTTTAACTTTGAGGATCAGAGACCCTTTTTTAAAAAACGTGAGGATTGCTGTGGATCCTCTCCCAGAAAAATACTCACACACGCAAGGAAATAAAATTGTATGTAATTTCAGTAAGTGTGTACAGAGAATATAAAAATTCAATAAGTCTTTGAGTCTGTCAGTGCAGTTAAATAAGCAAGTATACTAGAAAATTCCAAAGAAGTAGGAAATAAGAGTACTTTTTCACATTTGACTGGCATTTTTATATCTGGTTTGGTCTCTTGTGTTCCCAACCACTCATCACTCTGGATGTCCCTGGTGCTTCAGAGACCTTAGTCTATTGCAGGCAAATCCTAGAAGCGCTTCTGCCTCATAATGCAGGAGACAAGTGGTTAATGCTCTGGCGGATTGGAGAGAAAGCAAGCAATACAGACAGGGAAACAATATTTCATTTTGCCTAGGATCTCTTTTTTATTGAATTCCTTGCCCCTTTGTTCCTTTCTCTCCCAGCTAAGAGCTTCCTGTATTGTCCTGAGGATGGGAAAACACAAGTTGGGGGAAGGAGGAGGCTAATTTTTCAGTGAGGCTCTTCAATGCCAGTGACATGACAGATGGATTTGGAGGTTCATACAATCACTTTTTCCTTAATCATGTTGGCTACCACATGGTGCATAGACACAATTGGAAATGAAGGCTCACCCAGGAGGGCTGTTTTCAGAGTACCTTATCTGTGCACAAGCTATGGAAAGTACAGACAGTTTGCAGAGCTATGGAGCAGCCTTGCACTCTAGGTATAGAGCCCTATTCTAAAACAGTGCATGCATTGATGTGCACACACACACACACGCACACAGATCCCCCTTCTAGTCAAGCAGTTGTCTTATAAAGATTCACTCAAAGAGAAAACATATCTTTATCTGAAAGATGCTGCAGAGAAAAGAAGACTCATGCCATCCGTCAGTGCCTGGTAACTGGCATTCAGCTCTCAGATAGACTCCTCTCTTTTAATTTTTAAATCACCTTATCAATCAAAGTGCTGCATTGTTCTCAGTCTGGTTTGAGCTCTTCTGATTTGATCCTGTCTACTTGTCTCCTACTTGCTTCTTAGATTTGCTCCTATTGTCTGTGTTTTATAGAAATCATTCAGAGGCTTCTGAGACGCACACTTAAAAGGAGGTGTTCATTTTTCTTTAGTTAATAAATACACGAATTTCCTTGGGAAACTGTGTTGGCCCAGTGAAGTTCATGCTATTGATCTCCAACTTTGGGTCACTGTAACAAAAGGATGCGGCGCTAGCAGTGAACCACAGCAAAAGCACAGAGTTCAAGTTGAAGCTGCAACAAACAAGACCTAGAGGCAGTTTGCAGAGCCTTGGTGCCTCAAGGGTTTCAGAGGATGTCCTGGGAAACGAAGCTTTATGGTGGCTCTGCCATCATAAATCCTAGAGGAAATTAAACAGGCGAATACATAACTTTTTCGTAAAACATCTCAACCTGGTTCTGATCCCAGGTGATCCACTTCCCATCCCCTTCATTTCAGAGTTTTCCTGAGCTGGGCTGTGTAGCTCTGGTCCCAGTATACTTTGAAGAAAAACAAGGTGGTGAGTATAATTATTTTTTTTGTGACATTAGACAGTAAACCCTGTACTACTGGCAGAATGGAGCATTTTTTCCTCTTTTGCTTTTAGAGTAACTGTCTTTCTTTCTGACACTTTTGAGGGCAAGCAAAGAGGAAAAGTTATTGGTGCTTTCTTTTTTCATCTAAAACTGTTTTATTTGAAGTGCTATTTTGATCACCTTTTATGAGCTGCATTGTCCTTTCTAATCAGAAGCCAGATATCCACACTATAGTAAAATCCTTGCCATATTTAGGAAAGCAAGAGAAAGGCAAGGGAAATAAGAAATTCCCAGGAAGAGCAGGGTTGAGATACTGGTTGCAGCACTGTGAAATTCGGAGCACTCCAGCAAGCCACAAAATGATACACCAGACACCTGAATCCGTTAACCTGCCACATTGGTTGTGTCAAACTCACTCTCAAGAAGCAGCTATATAGAAAGATAGTATTTACTGTCTAGAAATCACACTTATTTGGGAACTTCCCTGGAAGTCCAGTGGTTGAGACTTCATCTCCCAATGCAAGGGGATACAGGTTTGATTCCTGGTTGGGGAGCTAAGATCCCACATGCCTTGGGGCCAAAAAACCAAAGAATAAAATGGAAGCCATATTGTAACAAATTTTAAAAAAGACTTTAAATAAATAAATAAAAAGAAATGATACTTGTTCAAAAAGGAACTAAAGTATTCCTAATGCCATGTGTATTATTACACCTTATTTTCTGTTACAGGATTCAGAAAAATATAGAAAACATTATATTTAAAATTTAAATATACTTAATATGTAACTGTTAAAAATTATATTTAAAAGCCTATTTAATTTGCTTATGTCGATTCAATATGTATCTAGACTCTATTAGGCCATTGCAGGTAGTTGTTAAGGAGAATGTCATGGTTAAAAAACATAACTCTTGCTCTCAAGGAGCTTGAACTGTACTTTAACATAAGAATTACAATAACTTGCTATGGAAATGTGCCTTTGTCACCTAGTCCAGTGGTTTTCTCTCTGTTCACTGTCCAAAATACCAACGCGGGAAAGACTGAACTGTAAATAAATGGTTATAGAAAATGTTCAGATGGACGGTGACCATTCCTCAGATCTTTCTCTTCTGAGCTGGTGTTCTTTTCCCTTGGTCTGTATAGCACAGATCCAGCAGCTTGAATGACACTTGTAGCTCTTGCCATACTTGAATATGTATACTTGAAGACTGAATGAAAAATGCTGAGTGTTCAGGCTGGAATGAATGACTTCTAATATCATGAAGCTACTTGCCAACTGCATATGCACTACAGCGAAAGACTTGCTTTCCCACCATCCCTACGGCGTGTGTGTGTGTGTGTATGTGTGTGTGTGTGAAAGTCACTCAGTTGTGTCTGACTCTTTGCAACCCCATGGACTGTAGCCTGGCAGCTCCTCTGTCCATGGAATTCTCCAGGAAAGAATACTGGAGTGGGTATCTGTTCCCTTCTCCAGAGGATCTTCTGAACCCAGGGCTCGAACCCAGGACTCCTGTATTTCAGGCAGATGTTTCACCTTCTGAGCCACGGCCTGAGTCCCCATGCCAGTCTCCATGCCCTCAGCATGAGGCCTAGAGAAAGTCCTTTGAAACGTTTTTTTTTTTTCTCTACTCTTTCCAAGAGTCAACCTTAGTACTTCTGTAATTCAACCCTACCAGTTGTCCTGTGTTTACAGGGACAAGCCTCCCAAGGACTCAAACTCCAGCAGCATGAAATATGATTTCCCCAGTGTCCTCTGGCAGCTGGGGGTATGGTAACATTACACTCATCATGGGATGGCCTGCTGACTACTTTTAAAAGAGTTCATCAGCACCTAGTTCAATACCTGCATGGAACTGCAGATTTCAGTGCACTCTGTCCCATTTAAATCTCGTCTCAACCCAGGGGCACAGGCGTAACAATACCCGCGCTTGATGGATGGGAGTGAGAGTACTGAGTTCCAAGGAAACTGAATGACTTGGCCACATGGACACTTAAATCCAGATCTTCAGAGCCATTTTAAAAATATATATAAAGCTCAACTTTGTCTCCCATTTATAACCCAAGAATAAAATTGAGCCTGAAATATGAAAAATCAGTCAATCACACACATTTGAACCCATAACAGGAAGGGAGCCAGGGTTGCACTTTTCCCTCAAGTTTTCTAAACAATGCGTATATACACACTATATATATAAACTCATCTATTTTAGCCTGAACATTGTAATATAACATTTTAGCATTTTCCATTAAAACCAAGAAATTACCACATATCCAAGGAAACTAAAGAACACTGTAATTGTTCATGTTACAGCAATGTCATTGGATATGTTAGCAAAGAGGCTTGTCATTCTACATGCCATAAATATTATTGCTTGAGTGGGTAAAATGCACGGTTTTAAGATTCTTAATCAGTGTTTTTAAACACTCCTATTGGCTTTTCATGATTACAGTTTCACTGGGTATTTTGGTTGTTTCTTTCAACTATCAAAGAAACCTGCACATTTGTATTTCTCTAGGGACATTCTGCCAGCTCTCTGAGCTCCAAAGTTCCTGATTTCTGCATGTCCTTCCCTATAACGTGCTTCCCTGGTGGCTCAGCTGGTAAAGAATCTGCCTGCAATGTAGAAGACCTGGGTTCGATCCCTGGGTTGGGAAGATCCCCTGGAGGAGNTGCCAGCTCTCTGAGCTCCAAAGTTCCTGATTTCTGCATGTCCTTCCCTATAACGTGCTTCCCTGGTGGCTCAGCTGGTAAAGAATCTGCCTGCAATGTAGAAGACCTGGGTTCGATCCCTGGGTTGGGAAGATCCCCTGGAGGAAGACATGGCAACCCACTCCAGTATTCTTGCTTGGAGAATTCCATGGATAGATGAGCCTGGTGGGCTACAGTCCATGGGGTCGCAAAGAGTCAGACGCGACTGAACAGCTAACACTTTCACATTTTCCCTATAATGTACATATATGTCCCTGCCTTCATGTTTCCAGAAAGGAGTTTCCTCTAAATAATATTCCTGGTCTCTCCCCTAGGCCCCTTTTCACTTTTTCACATGAGAGGAGGGGTAGTTATGTGATTGAATTTTCAAGGAATTAATATCTATTGGCTATGCTCCCCAAATGTGAACTATTAAAACACTACAAACACTGAAGAATCCTTCTCTCTCTGCCATGAAGGGAGGCAGAAATTCTAACTAGATGGTTTGCTCTGCAGACCAAAACTTTTCCGTTTGGGAGGGAGTGTCTGAAAACCCAACTTGGCCACCAGATTAAAGACATGTTCTCCAGTTGGCTTTAAGTATAATAAAACTAACATTTGAATCTTAATTTCTTAAGGCTTGGCTCTCAGTTGGCTGGAAGAAGAAGGTGTTATTTATTATCTCCCAATCCATCAAAGTATTTTTTAACATACAGAAGTGGGAGCTGCTAGGTTTTCTTACGGCTTAGACTCAGAACAGAGTTTCTGCCACAGGCTATTGGTGAAGCAGACAGATTCAAGATGAGAGGAACTGGAATTTTCACACAAGGGCATGAAGACTGGGAGGCATGGTTCACTGAAGTCTCTTCTAGAGACCAGCTACTTCATGCAGACTTTACTTTCTGTACAGCACAAGACTAGAGCCTCTTTTTCAAAACTCTTGGAGTCAGATATTTTCCATAATTCAGATTCTCTTAGATTTTGTGTATGTGTGTGTATGTGTTAGTTGCTCAGCCATGTCTGACTCTTTGTGACCCCATGGACTATAGCCTGCCAAGCTCCTCTGTCCATGGAATTCTCCAGGCAAGAATACTGGAGTGGGTTAGGNCAGATATTTTCCATAATTCAGATTCTCTTAGATTTTGTGTATGTGTGTGTATGTGTTAGTTGCTCAGCCATGTCTGACTCTTTGTGACCCCATGGACTATAGCCTGCCAAGCTCCTCTGTCCATGGAATTCTCCAGGCAAGAATACTGGAGTGGGTTAGGGGATTTTCCCGACCTAGGAACCGAGACTGAGTCTCTTGCATTGCAGGCAGTTTCTTTGCCATTTGAGCCACCAGGGAAGCCCATGTTAGATTTTTGAGAACTATAATGTATACACTGTGTATTATATCACCTGTCCAACAGAGTTTAGGGTCACACCCCATAATCAAGCACCTTAATAATTCTATAATAAATATATGACTCAAATGGAGTAACAGCAGAATACAAATAGCCTCATAGAAGGTCAGATCAAGTTTTGGCATTTTCAGAGATTTTAAATTGGGAGTAAAATATTATGAACTGTATTTTGAGTCAAAATAAGCTTTTAAAGGTAAAATAAATTTCTCCTACCTTGGGCATATACCTGCTGTCAGTTCAGGTCCTCTGGGAAGCAGATGTCAAAACAGATTTAAAAGTGTGAGCCATCTAGGGAAAAATGCCTGTTGAAAGTTACAGGAGAGAGGGAACCAGAGCAGGCAGGGAAGGCTTTCAGACCAAGAGGCAGGTCTGATCTCCATGTATGGGAAGTTGGGGAGGGGTGAGGGGGGGAAGGGAGGCTAAACAGGAAGATTCTTTGCAGCAGAGCAGCTCTGAGAAATTTTGGCTCATCCAATGGGGAGCTCTATCCACAGCAAAGGTTGTCTCTTTGAGGCCTCTTACGTTGGCTGTTATAGCCAGACCTAGTCTCCTTGCCCTGGTCAGTCACTGGCTGGGAGCTGACTGGGAAGGGAGGCTGGCATCATGCATCCCTGGAGGCAGTCTGTCAGCTCCTGGCTTTGGGCAGTTTCTCTCTCAAAGGGAGAGCTGAACTCCTTCCTCCATGGCTACCATCATCTTTCCTCCTTGGCTTCCACAGACTTAGTCCCTCTGGTTCTTAGTTTCCAGTTAACACAGTGCTCTTCAGGAATGCATCCTCCATGTAACTGGGAGTTCAACCCCCATCTCAGGACTATCCCATTAGTCCATCAGCAACACGGTATTGCTTCTACACCCTCTGCCAAGCCCATCCAAACAGAAGCAATTTGTATAAGGCCTCCTTCCTTGGCTTTCCTTTGATGTGAGTGGACAGTAATTTATAGCACAACTCAAGAAGGGACATCTCTGAGAGAGAAGCCCTCCAAAGGCCTAGAAGAACTGTGGGTTTGTGTGTGTCCTGGGGTGGGGTGAAGTGGGGGGCCAGGAATGTGACACAGTGCTTGGCAAACATGTGGGGTGACTTTCAGATCAGTGACTCTTCCTTGTGGGTTTTAGGACCCTGTTCCATCTCTCCATCTCTCAGCAAACCCCTCCTGCACACATAGCAGTGGAGTGAGCAATACATGAACAGTAACACTAACACCAGTTAATCACCTATCCTATCATAGTGCCAATCCCATGACATGCACAACTATAGTCCCCTTCCCTGCTATTGTGCTCCCTGGAGACAATCAGCTTAAGGCTAATCAAGCATATCTTACAGAGCAGGGATCCAAACATGCCCCAAATCCCCAGGTAGTGACAGGATCGGGACCAAATTCCAGCCCAGCCCTTTTCCTATGGCCCCGTTCTGCCCTTCCCCTCCTCATATTAGGAAATTCACTTCCACTTTAGACCTAAGGTGCTAATGGCAGAGCTGTTATTTTAGCAGTGTGTGAAAGGTCCAAGGGTAACAAAAAATTAAAGTCACACTTCTCTTTAAATAATTATTTCAAAGACCCCTTTAAAAATACATTGGATTTTCCTGCCAGATTAAAGTCCTGGGGAGTCTTCCAAAGATTTCTTGGCTGGCCATTGAGCATTCTGCACTCTCCCAGCTCTACACTTCTCTCATTAACTATTATGAAATCTTCTAAGGCACTCATGCAGCACATGGCTAGGAGTTGAGAGGAGTGCAAATGAGATCTCAGAAATAACACTCACCAGATCTCTGACCAGTTTTTCTGAGATGTGAGTAGATAAGTATCCTCTATGAATGTCTGGCTGTCCAGAGTGGACAAACTGGCATAACTGCTCTGAGTGTGCTTTTGTAGAGTTTAACGTGATAATCCAATAAAGCTTATAGCAAAGTTAATCTGACACATACAGTGGTGTACATAATAGTTATTGTCTTACATGGTAATTAGGCATAAATGAAAGCAGTTCCCATAAATGCCTATAATTAGATTTGGAATCCCTCCATGGGTGGAAGAAATAGAGAATTTAGAAAATGCTATTGCATGCTTAATATACTACAACATTTTTTCTTAAAGAAAAATTGCCTTCAGCTTGTTGCTCTGATGCCCATTTTGTGACAGAGCACTGAGTCTTTCAGTGCATGATGGTTATTTTTTTTTCTCTCTCTCTCAGCTGCTTCTCTAGGATTAGAGAGATAAGGAGGAAGGGACTGAAATGCACCATACGGCTGCTTGGAAGCTGAGCATACAGTTCTACTATCACAAGAGAAGGATTTTCAGAATGGGTGAAGGAAATATGCTTTGTGTATAGAAGAGAATGGTTAAAATGAGAATTCTTTTTAAACAGTTGAGTCAAATTTCTAGTTTTCATCTTTGTTTGGTTCATCTTCTAACAGATTCTGATCAGTGTTAGTGCTGATTGAGTTCCTGATGCTGTGAACCACTCAGTCCCCACAGCCATACTCAGGACCACACAGGGGAAGACCCTTGTTTAGTTGCTGAGCACCTGCCCCATGCAGTACGGGCTTGGGGCTGGAGGTAAGGGTGAATCAAGCAAGGTCCCTGTTCTCCAGTAGCCTGCATCCTAGGTGAGGAACAAGCCATGTAATGAGAAGGCTATGACGTATGTGTGAAGAGTCATAGCCGAGGCTGTCGGGGCACAGGACGAGACTGGAAGACCTGTGCAAACAAGGCGACACTGCGATTGAACTTGGTGACAGGGTTTTCACCTGTCACCCAGGTGAAAAGGACAGGAGGGCCTCCCACCCAGGCTGAGGGAGCTCAGAGAGATGGAGGTTGTCCAGGAAATAATGAGGAGCTGGTGTGGGGGAAGTTGTGGGAAATGAAGCCGGGTAGGAACTAAGCTCGGAACAGCCCTGGCCATCTTCCCTGTAAAGGTAACAGGAAATGGGCATGCCTCTCACGATAATGGCCTAGGGCTGGCCTCCAGGAATTGGGCCCATGGGCTAACATCTTGGAGCAGCCTCTTCTGTGGGATCCGTGCAAGAGTCCAGCTGCTCCTGGCTCTCCGTCCTCTCCTTTCCACCTGTTCTTCACTCAAACCTGTGTGGCCAGCTGCAGTGGGGAGGAGGAGTCAGTGCAAGCAGCCTTCCATGCCAGCACCTGATCCTTCCCAGCACTGGTTCCCAGGCCAGAATCTCCAGCAGCTGCCACTACTTCCCCACGGAGCCCAGACAGTTGTCGTTTTTGGCATGTGGAGCTGGTAGAGATTTGCTATTCCTTCTGACTCAGGCATACCCAGCTCACTGGCTTCCTAGGGGAAAACTCAAGCAGACTTAGGGACTGATTTTCTTTGTCTTTAGTTGTAGAAGATATTTTCTGGGTCGATTCTCGCCTTTTTCCACAGATAGTTATGGCTTTGGCGTGCTGCTGAGAGGAGGAAAGCTCATGGTCTTTCTCCTCCACCATCTTGGCTGATCTCTCAGGAGCTAATTTTGAGGAAGTCTGAGCTCAGAATCAGAGAGACATCCCAGCCTAGCAAGTGAACCCTAATCCCCACCTGCACCCCAGATGCTTGGGATCTTTCTTAGAAGAGTCAAAGCTTCCACAGTCAGGAGCCTGGGGGAACCATTACCCACTATAAATGAGTTTCAGTCTCACCACATTGTTTCTTTTCATGTAATGTGGAGGAAGAATGAGAATTTTTAAAGCACAGGGCAGTGAAGTTGAAGGAAGAGACAATTCCCAATAGATGCCAGGCACCATACTAGGTAACTTACATACATTACATAAACTGGTTCTCACCACAAGCCCAGTGAGAGGAGTGTTACTGTTCCATCTTGGAAAAGAAACTAATGCTCAGAAATTTTAGGTAACTTGTTTAAGTGAGGCTTGGGATTTCAGAGTTGTCTACCTAGATGACCCTGAGAGAGAAAAGGAGAGGCTGTATGGGCCAATTTCTATGCTGTATAGGCAGTGAGAGACAGGTTGTCCCAAGGGCTGGGGGGCCCTGGTGGCCTGATTTAAAGGAGCTTGCATTTCAGTTGGGCATGAAATCCTAGAAGTTAATGACATCTGGCATTTTAGTTTAAGCACAAAACTGTCAAGGACTAATCACAGAATCTTAGAACTAGAGGATTTGTCTTACAAATGATCTTATCCAATCCTTGTTTCACTGATAGGGAAACCAAGGCCAAAAGAATGGAAACAATTTGCTAGGATTAGCTCATTCGTGAAAGAGCTGTGATGAGAGCCTCAATCCTTACCAGCTGAGTGAAATATTCACTGCCTCTGTGATAGACAATCTGCCTAATTGTACCATGTGGCTTTTATGCCATGTTTCTGCTTCCACTGGTAAAGCCACTGACAGACCCAGGTCTGGCTGGGGTGCCTGTTAGCAGAGATGGTGGATCTTGAGTGCCTCTGGCAAGGTCAGGACAGGGAGAAAAATAGGAGCAAGGAATAACAGCTTTTTTCCCCCCTAAGTTTTCGTCTTGACCATAAAATTTACACCAAATTAATGCCCTCTAGAAACAGTGGTAACTCTCCTCTGAAAAGTATTTAACATTAACAGAATAATTTTGATGTCAAATCAAGTTCAATAAAAAGGACTTTTGTCTAAATATTTAATATCGTTGAGGTCTAATGACCAAACTCAGGTATTCCAAGGCAGCCATGGGATATGTGCTAAGACCACTGCATTATGTATATCATTAAATTTAATATTTGTATAAATTATTGATAATTATGGAGCAGGTAAAGTCGTTTTCCTGACTGCCAGTTGTCTCATGTTGCTTCTCTCTACCCCTGGGGAAATTTCTCAGAATAAGACACAAAACTCACTCATTCTAAAGTGTAAATACCAAACAATGCTTAAAGTAGTATTTCTCCTAGGAGTATTTTCATTTTAACATTTAAGTCAGATAAATTACACTTTATTGGAGAAACAACAGGCTTTATTTCAAGGTGGAAGAGAACCTTCTAGATTTAGTAGAACATTCTTGGTGTTTCTGAAATCACACTATACTGGTGGTCTTTTAGTCTTTCAGCCAGAAGAGTCCTTTCTGCTAACAAAAATAATAGCTTCTGACTAGTTAATATAAATTAAATGTCTAGAGTTTGCCTAAGGCTGTAAATAGATAATAATAATGGGTTAAAACCAGGCATTTAAAGAAGCACTTTACAAAATGAATTAATTTCATCCTCCCAAATCACTGTGAGGTAGGTATTATTATCATCTTGATTTTATAGATAACTGATTCAAGATAATAGAGGTGAAGCGAGCTGCTAAGGAAGTTTTGGTGTTCCCATTTCACAGCTGAGAAAACTGAGGCTCTTAATTACTCTTTGCTCCCTTGTTCCTAGATTTTCTAACAGAAAAGAGTATTTACTTCCTTTTATTGTATATTGTTTTGAGATTCTGCATTCTTTGTTATGTTTAGTAACAGGCTAAATCATTACATCGAAATGAATATAAGTAAGTCCAATTTGGCACACATTCCAAGACGAAATCAATAAGGGCAATATTCCATGAGGTTCATTTGTGGACCTATGTGACTACATTGTTTTTTAAAAGGACATGGAAATCACGATGATTATAATCTTTTGAAAAACTCACAGTTGAAACAGATCCAACTTAATTGTGAGATTTGCTTTATGAGGTTGTGTGTATAAGTCATCAAATAAAAGAAAGAACAGAAGGTCACAGAATTCACATCCGTTCAAGCATATGGATCAGTGTTTAAAACATACACAGAGAGACATTTCCACACATCTGGTTTGATCCAGAAAGACTCAGGAAACTCAAAGTTAAAATACAAACCCTTTTCATTTGCATACTGTCTAAAGAAATATCATGGACTGTTATGGAAACAAAATTCTAAATATGGTCATGGGACAGACAGTTTAGTTAAAAGTTAAATGAATAGCAGGGCCTAAACCCTGTGAATGGTAATTAAGACCTAGGGTCTGAGTCTCCCTCTACCTCCATGTCCTCCCTCTTTATGCAGGACAAATGATTGGAGTGAGGTAATCACAGAGACTCAGGCTGCACACTTGTATGAGAGACAGTAAGTTTTTTGCACAATGTTCAGAAAGAAATGAAAAAGTATAATTTTATTGTGGTTTTGTGCTAGAATCCTGACATTTTTTTTACCCTGATGAACCACATATGAGGATTTCTTTATGGACACAAGGTGTTGAGAACTCTTGGAAAAAAGTATCAACAAAGTTTCAATTTAGGCTTATTATCTGGCATATTATAGGCATTCAATAAAATTTGTGGAACCATCCATTTGACAAGCCAGTGACTTCACAAATATATATTGAGTTTCTAACATGTCCCAAGGACTGTTCTAGGCTCATGGGATACAGCAGAAACAAAATGGAAAAATATTTTCTCTGATGTATTGAGGACCACATTCTAGTAAGCGATACATAAATACATAGACTATTTAGTGTGTCAAATGGTGATGTGTTCTGGTAGACTGGACAATGGATCCTATAGATGTCCACATCCTAATTTCTGAAACCTATAAATAGCTATCCTATGGGGCTTCCTGGTAGCTCAGATAGTAAAGAATCCTTCTGCAGTGCTGGAGACTTGGGTTTGATCTCTGGATTGGGAAGATCCCCTAGTGAAGGGAATGGCAACCCACTCCAGTATTCTTGCCTGGAGAATCCTATGGACAGAGGAGCCTGGCAAGCTACAGTCCATGGGGTCCCAAAGAGTCGGACATGACAGAAGCAGTTTAGCACATGCACAGATCTGTGACGATGGTGAAAGGGATACTATGTTACTTCTGAGACTAGATCATAAAAGGTGACACAGCATCTCTTTGGGATACCCACTCTTGGAACTCAGTCAGCATACAAAAAGGAAGCCCAGTCAGCCACATGGCCACACCATTCATAGGTGTTCTGAATGAAGTACCAGCTAACAGGCAACATCGATTATCAGGCATGTGAGTGGTGAGCCTTCAGCTCCCAGCCATTCTGTCACCTTCAGACTTGAAGACCCCAGTCAATGTGGACAGAGAAAAGCCATCATCACTGTGCTCATTCTGAACTCCTGAATTCAGAATTCCACAGAATCTTTGAGCATAATTAAACGGTGGCTGTTTTAACCATCAAGTTTTGAGGTTGCTTGTTATGCCATAAAAGTAACTGAAATAGAAGGCCACATTGAGAAAGTAACATTTAAGCAAAAGCCTAAAGGAAGTAAGTGAGCACTGACAATATCAGGTGGAAGATTATTCAAGGCAAGGGAAAAGGTCACTGTAAAGACCCCTGTGGGAGAATGCCTGGAACAGTGAGGGGGCTGCTGTGGCTGAAGCAGGGTAGGTAAGGGGGAAAGTGGGACAAGATGAGTTCTGAAACGTGTTGGAGGAGTGCAGATTATGTAGGTACTTGGAGGCCATTGAAGCAATTTGGGCCTTTCCTCTGGCTGAAACGGGAAGCTGCTAGAAGGTTTTTGAAGAGATGGTAGAATGATGTGACTTACATGGACAAAAGATCATTCCAACTTCTGTGTTCAGCATCGACTATAGTGGGGCAGGATAGAAGCATGGAGAGCAGTTAGGAGGGTATTTTTCTAACTAAGGAGAGAGTCTTGGACCAGGATGGTGATAATAGAAATGGTAAGGAGTGGTTATATTTGCATATATTTTGAGGGAGGGACTTCCCTGTAGGTCAGATGGTAAAGAACCTGCCTGCAGTGCAGGAGACCCAGGTTTGATCCCTGGGTCGGGAGGATCCCCTGGAGAAGGAAATGGCAGCTCATTCCACTGTTCTTGCCTGGAGAATTTCCTGGACAGAGGAGCCTGGCGGGCTACAGTCCACGGAGTTGCAAAGAGTTGGACACAACTAAACAACTAACACACACACTCATGTTTTGACAATAGAGTCAATAGACATTTAAACTATATCTTGAAGGTAAAGATACTGTGATAGATCAGATATAGGGCATGAAGAAAAGAGAATGATTGCAAAGATTTACCTAAACAACTAGAAGAATAGAGTTATTTAAGAAATTGGAAAATGTTACAAAAGAAACTCTGAAAGGGAAAATTATGAGTTCAGTTTTGGACGTAATAGGTTGAAGTTCCCGCTAGCCATCTAAGGGTGGGCTATTGATGGACGGGTTTGGCATCCAGAGGAGAAGTGTAGGCTGAAGACATTAATCCAAGTGTACCCAGCCTTGAGATTGGCTGAGCCCAGCAAGGCCATGATTGAAGAAAGAAAAGAGGTCCAAGGACTAAACTCTGGGGCACTCTGATTTTGGGGGTCAAGGAGATAAAGACAGCCAGCATCAGAGACTGAAATAGAGCAGTGCAAGAGATAGAAGGAAGACTAGGAAAGAAGTTTGGTTTCCTGGAAGGCAGTTACACTGTTTCAAGGAGGAGGGAGTAATCAGCAATGCAAATAATGAGATCGAACAAGATGAGATCTGAGAAGGGGCCATTAGCTTTTGCAATGTTGAAGTCACAGGAGACCTTCAGGAGCCTTGCTCTGAGAGAGTGGTGGTGGTAGAAAATGAATGAGTGACTGAGTGAATGAATAACTGACTATTGGTTAACAGGTTTCACGTGGGTACTTTTCCTTTGAAAGAATCGGGGATATTTTTCTGCCAGAAAACAAGAAAAAAAAAAAAAAACAACACAAAACCTGAAAAGTACTCTGAGGTGGCCAAAAAGCATCAATTGAGTGCATTCAGATGTTGTTGAGCTGCGCTCTAGACTCAATGATAGTCTAAGGGATCACAGTTGCCAGGAGGCTAGGTTATGATCAAAACTACAGTCTTAAGCAAGAGCCAGTCATACCCTTTGTTTGTTAGGTCTTAATCTTCCTTCCAAAGTGAAGATAATTTAGTCTCTTGATTAAGAGCACCCAGCCTCTGGAGTCCATCTGCCCATATTTAAACCTTGATTTCACTAGTTACTAGCTGAGTAGGTAGCTTACTTAAGTCTCAAATTCCTCCTGTGTGAGATGGGGCTATTAACAATATCCACCACATATGGTGATGTAAAGAATGGATTTTATTGAACATGAACAGCCTGATTCATGGAAAAAATTCAATGAATGTTAGCTGTTATTCCTATTAATTAATACACAGGGAGAAGAGGAGGTTTTTGTACTGGCCCAAGGTAAATCAGTGCTACACAAACAAGTGTTTAACAAGCTCATCTTTATGAGAGTAAGTTTAGCTGGTTTAGCTCTAATGGGTATTTTCTGTAATCGCAGGATGTTATAGTCTCTGGTAATATGGAACATCCTTTATTATACTAGAATTGAACTAGTAAAGGTGGAGCTGCCATTTGTAACCTTTGTATTGTACTCTCAGGATCAAAATACATAATAAGGAGCTTTATAAATGGATAAGTATTATTCAGATAGGTCAGTGCTGGTTTATTGCCATGACATTGTGACTTTGATGTTGATCATTTGGAGTTCCACTTTCCCAGAATTTGACCATCCGTGTCCTTCTCCAACCCCATCATTAATACACACACCTACTGAATATGAGAAGGAAATGGCAACCCACTCCAGTACGCTTGCTTGGAAAATCCCATGGGGGAGGAGCGTGGTGGGCTATAGTCCATGGGGTAGCAAAGAGTCGGACACGACTGAGCGACTTCACTCACTCACTCACTCACTGAATATGAGATGTTTGGCTAGTGGAACTTTTCAGAAAACTTCTATACTCCAAATGGAGTGAATGAAAAATGCTTGAGAAGGCCAGAAAGGAACACCCAGAACTGCAAAAATATTTCTTTAAAAATATAAAAAGCCTGAGTTGTTTTCAAATTTAGTATCCCAACATGTCCACGTGATATGATGCTGGCCTTTTTGAAAGTATACATTGCCCTAATGAAAAAATGAAAAGGGAATGACAAATGCAGCAAATAGAGATCTCAACTCAACTTCCACACATGGAAACAATTGTCCAAATTATGGCAAAATCTGGCAATCTCACTTTGGCCTCATTATTCATTTGAGAACACAATCGTAGAGCACAGAAAAGTTATCCTTGTGTGTAGGTTTTGTTGCTTTTACATCTCCAAATGACTTTTGCCTGCTATTGTATTTCTATTAAAAGTTGAACTCCCCCCTTCCACTAAAATCAGATTTCTGAGACCAAAGAAAACCGTGAGATCATAATCCCAATGATTCAAATAAACCCTCTGAATTCTTGCCTCAGTGTCTTCACTTTTTACAAGGAAGCCTCTGTAGCTGGGAGCTTCCCCAGTGGCTGAGCTTTAAAGAATCTGCTTGCAATGGAAGAGACACAGGTGATGCCAGTTTGGTTCCTGGGCCAGGGAAGATCCCCTAGGGAGGGCATGGCAACCCACTTCCGTATTCTTGTCTGAGAATCCCATGGAGCCTGGCAGGCTACAGTCCATAGAGTTGCAAAGAGCTGGATATGACTGAAGTGGCTAAGCACGCACGCACACACTCTGTAGCTGAGAGAGAAAAAGTCGTACTGAAAACACAAGCAGGAATGAACAATGTCTGCCAGCATCTCTACCAGAACTGTACAGACCCCAAGATTCTAGCCCTTGTTTCCACATATGGGAAACACTGATCTCTAAGCCTTTGCAACTCAGTATGGAAAATGGACTGGAAACATGAGTATCACCTGGAAGCTTGTTAGAAATGCAGAGTTTCAGGTCCTACCTCAGAGCCTCTGAATCAGAACCTGCATTTTAACCATCTCCTCAAGTGACCTTGTCATTTTGTTGCTAAGTCATACCCAACTCTTTTGTGACCCCATGGACTGTAGCTCGCCAGGCTCCTCTGTCCACGTAATTTCCCAGGCAAGAATGATGGAGTGGGTTGCCATTTCCTTCTCCAGGGGATCTTTCTGACCCAGGAATCGAACCTGTGTCTCCTGCATTGGCAACAGGTTTCATTACCACGGAGCCGCCAGGAAAGCCCCCGCAAGTGATCTGCACGCATATGAAAGTTTGAGAAGTGGTCTCTCAGAAACTCTTACCCCTTGAGGAGCTTCCAAACTGCTTGTTCAGCTTGGTGTGATCCTGCATTTGCAAAACCAACCTCAGAGCCATGCAGGTGACTGACAGCTTTGAGGACAAGGGTACAGCAAGTCCCTTATCATTATGCGTTAATGTTCCTCCTTACCCATTAAANCCCACTCCAGTATTCTTGCCTGGAGAATCCTATGGACAGAGGAGCCTGGCAAGCTACAGTCCATGGGGTCCCAAAGAGTCGGACATGACAGAAGCAGTTTAGCACATGCACAGATCTGTGACGATGGTGAAAGGGATACTATGTTACTTCTGAGACTAGATCATAAAAGGTGACACAGCATCTCTTTGGGATACCCACTCTTGGAACTCAGTCAGCATACAAAAAGGAAGCCCAGTCAGCCACATGGCCACACCATTCATAGGTGTTCTGAATGAAGTACCAGCTAACAGGCAACATCGATTATCAGGCATGTGAGTGGTGAGCCTTCAGCTCCCAGCCATTCTGTCACCTTCAGACTTGAAGATCCCAGTCAATGTGGACAGAGAAAAGCCATCATCACTGTGCTCATTCTGAACTCCTGAATTCAGAATTCCACAGAATCTTTGAGCATAATTAAACGGTGGCTGTTTTAACCATCAAGTTTTGAGGTTGCTTGTTATGCCATAAAAGTAACTGAAATAGAAGGCCACATTGAGAAAGTAACATTTAAGCAAAAGCCTAAAGGAAGTAAGTGAGCACTGACAATATCAGGTGGAAGATTATTCAAGGCAAGGGAAAAGGTCACTGTAAAGACCCCTGTGGGAGAANTTGCTTGTTATGCCATAAAAGTAACTGAAATAGAAGGCCACATTGAGAAAGTAACATTTAAGCAAAAGCCTAAAGGAAGTAAGTGAGCACTGACAATATCAGGTGGAAGATTATTCAAGGCAAGGGAAAAGGTCACTGTAAAGACCCCTGTGGGAGAACGCCTGGAACAGTGAGAGGGCTGCTGTGGCTGAAGCAGGGTAGGTAAGGGGGAAAATGGGACAAGATGAGTTCTGAAACGTGTTGGAGGAGTGCAGATTATGTAGGTACTTGGAGGCCACTGAAGCAATTTGGGCCTTTCCTCTGACTGAAACGGGAAGCTGCTAGAAGGTTTTTGAAGAGATGGTAGAATGATGTGACTTACATGGACAAAAGATCATTCCAGCTTCTGTGTTCAGCATCGACTATAGTGGGGCAGGATAGAAGCATGGAGAGCAGTTAGGAGGGTATTTTTCTAACTAAGGAGAGAGTCTTGGACCAGGATGGTGATAATAGAAATGGTAAGGAGTGGTTATATTTGCATATATTTTGAGGGAGGGACTTCTTCATTCCAGCTTCTGTGTTCAGCATCGACTATAGTGGGGCAGGATAGAAGCATGGAGAGCAGTTAGGAGGGTATTTTTCTAACTAAGGAGAGAGTCTTGGACCAGGATGGTGATAATAGAAATGGTAAGGAGTGGTTATATTTGCATATATTTTGAGGGAGGGACTTCCCTGTAGGTCAGATGGTAAAGAACCTGCCTGCAGTGCAGGAGACCCAGGTTTGATCCCTGGGTCGGGAGGATCCCCTGGAGAAGGAAATGGCAGCTCATTCCACTGTTCTTGCCTGGAGAATTTCCTGGACAGAGGAGCCTGGCGGGCTACAGTCCACGGAGTTGCAAAGAGTTGGACACAACTAAACAACTAACACACACACTCATGTTTTGACAATAGAGTCAATAGACATTTAAACTATATCTTGAAGGTAAAGATACTGTGATAGATCAGATATAGGGCACGAAGAAAAGAGAATGATTGCAAAGATTTACCTAAACAACTAGAAGAATAGAGTTATTTAAGAAATTGGAAAATGTTACAAAAGAAACTCTGAAAGGGAAAATTATGAGTTCAGTTTTGGACGTAATAGGTTGAAGTTCCCGCTAGCCATCTAAGGGTGGGCTATTGATGGACGGGTTTGGCATCCAGAGGAGAAGTGTAGGCTGAAGACATTAATCCAAGTGTACCCAGCCTTGAGATTGGCTGAGCCCAGCAAGGCCATGATTGAAGAAAGAAAAGAGGTCCAAGGACTAAACTCTGGGGCACTCTGATTTTGGGGGTCAAGGAGATAAAGACAGCCAGCATCAGAGACTGAAATAGAGCAGTGCAAGAGATAGAAGGAAGACTAGGAAAGAAGTTTGGTTTCCTGGAAGGCAGTTACACTGTTTCAAGGAGGAGGGAGTAATCAGCAATGCAAATAATGAGATCGAACAAGATGAGATCTGAGAAGGGGCCATTAGCTTTTGCAATGTTGAAGTCACAGGAGACCTTCAGGAGCCTTGCTCTGAGAGAGTGGTGGTGGTAGAAAATGAATGAGTGACTGAGTGAATGAATAACTGACTATTGGTTAACAGGTTTCACGTGGGTACTTTTCCTTTGAAAGAATCGGGGATATTTTTCTGCCAGAAAACAAGAAAAAAAAAAAAAGACAACACAAAACCTGAAAAGTACTCTGAGGTGGCCAAAAAGCATCAATTGAGTGCATTCAGATGTTGTTGAGCTGCGCTCTAGACTCAATGATAGTCTAAGGGATCACAGTTGCCAGGAGGCTAGGTTATGATCAAAACTACAGTCTTAAGCAAGAGCCAGTCATACCCTTTGTTTGTTAGNAAAAAAAAAAAAAAAGACAACACAAAACCTGAAAAGCACTCTGAGGTGGCCAAAAAGCATCAATTGAGTGCATTCAGATGTTGAGCTGCGCTCTAGACTCAATGATAGTCTAAGGGATCACAGTTGCCAGGAGGCTAGGTTATGATCAAAACTACAGTCTTAAGCAAGAGCCAGTCATACCCTTTGTTTGTTAGGTCTTAATCTTCCTTCCAAAGTGAAGATAATTTAGTCTCTTGATTAAGAGCACCCAGCCTCTGGAGTCCATCTGCCCATATTTAAACCTTGATTTCACTAGTTACTAGCTGAGTAGGTAGCTTACTTAAGTCTCAAATTCCTCCTGTGTGAGATGGGGCTATTAACAATATCCACCACATATGGTGATGTAAAGAATGGATTTTATTGAACATGAACAGCCTGATTCATGGAAAAAATTCAATGAATGTTAGCTGTTATTCCTATTAATTAATATACAGGGAGAAGAGGAGGTTTTTGTACTGGCCCAAGGTAAATCAGTGCTACACAAACAAGTGTTTAACAAGCTCATCTTTATGAGAGTAAGTTTAGCTGGTTTAGCTCTAATGGGTATTTTCTGTAATCGCAGGATGTTATAGTCTCTGGTAATATGGAACATCCTTTATTATACTAGAATTGAACTAGTAAAGGTGGAGCTGCCATTTGTAACCTTTGTATTGTACTCTCAGGATCAAAATACATAATAAGGAGCTTTATAAATGGATAAGTATTATTCAGATAGGTCAGTGCTGGTTTATTGCCATGACATTGTGACTTTGATGTTGATCATTTGGAGTTCCACTTTCCCAGAATTTGACCATCCGTGTCCTTCTCCAACCCCATCATTAATACACACACCTACTGAATATGAGAAGGAAATGGCAACCCACTCCAGTACGCTTGCTTGGAAAATCCCATGGGGGAGGAGCGTGGTGGGCTATAGTCCATGGGGTAGCAAAGAGTCGGACACGACTGAGCGACTTCACTCACTCACTCACTCACTGAATATGAGATGTTTGGCTAGTGGAACTTTTCAGAAAACTTCTATACTCCAAATGGAGTGAATGAAAAATGCTTGAGAAGGCCAGAAAGGAACACCCAGAACTGCAAAAATATTTCTTTAAAAATATAAAAAGCCTGAGTTGTTTTCAAATTTAGTATCCCAACATGTCCACGTGATATGATGCTGGCCTTTTTGAAAGTATACATTGCCCTAATGAAAAAATGAAAAGGGAATGACAAATGCAGCAAATAGAGATCTCAACTCAACTTCCACACATGGAAACAATTGTCCAAATTATGGCAAAATCTGGCAATCTCACTTTGGCCTCATTATTCATTTGAGAACACAATCGTAGAGCACAGAAAAGTTATCCTTGTGTGTAGGTTTTGTTGCTTTTACATCTCCAAATGACTTTTGCCTGCTATTGTATTTCTATTAAAAGTTGAACTCCCCCCTTCCACTAAAATCAGATTTCTGAGACCAAAGAAAACCGTGAGATCATAATCCCAATGATTCAAATAAACCCTCTGAATTCTTGCCTCAGTGTCTTCACTTTTTACAAGGAAGCCTCTGTAGCTGGGAGCTTCCCCAGTGGCTGAGCTTTAAAGAATCTGCTTGCAATGGAAGAGACACAGGTGATGCCAGTTTGGTTCCTGGGCCAGGGAAGATCCCCTAGGGAGGGCATGGCAACCCACTTCCGTATTCTTGTCTGAGAATCCCATGGAGCCTGGCAGGCTACAGTCCATAGAGTTGCAAAGAGCTGGATATGACTGAAGTGGCTAAGCACGCACGCACACACTCTGTAGCTGAGAGAGAAAAAGTCGTACTGAAAACACAAGCAGGAATGAACAATGTCTGCCAGCATCTCTACCAGAACTGTACAGACCCCAAGATTCTAGCCCTTGTTTCCACATATGGGAAACACTGATCTCTAAGCCTTTGCAACTCAGTATGGAAAATGGACTGGAAACATGAGTATCACCTGGAAGCTTGTTAGAAATGCAGAGTTTCAGGTCCTACCTCAGAGCCTCTGAATCAGAACCTGCATTTTAACCATCTCCTCAAGTGACCTTGTCATTTTGTTGCTAAGTCATACCCAACTCTTTTGTGACCCCATGGACTGTAGCTCGCCAGGCTCCTCTGTCCACGTAATTTCCCAGGCAAGAATGATGGAGTGGGTTGCCATTTCCTTCTCCAGGGGATCTTTCTGACCCAGGAATCGAACCTGTGTCTCCTGCATTGGCAACAGGTTTCATTACCACGGAGCCGCCAGGAAAGCCCCCACAAGTGATCTACACGCATGTGAAAGTTTGAGAAGTGGTCTCAGAAACTCTTACCCCTTGAGGAGCTTCCAAACTGCTTGTTCAGCTTGGTGTGATCCTGCATTTGCAAAACCAACCTCAGAGCCATGCAGGTGACTGACAGCTTTGAGGACAAGGGTACAGCAAGTCCCTTATCATTATGCGTTAATGTTCCTCCTTACCCATTAAAAAGGTTCAAAAAATACTGAGCTCTTATATTCTACATAATGACCTTCCAGATTTCATGGCACCAATCATCTTCTGAGAGACTTCTGTGCCTGCACATATTAAATTAAACCTACTCTTTTTGCAAACTGTCAGTCCTTTGCTGCTGACTTTTAAGCCATGCCCCCTAAATGAGGTTATTGGAGAAAATATATCAGGCATAACATAGAGAAACTATAGACAGGTACTTGAGAAAATAAGATTAAACACCTTGGAGAAACAGGCCTAATTATTAACTGTGGTACAGTTTCTGAGTTCATTGAAATTCTGATTTTCAAATGTTCTGACAGTGTAGGGAAGAAAGTGAAGCCAAACCTGCCTTGAGACTGTATTCACACGCACACAGCTGTTGCCTTAGCTATAGGGTCATGTGTATAGCAGCTTTGTTTTTCTTGCCTTCCAGGTGTTTTCTGAGGATGCGTTAAGCAGAATTTCAATGAGATGGAGGGCTCTACTCAGTGTATAAATTACACTTAAATCTTCTCAAAGCAAGTTCGAGCCAAATTGTCCTCCTCTGCTTATTTGAGCCTGTTACTAAGGAAGCAATGGAAATGACACTTTTTAAGCCAGGCTCTCATAAATCAGGTGTTTCCACACTTCTTGAAGTGACAATAGAAAGCCAATTGGAAAACATAATAGCGAAAGACACTGCTCCCAAACTGTCGTCAGACTTTGGAGTGAGTACAATGTTTGACAGGAAAGATTGTGTGTGAACATTATTCATTGCAACCAAGAGCCATTCAAAGGCACCTTCGGAGCAAAGATTAATGAAAGAGAATTCTCCGGAAGTAACATAATATGAAACCTCTTCCTCTCCCCCACCTACTTCTCCTTTGAGGAGATCCAGATTTAGCTTGGGACAAGATTTACGGTTCTGAAAGTGTGATGAAAGGCAAGTCATAGTTTACAGTTCTGTTACAGGGTAAGGGTTTCACCTCTGGATGTACAGTCTGACATTTCTTAACCTGATCTGGATGTCCCCTTGGTGTTTAGGGCCAAGTAGACAGCACTGCTGAGTAAGTATCAGGTGTCACAGCTACATAGGCAACCAACGCCCCAATTTTAATCATCCTCAGTTTGATTTGAGTTTGATGCCCTGCGGGTGCCTATCCCAATCCATCACACTGTCAAATGTCAGACCTACCTTCTTGACACTTCATTAATATTCTTTATACAATAGAATTGATCATGGACTCTTTGAAGAGTCAGCCCAGAGTAAGAAGAAAGCATGGAAGGAAAACTGATTTCACCTGTCAGTCTACACTCATAAGCGGCTTAGATTTTCCTCTGAAAAATGGAGAACTTAAAAAATCTTTCTAAATTCTGTGGCTGAGGCACCGTGTCCCTAGGCATTCGAGGGACCCATCTTAAAAAAGTGGAATGGTCATCTGAGAAGGGAAGGCTCCCCATTTTCATAACTGAAGGCTACCAGACTGCTCCCTGAGTAATGTGGGTCATTTTCTAATCAGCAATGAAGATGATCAACTGTTCAGTCAGTTTTCAGAATGTAACCATATGCTTACTATGACCCAACCGAAAGAAGGCTGACATTGGGAGTAAGTATACTAACTACTCACTCTTTGAAGTTTGTGGTTCCCAACATTTTTGAGCACTAGGATTCATGTTTTAAAATAGACCATTTTTCGGATCAGTTTTCAGTTCACAGCAACTCTGAGCGGAAGGAACAGAGATTTCTTAGATACCTCCACGCGTGTACAGGGCTCTTCCATTATCCACATTGCCCACCAGAGTGGTTGCTGCTGTTGTTCAGTTGCTCAGTAGTGTCCGACTCTTGGCAGCCCCATGGACTGCAGCACGCCAGGCCTCCCTGTCCTTCGCCATCTCCAGGAGTTTGCTCAAACTCATGTCCATGGAATTGGTGATGCCATTCAACCATCTCATCCTCTGTCATCCCCTTCTCCTCCCGCCTTCAATAGTTCCCAGCATCAGGATCTTCTCCAATGAGTCGGCTCTTCTCATCAGATGACCAAAGTATTGGAACTTCAGCTTCAGCATCCAAGAGGCCCTTCCAATGAATATTTCAGGGTTGATTTCCTTTAGGATTGACTGTTTTGATCTCTTTGCTGTCCAAGGGACTCTCAAGAGTCTTCTCTAGCACGACAGTTTGAAGGCATCAATTCTTCATGTACCAGAGTGGCACATTTGTTATAGTTGACGAGCTTATATTAATACATCATTATTGTCCAAAGCCCATAGTTAAAATATGGTTCACTCATGGTATTGTAGATTCTGTGGGTTCAAACAAGTTTAAAATGACATATATTCACCACTGTACCATCATACAGAGAGAACTCCTTTCTAAAATAATATTTTGTTTTTAAAAAACTTTTATTTAAAAATATTTTTAAATGCAGAAAATTTACAAGAAGAAAATAAAGAACTAGTTACCCAGATTTGATTTTATGAATATTTTTGCTCAGTTTGTCATTTGTTTTATTTCTTGCTATTTCTTAAAATTACATTTTTGTGAACGATTTAAAGATAAACTATATATATTACAATCCATAATCCTTAAATATTTAGTGGCCATTTCATAGTAATAGTGGAGATTCTCTTACATAATCACAATACAATGATGAACTTCAGTAAATTAATGTTAACATGGAACAACAGACTGGTCCCAAATAGGAAAAGGAGTACGTCAAGGCTGTATATTGTCACCCTACTTATTTAACTTATATGCAGAGTACATCATGGGAAATGCTGGGCTGGAGGAAGCAAAAGATGGAATCAAGATTGCCAGGAGAAATATCAATAACCTCAGATATGGAGATGACACCATCCTTATGGCAGAAAGCGAAGAAGAACTAAAGAGCCTCTTGATGAAAGTGAAAGAGGAGAGTGAAAATTTTGGCTTAAAGCTCAAGATTCAGAAAACTAAGATCATGGCATTTGGTCCCATCACTTCATGGGAAATAGATGGGGAATCAGTGGAAACAGNCCATCTTAAAAAAGTGGAATGGTCATCTGAGAAGGGAAGGCTCCCCATTTTCATAACTGAAGGCTACCAGACTGCTCCCTGAGTAATGTGGGTCATTTTCTAATCAGCAATGAAGATGATCAACTGTTCAGTCAGTTTTCAGAATGTAACCATATGCTTACTATGACCCAACCGAAAGAAGGCTGACATTGGGAGTAAGTATACTAACTACTCACTCTTTGAAGTTTGTGGTTCCCAACATTTTTGAGCACTAGGATTCATGTTTTAAAATAGACCATTTTTCGGATCAGTTTTCAGTTCACAGCAAGTCTGAGCGGAAGGAACAGAGATTTCTTAGATACCTCCACGCGTGTACAGGGCTCTTCCATTATCCACATTGCCCACCAGAGTGGTTGCTGCTGTTGTTCAGTTGCTCAGTAGTGTCCGACTCTTGGCAGCCCCATGGACTGCAGCACGCCAGGCCTCCCTGTCCTTCGCCATCTCCAGGAGTTTGCTCAAACTCATGTCCATGGAATTGGTGATGCCATTCAACCATCTCATCCTCTGTCATCCCCTTCTCCTCCCGCCTTCAATAGTTCCCAGCATCAGGATCTTCTCCAATGAGTCGGCTCTTCTCATCAGATGACCAAAGTATTGGAACTTCAGCTTCAGCATCCAAGAGGCCCTTCCAATGAATATTTCAGGGTTGATTTCCTTTAGGATTGACTGTTTTGATCTCTTTGCTGTCCAAGGGACTCTCAAGAGTCTTCTCTAGCACGACAGTTTGAAGGCATCAATTCTTCATGTACCAGAGTGGCACATTTGTTATAGTTGACGAGCTTATATTACTACATCATTATTGTCCAAAGCCCATAGTTAAAATATGGTTCACTCATG
The DNA here is from genome assembly GCA_006410675.1 of Oreotragus oreotragus. Classification (NCBI taxonomy): domain Eukaryota; kingdom Metazoa; phylum Chordata; class Mammalia; order Artiodactyla; family Bovidae; genus Oreotragus; species Oreotragus oreotragus. The sequence continues at coordinate 427,942 of SJYX01020883.1, forward strand.
GTATTGTAGATTCTGTGGGTTCAAACAAGTTTAAAATGACATATATTCACCACTGTACCATCATACAGAGAGAACTCCTTTCTAAAATAATATTTTGTTTTTAAAAAACTTTTATTTAAAAATATTTTTAAATGCAGAAAATTTACAAGAAGAAAATAAAGAACTAGTTACCCAGATTTGATTTTATGAATATTTTTGCTCAGTTTGTCATTTGTTTTATTTCTTGCTATTTCTTAAAATTACATTTTTGTGAACGATTTAAAGATAAACTATATATATTACAATCCATAATCCTTAAATATTTAGTGGCCATTTCATAGTAATAGTGGAGATTCTCTTACATAATCACAATACAATGATGAACTTCAGTAAATTAATGTTAACATGGAACAACAGACTGGTCCCAAATAGGAAAAGGAGTACGTCAAGGCTGTATATTGTCACCCTACTTATTTAACTTATATGCAGAGTACATCATGGGAAATGCTGGGCTGGAGGAAGCAAAAGATGGAATCAAGATTGCCAGGAGAAATATCAATAACCTCAGATATGGAGATGACACCATCCTTATGGCAGAAAGCGAAGAAGAACTAAAGAGCCTCTTGATGAAAGTGAAAGAGGAGAGTGAAAATTTTGGCTTAAAGCTCAAGATTCAGAAAACTAAGATCATGGCATTTGGTCCCATCACTTCATGGGAAATAGATGGGGAATCAGTGGAAACAGTAGCTGATTTTATTTTTCTGGGCTCCAAAATCACTGCAGATGGTGACTGCAGCCATGAAATTAAAAGACGCTTACTCCCTGGAAGGAAAGTTATGACCAACCTAGATAGCATATTCAAAAGCAGAGACATTACTTTGCCAACAAAGGTCCATCTAGTCAAGGCTATGGTTTTTCCAGTGGCCATGTATGGATGTGAGAGTTGGACTATCAAGAAAGCTGAATGCCAAAGAATTGATGCTTTTGAACTGTGGTGTTAGAGAAGACTCTTGAGAGTCCCTTGGACTGCAAGGAGATCCAACCAGTCCATCCTAAAGGAGATTAGTCCTGGGTGTTCATTGGAAGGACCGATGTTGAAGCTAAGACTCCAATACTTTGGCCACCTGATACGAAGAGCTGACTCATTGGAAAAGACCCTGATGCTGGGAAAGAATGAGGGCAGGAGGAAAAGGGGACGACAGAGGATGAGATGGTTGGATGGCATCACCGACTCGATGGACCTGGGTTTGGGTGGACCCTGGGGGTTGGTGATGGACAGGGAGGCCTGGGGTGCTGCGGTTCATGGGTCGCAAAGAGTTGGACATGACTGAGCGACTGAACTGAACTGAATACAATATTTTTATCTAATCTATATCCATATTCAAGTTTTACCTACATCCTTATTCAATTGACCCAGTAATGTCATTTATAGCACATTTCCTCCTTCCTGTAGAGGGTCCAGACTAGGGTCAGGTGGGCATTTAGTTGTCATGTTCCTTTAGCCTCCTTTAATTTGGGACATTTCACAGCTTTCTATTTTATGACATTAATATTTTTAAAAAATAAAATCTCACCTCCATTTTGCATAGAATGTTCCTTATTTTGAGTTGTCTATTTAGATTCAGGTTATGCATTCTTGGCTGGATGGGAATACTATGTATATGATATTGTGTTTGGATATCTTTTTTAAGTAGGAAGATAATTTGCTGACTCCTACATGATCTGAGTTTTTCTTTTATTTACTTGACCCATGGACAGGGCTTAGTGTTCACTTTGAAATTTCTACATGTTAGTGGTCCATTGAGTGTTGAACCCTCTGTATTTTGCTTATTATTAATTCAGAAAAAAATTAGAAATTAGAAAATGATATATCTAGATCATGTTATCTTGGCTTTTTTAGCGGTCGATGCAGGAAATATTTGAAGAATGACTTCAAAAATTTTGCATAGCTATAATTGACAACATTATCTACCATGATGTCAATCCCTCCCCTTAATAGGATCTGTTGCTGCTGCTGCTGTTGCTAAGTCACTTCAGTCGTGTCCGACTCTGTGTGACCCCATAGACAGTAGCCCACCAGGCTCCCCCGTCCCTGGGATTCTCCAGGCAAGAGTACTGGAGAGGGGTGCCATTGCCTTCTCCGTAATAGGATCTAGTGACATTTATTTCTAGTGTAAAGCTTGTCTTTATAAGATAACGATTTCCTTTTATTGAATAATTAGGAAGTAAAAGTCTCAATGAAATATTTCTATTCTCTTCAGTTTTTTAGAAAGTTCAGGGCTGAATTTATTAAATATTCTAATTCAACTAGAATATATATAATTTTCCAAAGTGCTTTTGAATTTTTAAAATTTTACACTGAATTGCCCTGCCATCGATATGATTCAGTATCTTAGGACTCGTGCCTTGACAAGAAGACAGTGGGTTGAATTTCAGTCTCGTTGGTGCCTCTCCTTTGGCACCTTCTTAGGGTGCAGCTGCAGTCACGACCCCATTCCCTTCTGAATCTCCGGGACTGTCTTCCATCTCTCAGGTCCTCAGTCTTAGGAGAGTTCTTGGCCTCAGTCTGCAAGGAGCACTCACTTTCGCGCTTCCTGCCACCAGGCCAGAGATGTGGATTTAGGCTCTGCTTCCAGGAGGCCTGTTCTCCCGACGCCCATCATCCCCACTAGCTGAGCTGCTGCCTTCACCCGTGAGGGCAGGTCTCCTAGGTCACCACCCCTGCCTGTCTCACCTCTGGCTGCCTCTTGTTCCCTTTGTTGTCGGCTCAGTCGCTCAGTCGTGTCCGACTCTTTGCGGCCCCATGGACTGTAGCCCGCCAGGCTCCTCTGTCTGTGGAATTTTCCAGGCAAGAATACTGGAGTAGGTTGCCATTTCTTACTCGAGTGCATCTTCCCCATCCAAGGATCGAACCAGGGCTTCTTGAATTCGCAGGCAGATCCTTGACCACTAGTGCCACCTGGGAAACCTCTGTTCCCTTCGTTAATTCACACAAACTCATGCCCACATTTATGGGTTGTGATTCCTTCCATATTCTGACTTTGTTGATTACAGGGGCCAGAACAACAGGGGCTGAGGCAAAATTTTCTCCCTGTTGTTTGAGCAGCAGGGTAGTGTACTGGGGTATTAGCTGGGATTTTGTTTCTGCTTCAAAAATATTCAGCAAGAATGAGGACCGTTTGTGTTTTAGTCTCTCTGTTTTCCTGTCCCTCTCTTTCCTAGAAGGGGTCAAGGCCTTTTGTACTTCTTGCCTCCGGGGTATTTGAAGAGCTGAAAGCAGACAGTGCTTGAAACAACCTTTCTTTCTGGCTTTCCTGAAAGTCTTGAGAATACTAAGCAAGAATGTCCCCTGATGGGGAAGAGACTGGAGAGGAGGAGGTCAAAAAATGTCAGAGAGAGGATGAACATAAAGCCAGAAAGGGTCCACGGTCTCTTATTTATTTTCCTGGAGGAGATGGCAAGTTCCTTAAGGGGCATGTCCTCTGTGCCTAAGAAGACTGGACTCCAGGGACTGGAGCTCCAGTTTCTGTAGAATATTTCACCCAAACCTGCCTGGTATGGAGTAGCAAAGTCTTTGACTTGATTTCTTTCTTTCTTTTTTTTTTTTTAACATTGTACTTTTTAAATTATCATAGAGCAAAATTAACTTTTATCTTTTGGTGTACAGTTTTTTTGCTTCAGGATTTTTTTTTTTTTTTTTTTTAGTTGCAGAGTGTAAACAAATTCTTAGTTGTGACATGTGGGATCTAGTATCCTGACCAGGGATCAAACCCAGCCCCCCTGCATTAGGAGCTCAGAGTCTAGCCACCAGACCAGATAGGGTTTCTGAGCCAGATTTAATGTGATTTTTAAAAAAGTAAAGTGACAGTTCTTGCAAACCCAGTTGTAATGGAAATTCTCACTCACTTTATGTGTGTGATAGGTATCTGAAATCCACATATCCATAATTTTGTGCATCTTGCCTTGTGGTATATCCTGTGCCCAATTACATTAGTATCTCTTGATTATAAAAACTCAGCAAAGTGCTTCAAAAGGATAATTTGAAGCACATAACCACGAACACAGCTATACCCCAGAGTTCTGACTGGACACAATAACTCTTTGGACTTAGAACAATGGAAAAAAACTGTAAACTAAGCAAATAAAGACACTGGAATCTAGACCTAGGTGTTAATTAGTCCATGTTGAGTGAATTAAAGGCTACTTATCAATTGCTGACTGATACAGACAAAAAGTCTCAAAGGTGCTAGAACTGAAAGAATCCAAGTAGTTTCGTTAGCAAGCCAAATGCCTTTCTTTGCTTGGCCCCCTGACTATAAATGTTCTCTAAAGCTTTAGATTCAAGGATTAATTCTCACCATCCTCCCTTGGGGCTCTGAGAGGCTTCAGTGTGGGAATACATGTGTCACAATCTGTATTTCCCAATTCAAAAGACTCTATCTTATAATAAAGAATTTGTCTGGCTTTTGTCCCAGATTCCTAGTGTGGAGCTTTTAAAACCCTTGGAATTTGTTTTTCCTGAACCCCTTGGATTACATTTGAGTTTATACCAATGAGGTTACTCATGGTGAGTCCCTAGGTAGCTTCAGGATGGAAGCTGGTCACCTGGAAGACTCATCACATGTTTAGAGGTTGGAACTTTGAGCCGGTCCAACCTGGAGGTGGTGGGAGGGGAAAGCCTGTGACTAGGTTAAATCACATGGCCAGTGGTTCAATCAGTCATGGCTATGTAGTGATATTGAAAGCAGTTCTTTTTGCCCCTTCCTGTTTGCAATATCTGTTCCCTTCTAACTTAAAAAAAACCTCATTATAGGAATGAGATCACTAAGCAATTGAAACTAACTCCTGATTTGTGCTCTCCTGAACGCACACCACACCATATCTAACCTGTTGATATTTTCCTAGATAAAAGGATGTAAGAATGAAGGACTAAGCAGTTGAAAACATGACTAGCTTTCAACCCCCAACAGTCCCCTTAGCAATCCTGCAAGCAGATCACGCAGGCAAGATAACATCTGAAGAGTGTCAGTTAGTCTGCACTCAATGGAGAATAATGCATAATCCAGCCACCTGCCTTGAAGATCCTCTGAGTTTCTTCCCCCATCCATTTTTCCCTTTAAAAACTGTCACGGCTGAGCAGAATCTCAGTTGGTCTCTGGACATGAATCCACTATCTCCCCAGATTGCCAACTTCTCTGATGAAAGTACCTTTCCTTTTTACTGACACTTGCCTCTCGAATTAAAATTATTGGCTAATGAGTGGCAAACAGGCAAACCTGGGTTTGGTAACAACAGACCAATGAAACCTGTGGACCGGAAGCTCCCTGGAGCTTCTGGCTGGTGAAGACATCAATACGCCAGGAGGGTTACGTGTCTTGATCCCACGGAAAGAGGGTACAGACGTCTGCCTCCCTTCCTTGTCCTATGTGTCTGTTCCTTTGGCTGGTCAGATTTGTGCTCTGTATAATAACACTGTGATTATAACTCTTTTCCGAGTTCTATAAATCATCTCAGTGAATTATTGAACCCAAGGAGGGTCCTGGGAACCCAAGTCCCCCCTCACCCAGATTTGCTGCTGATTGGTCAGACGTTCTGGGGCCCTGGGGACCCCATTTGTGGCTGGCACCTGAACTGGGCCGTCTTGAGAGCCTGAGCACTGTACTCACGGTGCCTGCGCAAACTCCAGGTGGTTAGTGCAGAAATGAATTGCAATACAACAATGGGGTTTGAAACAGAATGCTCTCCATCAGTCCTGTGGGCAGGTCCCTGGCTATTGTCCCTGAATCACAGCTCCTGTCCTTCCTCTTCTGCCACAACAGACACTGCCAGGCTATTCTCACAGGGTCTTGCAATACCCTTAAGGTCTGAGCCAGACACTGTTTTCTCTGATGCTCTAGTAAAAGAAGTGCCCAGCCACTCCATGAGCCCCTCAGGGAAATGCAAATGAGACATGACCACCCCCTCTTTTTTCCCTTCCCGTGGCCTTTTATTTCAGATGCAGGGGGAGGGCTTCCTCCATCAGGCTCGTGATCTGCTCTTTTGCTGTTAATGCCTCCACAGAATTCGCTGCTGCTTTCCCCTTATTCTTCTGGCCTTTAGTCTTTGGCTGGTCAGATTTGTGCTCTGTATAATAACACTGTGATTATAACTCTTTTCCGAGTTCTATAAATCATCTCAGTGAATTATTGAACCCAAGGAGGGTCCTGGGAACCCAAGTCCCCCCTCACCCAGATTGGCTGCTGATTGGTCAGACGTTCTGGGGCCCTGGGGACCCCATTTGTGGCTGGCACCTGAACTGGGCCGTCTTGAGAGCCTGAGCACTGTACTCACGGTGCCTGCGCAAACTCCAGGTGGTTAGTGCAGAAATGAATTGCAATACAACAATGGGGTTTGAAACAGAATGCTCTCCATCAGTCCTGTGGGCAGGTCCCTGGCTATTGTCCCTGAATCACAGCTCCTGTCCTTCCTCTTCTGCCACAACAGACACTGCCAGGCTATTCTCACAGGGTCTTGCAATACCCTTAAGGTCTGAGCCAGACACTGTTTTCTCTGATGCTCTAGTAAAAGAAGTGCCCAGCCACTCCATGAGCCCCTCAGGGAAATGCAAATGAGACATGACCACCCCCTCTTTTTTCCCTTCCCGTGGCCTTTTATTTCAGATGCAGGGGGAGGGCTTCCTCCATCAGGCTCGTGATCTGCTCTTTTGCTGTTAATGCCTCCACAGAATTCGCTGCTGCTTTCCCCTTATTCTTCTGGCCTTTAAAAAAAAAAAAAAAAAGAGTGCTGAATGCCAATGTCTCCAAGTGGATGCTTGCGTGGCTCTTCAGAAAGAACATGAATAGAGCCAGTGAGTCTCAGGCCCCGAGTGCTGCCCGGGTGCATCTGTATTCACCAGAGAAAAGCTAGTGGCTTTTTAAGGGGAGTTCGCTAACCCTGTGTTCCCTCCTCCGCTCCTCAATGGGAGCTTCCCTGCGCCCTTTGGCAGTGTTTCCAGGCAATGTGACACAAACACCACATTCTTCAAGAGAAGGAGGCGGGATGATCAATGAAAACTCCCTAATAAGTTGCACGCACTCTGAGCAGTGCTGTCAGGCCTAAAGGTCACATATTTCCGAGGTATGAAAAACACAGAGCCCAGTGGAAGCCTCATGCATAAGCAAAGCTTCTCATTGCATTCAAAAGTAATGTAAATGGCTGGAAAACTTATCTCTATGATAAAGGCTGCACCTTTTTATGTATGTTAAACTTAAGGAAAATGCTTGAAATCCTTCCTGGCATTTGCCTTGTGGAGCTGTTGTGGCCTAATGGGCCATGACACGCTTTGAGCTCCGAGAAGAGTGTGACACAAGTGTAAATGTATTATTATTGCCATTAGGGATGGTGATCTGGTTGGGGGAGAGGGGGGATTAAATGCTAAAGATAAAATCATTGAAATCTAGAAGGGAAATGTAAAACTATGCCCATGAAGTTCCATGCTTCAATTAAATTAAAAGACCATATAATGCTACATTCTAATCCTGTGTGCATAAATTAACATAAAAACAAAATGACATAAAACTGCCAGCATCAGCAGTAAATTGAGGAGCTATTAGTCATCAGCTCCTGCAAGCCTCTCTCATTATTATTCAGTGCCTAGGAACTTGACGACTCAACCCACAGTGCTCAGCAGTCTTCGCTGGTAAAAGTCTTCCTCAAAGCGGATCGTCTCCCAGGCTCTCCTTCTAGCCATTGACCCAGGTTCCCCGCTTCCAACTCAGCCTGCACTGGGCACGGGTCTTCCTGGCCAATTCCCCACAGCACCTGCAGATCCTCCCCAGGGCTTAGAGGTTCTGCAGGATTCTGAGAGCTCTAGTAATTAGCTGATCCTTGATTGATAAAGAGGCCAGTCCTGATCTGTACAAGTCCAACCACCTGGCTCCCAATACCTGGTGTGATGGAGGGTTAATCCTGCGGTTCCTGATGCAACTCTTCCACAGGCACAGTCTCTGCTTTGCCTACCAACTCCTAGAAGGGTTTTGTTTGTTTGTTTTTCAGAAAACCAGGGCAGCCCCAGTCCCTGGACCCTGTGATGAGTTTGGTAGGTATGTTTCAGGTCTGCTGGTGTCATTGTGGTCTCTATAGCGTAGCTAAGCCCTCCACAAATAGCCAGCCTCCTAAAAGAAAATCCCAGCTCTCTCATTAGACGCCTACCAGTGTTGGAAGAAAACAACAAGTGAACCCTTTGCTGGAAGCACGAGTAGCCATTGCAGACTAAGGTGACGATTTTCTAACCAGCACAGAGCTCCATAGCAGGAGTTGCGACCTGAACCAATCCTGTGTCCACTCCAGGCATGGAGATGCACCCCAGCATGTCTGGTGAGCCACTGGGCAGACCCGAGCAACACCTGTTTTCATGAGGACTGAGCTGCCTCCTGAAAAGAATTTTGCTCAAGGAATTATCTGAATCCGACTCACAATGCCTCGCAAAACAGGGGAGGTATGATTTGAAGATGGTGAGGAAATACTGCTTTGGAACCCCTTGAATGGATTTAATACCAAATAGAGAAAGACAACCCCAGATACTTTGCTATCAATTCCCATGCAGTGTGGTGCTTCAGAGCTCTGGTGTGTTGTCAGATGGCAAAGGAGGCAGAGCACTTTGGGGCTAAGCTTCCTTCTGTGGATGTATGACAAAGCATGGAGACTCACAGAATTGTTTAAGGAGCATCTTAGGAGACCTATGAGCCATGTGAACAAGTGTTCTTATTGTTGTTTAGTAGCTAAGTCGTGCCTGACTCTTGCACCTGTGGACTGTAACATGCCAGGCTCCTCTGTCCATGGGATTTCCCAGGCAAGCATACTGGGTTGCCATTTCCTTTTCTAGGGGATCTTCCTGACCCAGGGATCAAACCTGCGTCTCCTACATTGGCAGGTGGGTTCTTTACCACTGAGCCAGCAAGGAAGCCCCAGTGAACAGTTGTGTGAGTCAGGAAATCTGGTTTGTTTTGTGGCCATAGCTTGGTGGTGCATGAGGAATCTGGAGCTGACAGATGAATAATTAACATGCTCAGTTTTACCTGTGAATTCTTTCAACACATCATTATTGAGCACCTGCTATGCCTGGCGCTGTGCTAACTTCTGAAATTACATGTCTCCAAATCAAGTGGTAATAAAGAGATATTAATAACTCACTCTAATGATGATTATGATCATAATGAGCAGGAAGACCATGCTGACAACTATTCATTGTGCATCAGTTATGTGCCATCCACTGTGCTAGGTGTTTAATATATATTATTACAATTTTTCAATGGCCCTAAAGAGTACTTACTAAATCCATTTTAAAGATGAGGAAAATTGAGGCAGATCATGGGGCTAGTAGATGTCAGAAAGTGAAAGTTGCTCAGTCATGTCCAACTCTTTGGGACCCCATGGACTATACAGTCCATGGAATCCTCCAGGCCAGAATACTGGAGTGGGTAGCCGTTCCCTTCTCCAGGGGATCTTCCCAACCTAGGGATTGAATTGGGGTCTCCTACATTACAGGTGGATTCTTTACCAGCTGAGCCACAAGGGAAGCCTGAAGATGTCAGAGGTGGAATTCAAACGTATATTTTTAGGACTCCATAAAGTCTTTCTGTCACACGTTGTTGTTTACTTGCTAAATCGTGTCAGATTCTTTTGAAATCCATGGACTGTAGTCTGCCAGGCTCCTCTGCCCCTGGCATTTTCCAGGCAAGATTACTGGGATGGATTGCCATTTCTTCCTCGAGGGGATCTTCCTGACCCAGAGATGGAACCCACACCTCCTGCATTGGTAGGTGAATTCTTTATTACTGAGCCACCAGGGAAGCCTTTCTGTCACATGATAGGAAGTTTAATAGAAAACCATCTAAAGGGCCATGGAAGAAGGAAAGGAGAAATTAATGACGATGCTAACAATGGAAGAGCATGCTTCAGATCAGATAGGTGTTTTCAGTATTCAGTCATCCAATACATGGGAACAAGGAATGAAAGATTTTGCATATGAGTGTGTACCATATTGTAGTCCCTCATAATTTTTCTAGAAAGAAAGGAAGCAGAAACTTAAGGTATCAGAATATTGAGCTTTCCTTAGTTGCCCCAAAGAGAGATTCTTCCAGAGTGGTGGTGATTAAGAAATGCCTGAGAGTCCATCTTGTTATTCTGGGGCAGAACGGGGGACCCTTGACAACTGAGCTGTCATCAGAAGAGTGAACACTGTATTTCAATACACATTCACAAAATTTAATTTTGCCAATAAAAGATAAACAAGTTTATCATTTATAGGAATGCCCTATTTCAAAAAACAAACAAAAAAAGAAGGCAGCTATTTAGTTGCATAAGGGAATCCTCCAAGTTGTGAAATTCCTTGCATACGTTTGTGTTTTTAATTAATAAGAAAAACTTTTTGGAAAGGGTGCTAGAGTCAAGAGAAACTGAAAGTTAAAATGTTAGAAATTAATGAAAGTTCAATCTGGATAAACAATAGAACATCTTGCCAAGATACTCTAAGCCAATAGGAGAATGACTCAATTTATACACAACCTTTCAGGAACACATTTATTTTATCACGTGAGGCACAACTGTGCAAGCAAAGCACTGACTCAATCCCGTCAGGAGAAAAATAAAATGTTCTTCTACTAATATGCAGTACTTTATTATTTCCCTATAGATAAGATAAACTCAGTCAATGACCTGAAAGTAAGTATAAAATAGTCCACTTAAAATCTGAGATTGTGAAGAAAATATGCCATCATGCTAAATCAACCACTCAGTAACATCCAATCCTAAAGAAAGACAAGGCGTTCTCTGACACTTGTTTATTGTTACAATGATATACTGGGGATGAACTCTGCTTCCAAATTATTTGTTCTCCAAGAAACAAAACTCTATCCCTCGAATGCTTATTATCAGAACGCTGTAGAGAAATACATGAAATACATGCAATTTCATGTAATTTTGTCTAGGCAAATCAGCGGAATTTGATGCTGTCATTTTTCCCAGGCAAAGCTGATATCATTACCATACGACTACAGCCAGCAAATGGTTCTACAGTTATCTCATATCCTCACAGAATCTTTTCCCCCAAATGTCAGTGTCGTTCAAACGGCTTCCATATGAACAACATTCAAAGGAACAGTTCTATAATACTGCCACCCACTCACTCCCACTCCAAAAAAAAAAAAAATCATGCTTAAAAGAGAAGTACGAGGGTTTTTTTTTGGCAAGAACTTAAAACTATCTGATTTATGTGCTTAATTCTAGCATGTTGAGCAGAGCAGAGCACTTGAGCTGTGAAAGACAGCCATGAATTTTTATTGTGGACCCCACTCTACCATGCTATTAATTCACATTTGATTATGCATCATACCTAAAAGTCCTATTTCTCAGCACAACTGCAGTCTCCAACAAAAGCTCAGTGAGGGGTCTATTCTTTTCTCCTCAATACACATCCTCAGCTCCTATCCATGTTAATGTCACATATAATAATAGCAATATTCAAAATTCAAAAGATAGCCATTGTCACTTTCAGAGCTTTTCCAGTACAAAATATTAATTTTATACAAAATGTGGTTATTGGGGGAAAATTAGAAAAAGATTTACATCAATAATTTTCTTCCTAAACAGATAGACAAAAATGTATTGCATTATAATTTGAGTAATTTTTAAGTCCAGTTCCTCTTATAGGTACATTTGTTTTTTATATCTTTATGAAGTGACACAATCAACTTATTTAAACCTCTCTTATCTTAGTCACTTTGGGCTGCTATAAAGAAAGACCATAGACTGAGCAGTTTTTTCAACAGAAATTTATTTCTCACAGTTCTGAGGGCTGAAAGTCCACCATCAAGGTGCCAGCATGTTTGGGTCTTGGCAAGAGCCCACTTCTGTATTGCACTGTTGGAATCCTGTTGTGTCCTCACCTGGCAGAAGGAGGGTGACAGAGAGCTCTCCTATGTCTTCTTCTCAGGGCATGAATCACATTCATCAGACCCACTTCCACGAACTAATTACCTCCAATGGACCCCATCTCCAACACCATCACATTGGGGATTATATTTCACCATATAAATTTGGGGGTGGGCCACAAGCATTTTGTCGTTTACACTTCTCTAAAGACAAGCCTCATGGACCCTTATATGTTATAGGGCAGCTGGGTTCCATACAATTAATCTATTAGACTGCAAAGTCAGTGGAGGCAGGGCCCACGTCTGTCTCATCTAACACTAGTTATTTAGTAGACCCTCTGAGATTTGTCTGCCTCAGATTCACCCTTTGGACAGGGCACATGCCCACACATGTGTATGCACGTGTGCTCATGTACTTGTGTAGGGAGGGTATGAGGTGGATGTGGAGAAACCAGGGTGTTCTAGCCCTATTTTTCCCTGTCCGGCCAGGGCAGTATCTTCTGCAGTGACTGAGTCTCCTCCACGGCTCCAGCCCTGCCAACCACGGCTCCACTCTGCTTCCAGCTTCCCCAGCACCATCTGCCCCTGAATTCCTGGGAAGCCACCTCCTCCTGCTGTCCCTGAGGTCTAGGAGTGTTAGTGATTGCCCCTTATTACAATTCTCTGGGGCTTCTCACCAATCCCTGTTGGGGTGAGCTCAGGAATTCAAATTACACTCTAAGAGAACCACTTGAGTTTTCTAATTTGTACAGACAGAAATCTGGGAAACATGAGTGGGAATGGATATTAAGGATGTGAGGTAATGGAGGAAGGGACAGAAAGTCAGACTGGGCTGGACTTAGTGATATTTGCTCACTAAGCAAGGATTCTGCACTTTTGCAGCTTGAGGAGTTAGAATGGATCATAACAGTTTGTTTGGTGAAGGTCTGAGTTACCCTACCAGGTAAAGAAGCATGGCAAGCTGAGGTGCTTGCTGAAGACAGAAAGAATACAGAATGGATAGTGGGGGGAAAATAGTCATAAATATCAGCTGTAACCATATAACCAACAGAAAAATGAGGACTTCATATGTAATTTCATATGATTGTCATGAATATTTCCCCTGTATTTTGTTATGACTATGTGTATGTGTATTTGTCTTTCTTTTTCTCTTTCATACAACATAAGATGCACTGACTGTATATCATAGTATTTAAACACTGTTAATTTTATATTGTAGTATTGGTATATCAAGGAGAAGAGTAAATACCACTCAAGGTTTTTACCTCCTCTTTGGGGAAGGGACCAGTGTACTTTTAGTTATACACAAGACAGTTGTTTTGTGTTAAGTAGAACTTTAACATTGTCCTTATTTGGAGCTTGACTATGATTTTGCCGCCTTCCCTCATAGCTCAGTTGGTAAAGAGTCCACCTGTAATGCAGGAGACCCCAGTTCAATTCCTGGATCCAGAAGATCCCCTGGAGAAGGGATAGGCTACCCACTCCAGTATTCTTGAGCTTCCATTGTGACTCAGTTGGTAAAGAATTCACCTGCAATGCAGGAGACCTGGGTTTGATCCCTGGGTTGGGAAGATCCCCTAGAGAAGGAAAGGCTAGCCGCTCCAGTATTCTGGCCTGGAGAACTCCATGGAGTGTTTAGTCATGGGGTTGCAAAGAGTCGGACTCAACTGAGGGACTTTCACTTTCACCTATTTTGCCAGCTTGACAAGGAATATACTTGTAATGGTTGACTTTATGTGTTAACTGCACTGAGCCATGCAATGCCCAAATATCTGGCTTAATATTATTTCTGGGTATGTATGTGTTTCCAGAAGAGCTTAGCATTTGAGTTGAGCTTAGCATTATGCTAGCATTTGAGCCTAGCATAATCTAGGAAAGCAGACTGTTCTCTCCAATGTAGGTGTGCCTCATCCAATCCTTTGAGGACCTGAATGGAACAAAAGGAAAAAAATAGAGAAATGGAGAATTTTCTCCCTCTCTCCCTCTCTTGAGTTGGGACATGAGTCTCCCGCTCTTGAACTGGGACTTACACCATTGACTATCCCATTCTCAGGCTTTCAGACTTGAAAAGTAACCATCCATTCTCCTAAAGATTGGACTTTGCACTTGGACTGGAACTATACCATGCAAGCTTTCCTAGGTCTCCAACTTGCAAACAAATATCATGGGACTTCTCAGCCTCCATGTATAAATGTACTGTTTGTTTGTTTCCACCTGACTTGTATACCTTCCGGTTCAGAAATTCTGGAAAAATCTGAGTTTCAAAACGTCATCCAGGTGACTCTGAGGCAAGCCAAGTTTGAGAAACACTGCCCTGTAGGCCTCAGGACCCTCATCCCAGTGCTGGAGAACTCTGAGCCCCAGCCCCACCAGTGCATTTGCAAGAGGCTTAAGTGTTCCCTAAATGACACCATCCAGCTTCTTATCTATATCAATTAATAAGGCAAGTAAGACATTATACCATATTGATGGAGCTCATTAAGTAAGAGTTCTCCTTTACTAACGCCAATTAATTCTTCCCAATTATCAGCTGAACTTCAATTGAATAGCTTTTCATTTTGACTTGAAATTATCCTTTTCAGACAAGCTAATTTAACAATGCTGACAATATTCAGAGTTTAAGAACCTTCACCTAGATTAATGTGTATTCTCACAACTTAAATCCATGATTTAAAGTAGAAATGATGAGGTTGCTTTCCATGAATTTAATACATATTTATAGAGCCCCTTACTCTACCCTAGGCTTTGTGTCTACAGCAGTGAACAAAGAGATGTGATCCCTGCCCTCATGGCATTTATCAAACTCCTGGACTTGTTAGGTTTCATCAGGTTACAAGGAACAGAAATAGGTTTCTTGAGATAAAAATTAGCTTTTTAATTATACTGGAGGTTTATTGTAAAGATGTAGGAAAAGCTTAAGAAATTCAGAAAAAATAAATGGACATGAGGACAGTCTCAATGAGAAATTAAACAACGGTACCTCATCTTTCAGAATCTACTACGCTAGATGCAAAAGTTGTATAAAGGTAACCAAAATAGCAGTTTTCTGGGTAAAAAAAATGAGGTTGGTTTNATAAATGGACATGAGGACAGTATCAATGAGAAATTAAACAACGGTACCTCATCTTTCAGAATCTACTAAGCTAGATGCAAAAGTTGTATAAAGGTAACCAAAATAGCAGTTTTCTGGGTAAAAAAAATGAGGTTGGTTTCCCCCAGTACCCATTATTGATGGTGGATTTTAACTAAGATGCTGGCCTCCAGCCCAGCCATCTTTAGAAAGGAAGTCAGCGTCAAATGACACTCATCATGACTACACTGGGAGACAGAGCTGCCTTGGAGCTGAGGGCAGGACAAGTTAAAACGATTTTTAACTGCAAGTGCTAGCCTAGTCCAGCATTATCTAAAAACCAGGACTTCTCTTGCTTCTTTCGTTTGGATTTATCGTCTTGCTTGATATGAAGAACACATCTGTGTATAGTTTGAGATTTAGATATCAACTCAGAATGAACAAGAGGTAAGGATGGATAGGATAGAATTTGAGGAGAGAAAATGTTGACATTTTGGAGATTGGCTGGCATGAATATTTCCTCTAGACAGATTTTTTTTTTTTCACATTGTACATCTGGCATATTTTTCTTTCTGTATTTGCAGCACTGATCCCATGTAGCATGGTCTTGCAGATCAGCTAAAGGGCCGATCAGCCCAGAGAAACATATTAAAGATATATCCACTCAAATGAAAGGATGTGGAAATAAACTTGATGTACAGGAATACCCTCATTTCAGTTGGATCACAGTGTTTGCTCTAAGGGAGGCTGGGAATCTTCTAGAGACCTAGTAAGCTAGAAGGGCTTTTGGTGAAGAATTTTCTGAGTCACAGGAGGGGTATGCAGAAGGCTCACACTGGCTTATTTGGAAGCATTATTGGACAGCTGCTTTTTATTCCATAGCTCAACACAATGCTCTCTTTGCCATGAATTCCGTGGGACTTTAGATGAAATCCTACAGTAATTCATAGTCTGTGCACTGCAGGTTACCACGACATGCTTCCTCCCATACTCAGGCACCATACCCCCGCCCCGGGGGTTCTCTACTTTTGTTACACCGAAGCTCTGCTATTAGGTAAAGGAGTAGCAGCTGTGGAGGTCAGACCTTAATTAAAATGAAGTCATATAAAGCTAGCTAACATGTACTGTCGCCCCCATTCTGGTTTGCTGTGTAAAGCTGTTTTATCTTGAGATCAGTTCTTTATCATAATCATTTCCTGTTTCTGAGATGGAATTTCCACTCTGAGCAGTTTATAATGATGCTTTCTTTCCTCGATCTACCAGTCAACATCACAGTATGATAATCTTTTCAGAAATAAGCCTTCAATAGAGGGAAATATTTTACATATTTCCAAAAGTGTCTTAAGGGCCCGTTAATATCACTGAGTCTATTCTATACAATGCTTAAAACAGGAAGCTGAGTATAGAATTACTACAATTGCTACAATTTTTGCCCCAGTGCTTTCTGGTAAACAGAATGTGTGTCATTGTCCAGAATCAAAAAAAGGAATCTAAGTGCCTCAAGATCCAATTTCAGCAAATTCCAATTCTCACTCTCCAAAGTGAAAGAAAACATCACTATTGATTTCTGACATACACAACTGGATCAAAAGAGCTTGCCGTTTTTGTTCAAGGTCCTTCTCCGTCTTTTCCTTTTATTATTCTGCTCCCCCTTGCTTTACTTGCTTTTGATTGGCTGCTTATTGAATGAACTCAGCCAGACATCTTTTGTTCTGGGTGAATTTTTCCCCTGTAGAATCTTCGGGCTATAAGGAACTGTAATCAGATCATCCGGTGATGTGTGGGTGCAGTCTGAATTGGCTGTGACACCGTCCAGATGTTCTCATGAGTTCTTGGCACCCAGTGTGACTTTGTGGCCAGAGCCCTGGTTTGGACTCATTGCTTCAATTATTGATGGGCTGGAAACTGTCTTCAGTGATACTGCAGCTGGCAGTCTCTTCACCAAATGCAGGAAAAACTGTGGGAACTAAATTGTGGTATGTTGCCATTTCATGGCGGACACAGCATTTGGAGAACTTATATTTGTTACAGTTTCACAAAGCCTGGGTGATATCTCCTAGGTATTCATTTTTTCATTTAAAAAACAGATACAATTCACATACTAAAAAATTCGCTTTTAAAACATACATGTCTGTGGTCTTAAGTTTATGTGCAAAGTAATATAACCTAAAGTGAAAGTGAAACTCATTCAGTCATGTCCAACTCTTTGCAACCACATGGACTGTAGCTTGCCAGGCTCCTCTGTCCATGGAATTCTCCAGGCAAGAATACTGGAGTGGGTTGCCNAAATTCGCTTTTAAAACATACATGTCTGTGGTCTTAAGTTTATGTGCAAAGTAATATAACCTAAAGTGAAAGTGAAACTCATTCAGTCATGTCCAACTCTTTGCAACCACATGGACTGTAGCTTGCCAGGCTCCTCTGTCCATGGAATTCTCCAGGCAAGAATACTGGAGTGGGTTGCCGTTCCCTTCCCAACCTAGGAATCGAACTGGCGTCTCCTGCATTGCAGGTGGATTCTTTACCAGCTGAGCTACCAGAGAAGCCCATATAAGCTAAACCACTATCTGATTCCAGATACTTTCATCACTCCAATAAGAAACACACACCCACTGGGAGTCATTTCCCTTCTTAGTTCCAAACTCTTTACCACCGTTTATCTACTTTCTGTTTCTATTGATTTGCCTATTCTGAACATTTCTTACACATGGAATCACACTGTCTTCCTTTTCTGTGTGGATTCTTCCATGTACCATAATTTTTTCAAGGCTCCTCCATGTTGTAGCATGTATCAGCATTTCATTCATTTTTATGGCTGAATAATATTTGACTCTGTTTATATACCAGATTTTCTTTATCCATTCATCAATTGATGGACATTTGAATTGTTAAAGCTTTTTAACTATTGTGAGCATGAATATTCATGTACAAATTTTAGGTGGATTTATGTTTATACTTTATACTCAATTTTCTCGAGTATATGTCTAGGAGTGAAATTGTTTGGTCATATGATATCTCTGTATTTGATGTTTTAAGGAACTACCAAGCTATTTCCTAAAATATGGCATTTCTCATGATGTACTCTGCATAGAAGTTAAATAAGCAGTGTGACAATATACAGCCTTGACATTTTCCTTTCCCTATTTTGATGGTAGTCATTCTAAGTGGGAAGTAAGTAACATTTCATTTGTCTTTGATTTATGTTTCCTTAATGATTAATAATGTTTAACATCTTTTCATGTGGTTACTGGCCATTTCTTTTTTGGAGAAATGTCCATTTATATCCTTTGTCTTTTTCCACTGGTACATTTTTCATTTTAAGTTGTGCATGATACGTGCTAAGTCGCTTCAGTCGTGTCCGATTCCTAGTGGATTCTTTACCACTAGTGCCAACTGAGAAGCCCCTTTTAAGTCATAGAATTCTTTAAATATCCTAGATCTGTAGATGAGTTCAAGATATATTGTGTGTATGTATACTCAGTCGTGACTAACTCTTTTCTACGCTACAGACTGTAGCTCACCAGGCTCCTCTGTCTATAGAATTTTTCAGGGAAGAATACTGGAGTGGGTTGCCATCCCTCCTCCAAGGGGTCTTACTGACCCAGGGATCAAACTAGTGCCTCTTTCATCTCCTGCATTGGCAGGCAGATTATTTACCATTGCACCACCTAGGAAGCCCTTCAAGATACCTTAGCAGATATGCAATGTTCAGCTATTTTTTCCTATTTTGTGAATTATTTTTTCACTTTCTTAATTATCCTTTAAAACATAAAAGTTCAAAAGTTTGATAAAGTCAGGTTTATCTATAGTTTCTTTTGTTGCTTGTGACATTCGTTTATTTTTACCAACTTTTTGAAGTCCCTACACTGATACAAAATACAAAGATAAGATACCATTTCTGTCTTCCTGTCAATTAGATTCTTGCATGAAAAAAATAGACATGTAAACAGATGCACTGGGGAGTCTCATTCTCCAGACTGAAAAGCCCATTTGGATGCCAGCATCATTCTCAACAGTGCTTTAAGGAAGTAGAGTGAGGGAGAGGAAATGCCACAGGACATGGTCATCAGCAGTCTTGGGGTCTGATCCTTACTTGGGTGTTAATTTTTTACTGGCCTTAGACAAGAGTCTATGGCCTCCAGGCTTTAGCCTCTAGAGGTGGCTGATCTTTATTGTTGTCCTCTAACACAGGAGTCTAGAATTCCATATCAGAAAGGAGATCACCTCTTAATATCTTTATGATGAGTCATTTCTTTCCTTTTTCTTCTGAACTATAACTCATGCAGTCATGATTGCATGTTTTAAATGAACAACTCAATAAATTTTTACATATGCATGCACCCTTGTAATTACCACTCAGATCAGAATACAGAGCATTTCCTTTATCCCTCATGCCTCTGCTCAGTTAATAGCTTCCCAGAAGTAAACCACTATTCTGACTGCTATAAACATAAAGTAATCTTGTCTGTTTTTGACCTTCATTTAAATGGACCCATATCGTATGTGCTGTGTCTAGATTTATTTTTCATGATAATATTTTGAGATTCATTCATGTTGTTGCACGTATCTGCAGGCTTTGTTTTACACTAAGTAGTATTCCATTATATGACTATATCACAATTCATTTATCTATTCTGCTGAAGAACATTGGGGTTGTTGAGCTTTTAGCTGTTATAAGTAAAGCTGCCATGGACATTCTTGTGCATGGCTTCCAGTGAACACATTCTCACGTTTTTTCCCCTTGAACATGCACCTATGAGTGGAATTGTTGATTTGCAGGGTAGACATATGTTTAGCTTTGGGCATATATACTGCCAAATATTTTCCAAAGTGGTTCTGTCAATTTACAGTCTTATAAATGATGTATGAGAGTTCCAATTGCTCCGTATACTTTTCAAAAGTTCTTATTGTCAGTTATTTTAATTTCAGCCATTCTAAAGTGTGTGAGATGGTTCCCTCATTGTGCGGATTTGATTTTTAATTCTGTGATACAAGTTATAATGAACTTTTCTCATGCCTATTGGCTGTTTGGATATTCTTTTGGGATGGGTGACAACATATGCCTGTTCAACCCATTTTAAATCGAATGTTTGGTTGATAATATTTTGAGATTCATTCATGTTGTTGCACGTATCTGCAGGCTTTGTTTTACACTAAGTAGTATTCCATTATATGACTATATCACAATTCATTTATCTATTCTGCTGAAGAACATTGGGGTTGTTGAGCTTTTAGCTGTTATAAGTAAAGCTGCCATGGACATTCTTGTGCATGGCTTCCAGTGAACACATTCTCACGTTTTTTCCCCTTGAACATGCACCTATGAGTGGAATTGTTGATTTGCAGGGTAGACATATGTTTAGCTTTGGACATATATACTGCCAAATATTTTCCAAAGTGGTTCTGTCAATTTACAGTCTTATAAATGATGTATGAGAGTTCCAATTGCTCCGTATACTTTTCAAAAGTTCTTATTGTCAGTTATTTTAATTTCAGCCATTCTAAAGTGTGTGAGATGGTTCCCTCATTGTGCGGATTTGATTTTTAATTCTGTGATACAAGTTATAATGAACTTTTCTCATGCCTATTGGCTGTTTGGATATTCTTTTGGGATGGGTGACAACATATGCCTGTTCAACCCATTTAAAATCGAATGTTTGGTTTGTTAAATGGATTTGTGGAAGTTCTTTATATATTCAGTACGTGATTTTTGTCATATATATATATATATATTCATTTTTATTAATTGTATAGAATAGAAGATCCTCTGGAGGAGGAAATGGCAACTCACTCCAGTATCGCCTGGAGAATCCCATAGACAGAGGTGCCAAGAGGAGGGTTAGTCTGTGTGATGCAGAGTCAGACACTACTGAGTGGCTGAGCACTCATATAGAATTATACATTATGCAATATTTGTGTACATATGTATGTAATTAGTTGTTTGTTTAGTCAGTAAGTTGTAGCTGACTCTTTTGTGACCCCATGGACTGTAGCTTGCCAGGCTCCTCTCTCTATGGGATTTTCTAGACAAGAATACTGGAATGAGTTGCCTTCTCCTTCTGCAGGTTCCCTTTCTAATGCAGGGATTGAACCAGAATCTCCTGCATTGATAGGCAAATCCTTTTACCACTGAGCCAGCAGGGAAACCCCCATATAATTATATATGTATATTAATATAACATATATTACAGTTATGTGGTTTTATATATTACAGATATCATAAATAGTAGTTACTAATTTTACTAAAGTGCAATTTATCATTTCCTGTTTTAATCATTAGTGTTTTTTGTGTGTGTCTCCTGTTTGAGAAATTTTTTCCAAAATTCATAAAGATATTTCTCCTATGTTTCTTCCAAAAGCCTGATTATTTTAGTTTACACATTTAGCTTTATAATCCACCTTGAATTAATTTTAACACAAACTGTGAAGTAGAGGTTCAGGTTTACTTTTTTCCATGTGGATATTCAATTTCTCCAGCACCATTTATTCAAATGACCTTTGTTTCTTCACAGAATTACAGTGTTGCCTTGGTCCTTAATCAAGTTACTGTATGTGTGTGGATTTATGTCTGAACTCTCTATTCTCTTCCATTAACCTATTTGTGTATTTTTGTACCAATACCATCATGTCTTAATTACTATAGCTTTAGAGTAAGTCTTGAAATCTAGGAATGTAAGTATTCCAACTTTTTCTTCTTCAAATTGTCTTGTCTTTTCTAGGCTTTATGCATTTCCATATATATTTTTGATTCAATTTCTCAGTTTACACTCACATATACATGCACATACATAAACTGATGAGATTTTGACTATAACTGCATTGAGTCTATAGATCAGTTCAGAGGAGAACTGATAGCTCAACACACTTGAGTTGGTCAAACCATAAATGTGGAATATCTTACCATTTATTTGTCTTTATTTTTTCTTCTCAATGTTTTGTAGTTCTTTGCAACAACTGGAAAATGAAATAAATATATAATTTACAATAGCATCAGAAGATCCAATACCTGTGATTTATTATATGAGCCAGCTCAGCAGACACTGCTCTCTCAATCCACCTCTATATGGGAGGATTTGTGGACCTCACGTGTCAATACATCATGTGTAAATATGGTAATTTTTGATTACTTTATTGATAAACATTAAATTTGATTCATATTTGACCTTCTTCAAGGGTATTGACACAATATGTAAATCTGGCTGAAAACTGCATGTCTTTTCAGAAAAATTCAAGAAAGGTAGGAAATAATGAAACTGTGGCTTTATTTATGATTTTTTTTTCTTCTAGGAATTTTAATCTCTCCCTATTAGATTCTGAGCCCCTTTACTTTTTCAAATAGTTGATTAATATTGATAAACTTCTGGGTTATTGTTGTTTATTATTATTCATGAATTACTTGTTTATTACTTGTAATAAATACTACTTTTCAAAGCAGTCTTACAGTTATTATTTCATTCAATACTTAAAATAATGTCTATTTTACAGGTGATGAAACTGAGAGGTTAAGTTCTTGTCCAAGCTCATCCATCTGGTTAGTGAAATATCTAGAATGCACAGCCAGGTCTCCTGGTGGCAGCAGAGTTGTCACTGCTTCTAGCAGCACTATTCTTTTTTTTTCTGTTCCTAAAATAGAGCACTGAGTAGAGAGATAATTGCCTCAGTACTACGCTTCACTTTAAAATCCAGAGCCTAATTTAGTACTGACTATACAAGTACAGAAAATTAGATCTTGAAAGGAAACTATTCTGTTATGAAGGAGCCCAATTTCTTCTTATTGGTATAAATTAATGAGATAAAACTACTTTAAAACTACTTTAAGATGCAGTGAAAAGTAGAGTAACTTTGATATTCCTTTTTATACTTAATATGCAACAAAATCAGAGCTGACAAAGTCTTAGTGAAGCTAGTCCATTCACACCCAACAGCCTTCATGTCCATTGGTATTGTCTTCATGGAACACGTAATGGCAATAAGAACCCAAAGAACCTTATATGCATTCACATCTTTTAGTCCAATGATCTCATCCCTGTGAGTTTATCCTGAAGACAGGATGCCCTTGATATTGATTTTTCAAAGTCAAAACAGAGTTCTTTATTAAAATATTATAACTAACTGCAATTGCTGGACGTTAACAAATGTGTGTTCACAGAGCAATCCATGTATAGGTTCAAGTGCCTTTCTTCTGCAGACTTTAAAAATGATTTCCTTGTGTAACAGATAGTGGCTTTACTTCCTAAACTCAAAACTGAGTGCAGTGGGGCTCCATTTTCAGACTGTGTACATGGGATGGACCTGTAGGAAGTGGTATAGCTTCATTGCGTGGAAGCCCTGTGGATGGACACACTGCTCCTGTCCTTCATCAGTCAAATATGTCTAAGTTTCTGCTTCCTTGTTCTACTGCCCTCTTTACCCAAAATAGAGGTGGCTGTTCTATGTTGCATATTTATAAATAAATATACATATATGAATATATAAATATAAGTATATTTATAAATAAATATACAACATAGAACAGCTCTCCAGTGTCTCCTTGTGCAAAGAGAGGAAAGTGAAAGTGAAGGGCTCAGTCGTGTCTGACTCTTTGTGACCTCACAGACTGTAGCCTACCACACTCCGCCGTCCATGGGATTTTCCAGGCAAGAGTACTGGAGGGGGTTGCCATTCCTTCTCCAGAGGCTCTTCCCAACCCAGGAAATGAACCCGGGTCTCCTGCATTGTAGGCAGATGCTTTACTGTCTGAGCCACCAGGGAAGTGCAAAGAGAGGGGGGAAACCTTCATGTGTTGTCCAGAGCGTGTCGAGAACCCCACTCACTAAACAACCTGTGGAGTTGACTCTGAACTTGCAGCACCACAGAGAAAAGGGAGAAGAACAATGAAAGGCCTTTACTTATTATAGACTTGGTTTGACTTGTAGAAATGTCTTACAGAAATGAAAATGACATCAAAGAGTAAGTTGGAAAAAGTTAGAGCTGATTTAAGTTTCAGATATTTTCCTGTTATGGGATGAGGTAGCCATGTTAGAATTCCTCCCTGCCCCCCACTCCTGAATACAAGCTGAGTGCATTTACATCCATTTAAACAAATAACTTGGATTGCCCTAACTCTTCAGGGCTGGACAAATGAGTGCAAACAGCTTAAAAGGGGACCGTCTGTGGCTTTCATGTTATTCCTTAGATATGCATTTTTCATGGTTCTTCAGTCTCAAAGCGGTGTTATAGTTTTCTCTTCCACAGACTGCTAGTATTTCTCTGCCGTCCGCCTCCTTTTTTCAATCCCACTCTTGGATTTTAGTCTTACTGGGAGGATTAAGAAAAGAAAAACATAACTCTGTGCTGAGCTCATTTTACCATATGTTGCATTATAGCTGGAAGCCAGAGGGCTTTTGAAAAGCTCAACCTGAATTCTGTCCTACCACAGAATAAGGCAGAAGGAGCCAGAGGTGAGAGACCTGAACACCACAGGTTCTAAGCCTTACTCAATCACATTTTGCTCTCTGGAGTAACCAGTTTTTGTTTCATTCCAATCTAAGATGACTCTCAAGGGGCACAATTGTTCCATACACTTTAAGAGAAACCCATTGTTTCCCAAGGGCTTAATAACCACAGTGTAGCAAGAAACTTTTTATGGTATTATACGGCCCTTTTTAAAGCATTTGCCTCCATTTCTGAGGTAATGAAAGGGATATGAAAAGGATTTTTCTCAAGGAGCAAGATCTGAAAGAAGTAGGTAGCTTGCTTCGCTCTTTGTGCCTCAAGACCTTTCTGTAGGCATAGCATGTTCATGGTATATTCTGAGCCCCAGAATGTTGCTACCATATGTTTATAGTTTGTGGATAACCTATGAGAAGAGACGATGGCTTTAAGGAATTTTTCTGTATCAACTTGGCCTGGAAAGGGAAGCAAAAGAGGGAAAAGAATCCAGCACTTTGGAACATGTTTTGTTTGCTATAGAATTATGCGGTAATATGATTGTGCTGTTTGCTTAGGGAACCAAGAAAAATCTAGAAGCCTGAAATGGGATACATTTAAATGGAAACTTGTTCTGGCACTCTATTTTTTTCATCAGTATGACTTAAATGTGCACAGAGTGCTGAACACTGAACAAAATACACAATGCTTGTTATATCTTTCCTCAAACACTCATTCAGAGAAAGGTGGTTTAGCAGAAAGCTCTATGTATAGTCCATGTAGAATATACGCTCAAAGAGGTAGTTTCAGGAAATGTATATGTGTCAAGGAAGGTTATGCATGAGTTTTGTTAGAGATGAAAAATGTATATTCCAGGGATAATGCCAAAAATCATCAGCCCTTTTCATTGGCCTCCTGTAAATCCATCCAGGTAGATTTAGGAAGAAGATGAACACAGCAAAGAAGAGAAAGAGAACGTAAGAGCTGAAACAACAATTGCAGTGTTCTCCAGATGGTGCAATTTGACAACTCATTGTCAGAATTAGACCTGTATTCATTTGGTTTGCCAAATTCAAATTTGGAATTTGAGTACCTTTCTGCTGGGAAGAACTCCAGAGTTCATGACAGTTTCCAGCTCATCTGATGGTCTTATAACCCGGAGAACTTCATGTTTACTCCTGATCTCCAAAGGTATTTAGTGACCTCCTAAAGAGCTCCATTTTGCAATGAGGGAATCAAGGAATATGTGAGTTGGGAGTCAAGCTTACCAAGGCCACATAGCTAGCTGTGGCTGAGTTAGTGACAGAACCTATGTTTCCTAACTCTCAGCTCAAAATAACCACAGCTGCCAGCTGTTTTGAGCTGGGCAGTGTGCTAAGAGCTTTCTGCACATTATTTTATTTAATTCTCACAACAGCCTTAGGAGGTAGGTCTTGATTATTATCTCCATTTTATAGATAGGCAAACTGAAATTTGGGATCATGAAGGAAGAGACCTAAGGTCACTCAGAAGTGAAGCCTGTTATCAAAACCTGTCATTTCTGTCTCTTCTGCTCCAAATTTCTTCAGCCAGGTGTTCAGGACAAGGTCCTAGGTGGCTTGGTTGCTGGCTTTCAGAGGATGGTTTTGAAGAGGCCAGATTAAGCAAAATAAGCTTATGGATGGAATCATTTCAGCTTTCTTCTCGTACAGAAAGATGGAATATTCGCTCAAATCAGAAAAATCCAGTAACATTGCTATTTTTCTTCAAATCAACCGTAGGAACTTAAAATACCTGAAATCTGACTGAAATTTTAAGTAGATTATAAACTTAAATGGATACATTTACTGTGACTTAGAAAAATGATGCTTTCAATTTGCTAGTATAACCTCTACTCTGATTTGGATTGCCATTAAGGATTCTAGGTTGTTCTTTTTTAAACTTCTTCACAAATAACAAATGTTGGAGAGGATGTGGAGAAAAGGGAACCCTTGTCCATTGCTGGTGGGAATGTACATTTGGGTGCAGAAACTGTGAAAAACAGTATGGAAGTTTCTCAAAAGCAAAGAATTACCATGTATGTGTACGTGCTAAGTCGCTTCAGTCATGCCCAACTCTTTGTGATCCTATATAAGAATAGCCTACCAGTCTCCTCTGTCCATGGGACTCTCCAGGCAAGAATACTGGAGTGGGTTGCCATGCCCTCCTCCAGGGGATCTTCCCAGCCCAGGAATGGAACTTGTGTCTCTTATGTCCCCTGTATTGGCAGGCAGGTTCTTTACCACTAGTGCCACGCAGAAAGCCTATAGCACTACCATATGACTCATGGATATATATCCCCAAATACCCCCAAACCCCTAATTTGAAAAGATTTATGCACTTCAATGTTTATAGCAGCACTATTTATAATAATCAAGATATGGAAGCAACTTAAGTGTTCATCAGCAGATGAATGGATAAAGAGGATGTAGTACATACATACAATAGGACATTAGTCATAAAAAAGAAAGAAAATCTGCCATTTGCAGAAACATGGATGGGAGCTTGGAGGGCATTATGTTATAAGTCAAAGAAGTCAGACAGAGAAACATAAGTCCTGTAGGACATCACTTATATGTGGAATCTAAAGAAAAAAACAACAAACAAATGAACACAAAAAAGCAGATTCACAGATGTAGAGATCACACTAGTGGTTACCAGTGGGGAGAGGAAAGGGGTGGGTGGGAAATAGAGGGGTAGGGGAAATGGGTTATTATGGGATTATATGAAATCAATTATGTGAAACTCGAAAACTGTAAAGCACCACAGAATTTAAAGACTATTTCATTCAATGTAAAAGTTCTTAAGAATAAAAATGAATTCTGTTTTTTCACTTCTTGAAATGACTGAGGACATTTGCTTGACCAGTGGATTTGCCATGTTATTTCTTTTTCTTTGATGACAGTATAAGCTGCTTTGGGATTTCAAAGAAAAAAAAAAGCAATGGAATCATTTCCAGAATATTTCTTAAAAAGGTTTTGTTGAATTTGTCATCAAAGGAATATATAAATGGTTCTTACTTTATGTAATAGTTGGGTCATTCCATCTTTTTTAGGGTGGCACTGAAACCATTTTCACAATGTAGTCTGCGACCTATGAGAAAGGTGGTGTATAATCAGTGAACTCTTTTATAAAACAAAGAATCATTTCAAAGCCCGTCATCCACCGACATGCCTAGGTTACCCTGTGCAATGTTAGCACAGGATATTTTCTTGAAACTCAGCACAACTGCAAAGAAATTTTAAATATTAAAATTTTTCCTAAATGATGGTACAACACATAAAAGCTTGTCCCAAATCTTGATGTTAGTGTATGATATCTGTAAGCAACTGAAGCAGTCAAAGAAATTGTACTTTTAAGATTGTGTTCCCCGG